>JAREIK010002450.1:2284038-2889038 GCA_029783825.1 Sapria himalayana | reverse complement strand
TGTTTTTTTCATTCTTATCATCTTCTATTCATCCTCTTATTCTTTTTCACCATCATCTTTTTCAGCATCTTTTTCTTCCTCCTCCTCCTTATCATCATCATTTTCTTCTCATTCTTTTTAGTCTACTTCTTATTCCTCTTATTCCTCCTCTTCTTCTTCCTCCTCTTCTTCTTCCTCCTATTCCTCTCATTCTATTATTTTTTTTTCTTGTTCCATTTCTTCATCTTATTCTTCTTCTTCTTTCTACTTCTTTCCTACACATTTTTATCTTCTTTTTTCTTTCTCATCTTCTTTTTTTTATTTTTATTTCTCTAACTCTTCTCCTTCTTCTTCCTGCACCTATTTCTCTCCTCATTTCTCTTACTCCTCCATCATCATCATTATCTTTTTCTTATTTTTCGTTTTTTTCTTCATCATTTTTTTCCTTCTTCTCTATTTATTCTACTTATTTTTTTTCTTTTTCTCATTTTCTACTACTACTACTTCTTCTTCTTCATTATCTACTACTTTTTCTTCATCATTATCTACTTCTTCTTTTTCCTAGTCATCATCATCTTGTTCTTATTATTATTTCTTTTTCTACTTCTTCTTGATCATCATTATCATATTTATCTTTTTTTTATTCTTCTTCTTATTTTGTTTCTTCTTCCTCTTCTTTTTTATTCGTCTTTTTTATCATCATCATCTTCTTCTTTTTTTCTTATTTTTTATATTGTTCTTGTTCTTATTCTTCTTCCACTTATGTATTTTCTACTTAATTTTCTTATTGTTATTGTTATTTTTCTTCTTCTTATTCTTCTTTTCTTATTTTTATTATCCTTTTCCTCCTTATTTTTTTTTCACTTCTCATTCCTCTTATTCTTTTTCAACTTAATTTTTTTCTTGTTCTTTTTCTTGTTCTTCTTCTTCTTTTCTTATTTTTTTATCCTCCTCCTCTTTCGTTCACTTCTTCTTCGTCTTATTCCTTTTCTTCGTCCTCTTTATCATCATCATCATATTCTTCTTCTTCTTATTCTTTATTTTCTACTTTAGAAAAGGTTGAGGAGGAAAATTCTTCAACCTCGTCTACTTTTTTTTCACCTATTCTTCTTCTTCTTTTTTTTCCTTATTCTTCTTATTCTTTTTTTTTCATCCTATTTTCTTCCTTTACACCTTCTTCACCATTGAGCCAATTACCATAGTCACATCTCTTCATCATATTACTCATATTAGGAAAATAATTTCAATAAGGAGTCATAAGATATGGAACATTTGTGTCAATGTACCATGTATCAGCATCAACATAATCTATACACCTCACATGGATAGATCCTTCTATTCAAAGCTAGCTTTTTTATGAACTGTCTTGTTCCATCAATCTTTCTTAAAGTACCAAGCTTTACCATTGTTTTAGTACTTTATTTCTAGCCCATCAATCTTCTTCCTTCCTACTAGCTTTGAGGTTTCTAATTGCTCACTCCTTTCCTCAATCCTCCCACTTCACAAAAAAGCATCCTTTGAGTATTTCTCTATAATGCTGCTCATATCCTCAGATAAAAGAGATTAAACTATTGTATCATAGGATAACCATGTTATACCACAATCAATGATAATAATCAAGTTATCCCATGAATCTAATAGTGAAAATAGAGGGTTATTACTATGTCGTCATCAACAATCTCACAGCCAATAGATGACAACAAGCTGATTAGTCCATGATACACATATAAGCATTAATAAAATGTGTTGACCTTATCTATGTGCAATTTACATAGTTTCTTCCTTAGAGATAACTTGTTGACCAATAACTTGCTTTGATAGAGCACTTCAAGTTTCTTCCACAAATTATTTACTATTCTATCACCAAAAATATTCACTAAGACTTCATCTACCAAATATAATAATATCAAGAATTTTGCTTTCCCATCCAACTTGACCTATTTGAGAACCTTAGAAAAGGTCACCTTTAAATTTCTAATTACTCGATGTTAACTTCAGAATTTTTATGGTGGACTAGTAATCTCTATCAACTTAACCCTTGATGTCACCTCATTTTCTATTCTCATATTCATCATCAAAACTAGGCTCTATAACCTTAAGCTCAATACCAAATATTAGAATTCTAAATATTAAACAAGCATTCTCTTTGATACCAAATATTATGGAATGAACATCTCTATGATACCAAATGTTAGATCTAACACCACACGTTAGGTCCCTTTGATATCGAATACCCTCTGATACCAAATGATAAGGACCTAAAATTGAATGTAAGGGTAAGCATTCTAAACAATTTGAGAGATGGTATTTTAGGGTCTCCAGAATGGGAAATTAACTCTTATAGATAAAGTACATAATGCACAAGGAGAGAAGGAGAGAGAAGAAAAGAGCATCCACAATTTTGTAATAGGAAAACTTTCACTAAATTTTTAATCACTTAGAGATATATCATATTTCATTATTACATTATAGATTATTAAATAGTAAAACATAAAACCTCTTCAAACATAAGACCTACGTTATAATATAAGGTTTCCATATCATGACTTTATTTATATTGTGACATCAAAGAATAGTATCATGACTTCAATCCTTAAATCTAGTAATCACAATAACACATGATATGTTATAACTTCATTCAAATCTTAACTTCGTTCAAGTTGCAACTTCATAATAGAGATTGTGACTTTGTTTGGGTATTGACTTCATAATTCAGATTGCAACATCGAACAAATAGTTTTGATTTTATTCAAGTCACAACACCAAAAAATAGGTTCACGAATTCAATTCTTAAGAGTTTAAGTCGCAAAAATATAGATTAGATTCACACTACTTTTATGTCGTGACTCCACAATTCAAGTCATAACACCAAGCATATTTTTTATCTTCATAAGTATGAGCCAATCTTAATACAATGGAATCTAATTTTTAAGAATCTTGTTTAGAGTATCAATGTAATTTTTCTAGATGACCAATTAATGAAAGACAATCATCTAAAAAGAAGAATAATAATTTCTTAGAGATTACTATTTATATAGATCTAGCACTGGTTCTTTCTATAGATTAGTTTTATCAAGGAGAAGAAATTGAGTAGTCATCTAATGATTCTGAGGCAAATGATTCACCTGTTACTTCTAAGTACTAGGATATACCTATCAAGGGGGGGTGAGCGACCATATTTTAGTTAGAAGTAAGCAATACCTAATTGTAGAGGTGTCAAACGGGCCGGCCCGGCAAGGCACGGCCCGTTTTTCACGAGCACGACCGTGCTACCGTGCCGTGCCGGGCACGACACGGTTTAAAAAAACCGGGCTCGGCACGGCCCGCAGGCACGACGGGCCGTGCCGTGCCTCGCCTGGCCCGCTCGGGTAAACCTGTCCGAGAGGTTCGGGAAACGGGGACCGCGGGTCGGGTCGAATTTGACCCGACCCGCGGTCTTTTTTTGCGGGAGGGGAGGCATGTGGTTTGCCGTGCCGGTTTGCCGTGCCAGGGGCCGAACCGTGCCTGGCCAGGCACGGCACGGCACGGTTCGTGCCAAAGCCGGGCACGGCACGGGCCCGGGCACAGATTTGTTCCGTGCCGGGCCGGCCCAAGCACGACTGAACCGTGCCGTGCCGGGCCGGCCCGGCACGATTGACACCTCTACCTAATTGTACATGATGATATATCTCAATCTGAATTGAGAAATCATCTAAGCCTCATTAGGTATCCTCTAGATTCCATGATTATATATTACTCATGGATGAATGTGAACTTTATACCTTTTAGAAAAATATTTTTTTTTATAATAAATAGGAATGACTTCAATCTATGCAGGAAGAGATGAAACCTCTACATATCAACAAGACTTAAGATCTTGTACCCTTAATTAAAGGGGAGCAAGATCTACAAAATAAATGGCTCTTTATATTGAAACCCAATGATGATAATTCTCAGTCGAGAGAAAAGGCTCACTTAGTAATCAAATAGATTAGTTAAAAAAAATTATTTAATGAGATTTTTTCTCTGATAGTTTAAATATCAACTTGGACTTAGAAATTAATAAACTCAATTTAAAGAATATATTTCTTCATGCTCACTTGATAATAAACTGGTGATGATGAACATAGTGTACATGGAGTTGTGACATATAAAAACATGATACAAAGCTCCAACAATCATCCTTTTGCATTTCACCTTGTGGACTCCATCATCAAGAAAATTTCAGAAACGAATCCTTTAGTTGACTATGGAGAAGTATATATAAAATAGATTCAAAATTAAATATAAAATTTAAGAAAGATAAGTGATGAATTTAATGATGAATTCAATGATGAATTCAAACTGATTATAAAATAAAAATACTGAATACAAGATAAATTTTAAATGAGAATATAAAAGATTAATAATAGGTATAAATTCATAATAGTAAGAGGGTACAAGTTATAAGGCTTAAATTAGAAGACCTTATGCTTGTTGAATTGTTTGTTTGTTTTGATAAAACATAAAAAATTAAAATAACCATAACATTATGATATGTATAATGATGGACAAAGAATAGGTAGTTTCATGAGATTATTGATGATAATATTTTATTAGGATTGGCTCATATTTTTTCTAAAGATGCTATGTATATTGTAGAGTCAAATCAAAAAGATCTACCGAGGAGTCATGTTCTATTCTATTGAGTCATGACTAGACTAAATCTAGAAGATTTATTGAGGAGTCGTGCTGAGGAGTCACGCCTTGTTTTGTGGAGCCAAGATGACTAAAGCTAGAACATTGAATGAAGTTCTAAGTCACGACCTCAATCTTGGAGTCATGATCGAAATGAAATGCTAACCTATTAAGGAAGGTTGTGATAGGAGATTATAGCTTTGGAGTTGTTAGTTGCATTATAAAGTTGTGACTCAACTTAAGTTATAAAATCATTTTTGCTACAACATGTGTTGTGGTGACTGATAACTTGAAGATTCAAGTCATGACATTTTCTCTAGGATCGTGACATGAATGAAGTTGTGACATTTTATATGATGTCTTCAATTGAATTTGCGTTTAATAGGTTTTTAGGTTTTTTTTTATTTTTTTCACCCTCACCCCAATCTTCCCTTACCAATCACATGGTAGATACATACAATAAACTTCCACACTGGTCAATCGTCTTAGTAATGATCATGACCAAGCACATTTAACTTTAGAGTTCTTATGAGATCTAGTGCATTAGTGATGGTTTAAATATATCGGAGAGATCATGAATTTCTTAAATTGAAAGTCATGGCACTAAATCAAAATCATGGCTTTGGCATTTAGATTTTGTAACATAAAGTTATGATGCTAGTGAGTATTATGTGATTTGGTAATGGAACAGTTCTAGCATCTAGAGGCTACTATAGGTTTTAACACTAATAAGGTACTTGGTTGTTGCACCATGAAATTAATGTCATAATTATGAAATTATTTCATGCCAGCTCAATTACGACTCTAAGAAATCTTCACAATCAAGAGAATGTGTTGCAAGATGAAAGAATTGTGTCAACAAAGTGGTAGAGTCATGACATATGAAAATTATCATGATAATATATGTAATATTTTGGCCAAGAATGAATATTGAAATCATTTTATAAGTACTCAATGGTATAATCAAGTCGTAGAATATCAATTACTAAGACTTGTGTGACTTTTTGCTCTCCTTCTAGCCACCAACTCCACCAAGTCGCACTTTCACACTAAAAACTCTTTATTTCAAACTATTTTTTTTCTAAAATCATTACAAATAAATCACTCTTTCAGAAAAAATACATCATGAAAATAAAACCTAATGATCTGTATTATTTGGTATTTAGCATACCAAACAATGTCACAAGAATGATCATGTGCAGGAGAAGAAATAAATATATAGAGAAGAAATGTTACATAAGTATTGTTGTTCCCTCCCCCACCACAAAAATGAGTTTCTAAAAAAAAAACTCTATAAAAGAGGAGTTTTTAAAAAAGCCTTTATTCCGAAAAACTAAAAAAGTACCCACATAGCTTTGTGAAATTTAAAAAATCACCAATTTTTCCTAAGCCTCACGCCTACAACTCCTTTCCTTTTCCATATAATGGGTTATCCCATTTTTTTTCTTATGTACCAACCCAAAAATTGTGCACACTCTCCCCTTTTATTACATGCACAAACCCATCGAGAAATGGGTCACTCTTATTTTAATATAATTCCACTTATTTTTTTTATCACAAAAAAAAAACTTATAACATTCTTATTTCTTTTTTATTTTATTTAATAATGTTATAAGCACTTTATTTTTGATGTGAGCACTCCAATAATACATATTAAAAAAATACTTAAAATGTGACATTATTAATTAAATAAAACTTACACATAATAAACTATACATCACATACAAATTATTAAATTTAAACACAAAAAAATTAAACCAGCTTTAATTATTTTTTGGAGCCAATTTTATTCTTTTGGTTTGCCTAATTTCGGCAGAACCCAAAAATATTCTCTCTCAAATTTAATTTAATTTTATGTATAACTTATTCTAATCATTTTAAAATTTATTTTGTAACTTTTCCAGTACATCTAATTTTACAAATATAGTTATGCCTATGCGACATGTATCATATCTTGTCGTAGTCTATCTTTTTTGAACTATAATGTATTATTGGTTTAATAATTATGTGCTAATATTTCCTTCTCAATTTGGTAAATAGTTTTTATCATAAAGAACTATTTCCATTAACCTTCATTTTACAATACTTAATTCTACCTCACTATTTACATCTTACTCCCTTTGTCTCTACTAGTTCCTTGTTTGTTTCGCTTATTATTTGATTAGTAATATGTTCAAAATTTATGTATTGCAAATTTATCCTTAGTGTAAGATTCTTTTTTTGTAGTGTGACTATATAGTCATCCTATATCCTATAAATTAAATTTTTTTTATGCAACTCAGCTTGATGTTTATCACATAATTTTTAATTTAACTTAATCTTAGATTTCTTGAGATATTTTAACTTTACTTTTTCAATAGAAAATTGAGAACTAATAATCTATGTTGGGTTGTAAGACATACACTTTGGATAATTTTATAATTTTTGCATCCACTCTAGTCTTGTCTCCTAACAAAATAGTAATTATTTAACTTTTATTTTGTTGACTCACATAAGTCACTATATTATTTTCTCTTTTCTTATAAAAAGTATTAATAGTTACAAATTACAAGTGATGAAAAATTAAGAATAAAAATACAATTATTATTTCGAACTACAAAGTACTAGCTTCTGTAAAAAGTATTAATAGTTACAAGTTATAAATTACCAATAAGTTAATTTTGTGAACACCTTGCTTGTGGAATATTCTAGCTTTTCACTTTGAACCTTTTGAACTAAGATATACAAATGAGGGAATGTTGTGAAATGTTCTTATGGATGAAGGTCACGTGCTTAACATCAACTCTAATATTTTCCATTAAAAATTTTATTAAAATTTTGTAATTGGAAAGTAGGAAGTGATGAGTTTTTTATAGTTATTTAGCATGTACTTAAGAAAAATACTTCTTGATTATTTGGACATTAAATCGGCCATAGAAATATATATATCATTGTATGCACTATTTTATAAATTTATCAAAATTATAAAATTATAATATCATAAAATTATAACATTACAACATTAAAATAATCAGAATTTTAATATTTTTAATTATTGGGATTTTAAAATATGTGTGAACTAAATTATAGATTATATATATAGTAGAAATATTATTAAAATTATAAATTTGTTTATATTTTTTATAATTTTAAAAAAATTATAACAATCATAACAAATACAAGATTATAAAATTTTAAATATTGTAAAATTGTTAATTTATAAAATTATGAAAATATAAAAGTTTAAATAATAAAATTCTAAAATTTTCATGTTATACAAATTATAAATTATGTAGAAAATAAATTATAAATTATATAATATATAATACCAACCATGTGTGTGTGTGTGTGTGTGTGTTAGTTACATATACATCATATATTTTAAGAATGTATCCAATTTTTTTTCTAATTTATCCTATATACAAAGTTTATTTTGTATATATAATTATAAAATTTATAAACAATATTAAATATATTTATATTTGTGTCCGGGTGGGGCATATAAATAATATGTTTATTTTATGTATACAATTTTTTTAAAACAATTATGTATGAATTGTTTCTTTATTTATAAAAAAATATATACACACATAGAATATAAGTTCAATGTATTTTGAACATCTATTCCATTCTAAACATGCAAGCAATAATTCAAGACAATAGTTTTAAATTAATTGCATAATTTAAATTGTTGAAACACTATTTAAATTCAAATTTATAGACTAGTTATTCTAAATTAAAAACTAAATGTTGTAGTTATTCAATGAAGCAATAGAAGGATGAGAAGTGAAGGAATGCGACAATTGAGAGATAAAGAAAAAAAACATATGAAGAATGTATAAAATGAGTAATTATACATTGGGTCAATAATTTATTAATCCTTCCAACTAATTTAGTTTGTTAGAGAAACAATTAACATTTTTTATTACTATTAAAATAGATTTCTTATTGAATTTAGGAGCCAATGAAAAAGAAACTAATATGTGAGATAAAAAAAACAAGTCAGTATAAATAATTAATCATCCCTATATCAATTACTTATTCTAACAATTATATAGTAAAGTCATTAAAAAATTTGCTTTGTTTTTGCTTGATAATAAATCATCATTAACTTCATAACTTCATTGGAGAAATATTGACACAAAAAAATGACTTCATAACTTTAAGCAAAATATTTATGGTTCAAAGTTTTCACTGAGTTATAATCAATGTCTGTTGGTAATCAACATTTTAGATGACTAAATATGTTTAATTAAGGAATATCATAAAGAAAATTATTGTTCCTCATACTATGTATGTCATAACCTCCCTTTTCATGGAGAAATGGAACTCTTTTAGATTATAGTTAAGATCAACCCTATTTTGAATAGTAATTCGGACCATAATTAATCTAAGCCATAAATGACAATCAAGCATGTCTTTGTAAGGCATTGATTTTGATTTGGTATGGATCATGCGTTAAAGATATTGAAAAAATTATGATGTCATCATTGTAAATCAAGTTTTCTAAACTAAAAGTACATTACTCCAAATTTTTCTACTTCAAATTTGGAGTAGGCAAAAATCAAGTTTAATGAAAAATTAATCTCGTTGAATTTGTCAACTTCAAATATTGCTATCATTTGTTTCACTTTTATAATAAATAATAACCAAGATTAATAATAACAACTATTTGTGTCAATATACCAAAAAAGATTCAGATAAATGGAGGGGTGCATTACCATCTTAAAAACCATAAACCTCGAGGCTCTTGTTACCCTTTTGACAAAACTTTCCTAAACCCCACATTCATTGCTATTATTTTAAAAATAGAAAATGCAACAATAATTTGGTAAAAAAAAATCAATATTTAAGTCAATAAAATAAACAATATAATAAAAGAAATATAAGCTAAAAAGGAATTGGGATTGAGAGATACTTTTCAAATAAGGAAAAACCTACTTTTATAAAAGAAAAATCAGAAATCCCAAAGGGATTTTTGATGCATGCTAGGTGATATTTCACATACCTTTTACTTTTACAATATCATTTTTAACTACACACACACACAATTTTTAACTATAAAAATGTTAAATATAGTTTTTAAGTATGGTTTTTACTGTATTTAAAATATTATATATGTCGTTATATATGTTATATAATGATATCTATATATATCTTTAACTATATAATAATATTTATAACAATATATATATATATATATATATATATATATATATCATCATTACATATGTTGTATATATATACATATTATTCTTTAATTGTATTTATAGTTATAATTGTTTTATATATCATTATATATATTGTTTATAAATATCACTATATAGTTAAAGATATGTACATATATCATTTTAAATTACATACATGCATAATGATATGTATGTATGTATACATATAGTTTTTAATTATAAAAATATTAAATATAATTTGTAACTATAGTTTTTATCATATTAAAAATGTTATGTATCACTATATATATATATATATATATATATATATATATATATATTAAATTTTGTTACCTTCTGTACTAATTTATGTTTATTATGAAATAGCTGGACAAGAGAACGAGAGATATAGTAGAAACATGGGAAAAATTGTTATTCCTTCAAGTATATTGCAACTCATACAAAGGCTCCCAATTAATACATATTAAATATACCAATGAATATATATTAATTAATGCTAATTAATACATATTAATCTATGAATAATAAGAGTCACAAGAATATCAATAGTCAAAAGATTAATAAAGAGTTTATGAACATCCATAATATTGTTCATAATACTCTCCCTTGGATTTCCAGATACTGTCTCATTAAAAACCTTACCAGGAAAACCCAGTGGGACAAAACCATGGTAAAGGGAAAAAGAGTACATTATAAAAAAAAATTTACTATTTCTTTTCTCAATATCACTTTAAATTCTGAGCCTACACATTTCAATGCTATGAACTAGCCTTTCAAATGTTGCAGTAGGTAGAGTCTTGGTGAATAAATCTGCTAGATTATTAGTTGAAAGAATTGATTAAACATTAATATCACCATTCTTTGGTAGATCATGAGTGAAAAAGAATTTTGGTGATATATGTTTTGTTCTATCCCCTTTTATATACCTATTTTTTAATTGAACAGTGCATGCAGCATTATCTTCATACAAGGTCTTTGGGACCTCATTGCTAAAAGAAAAACTACATGACCCTCGAATATGATGTATTATATATCTTAACCAAAAATATTCCTGACTTGCTTCATGAATTATTAAGATCTCTATATGATTAGAAGATGTGGCGGTGATTAATTGTTCATAGAATGCCATGAAATGGATGCATCACAACATGTGAACAAATAGCCTATTTGTAATCGAGCATTATGAGGGTCAGACATATATCCCGTATTTGCATAACCAATTAATTCCACTTTGGGTACATTTGAATAATATAGGCTCACATCTATCGTACCTTGAAAATACCTCACTATGTGTTTAACTCCATTCCAATGTCTTCTTGTTGGATAACAACTATATCTTACTAACAAATTTATAGAAAATGATATATCAGGTCGTGTATGACTTGTAATATACATTAGTGCTCAAATAGCACTAATATATGATACCTCAAGACCAAGAAACTCTTTATCATCCATCTGAGGTCGGGAAGGATCTTTATTCACATATAATGACCTTACAACCATTATAGTGCTCAATGGATGAGCATTATCCATATAGAATTATTTCAACACATTTGATATATAAGCTGATTATTGAACAAAAATTCCATTCTCTAAGTGTTCAATCTGCAAACATATGCAAAGTTTTGTTTTTTCAAGTTTTTCATCTTAAATTCTTTCATTAAGTTGCCTACTGCTCTTAAAATCTCATTCATAGTTTCAATAATATCTAGGTCATCAATATAAACTCTTATTATAATGAACTCGGATCTAGATCTCTTAATAAATATACATAGGCAAAGGGGATCATTCTTATATCCTTTTCGCAATAAATATTTGCTAAGACGATTATACCATATGCATTCAGATTGTTTCATCCCATATAGAAATTTGCATAATTTTATCAAGTAATGTTCTCGATGATCAGAATTATGTGTTGTAGACAATTTTAATCCTTCTAGGAATTTCATATAAATGTCACTGTCAAGTGGTCCATATAAATAAGTAGTAACAACATCCATTAAACACATACCAAGTTTTTCATACATTATCAGGCTAATTAAATATCGAAAAGTAATTGTATCAACATCATGGAATACGTCTCTTCATTATCAATGTCATATCTTTGAGAGAATCCTTGTGTAACTAATTATGCTTTATATTTAACAACTTTATTTGTCATGTCTCATTTTCGCACAAATACCCATTTGTATCCTACAGGTTTGACACCATCAGGTGTATGTATAGGACCAAAAATTTCATGTTTTGAAAGAGAATTCAATTCTACATCAATTGTATCTTTCCATTTTGGCCAATCATCTCTCTGTCTACATTCCTCGACAGACTTTAGCTCAAGCTCTTTATTGTCAATAATAATATTGAGTGCTACATTATAGATAAATATTTTATCAATATTGATTTTATTCTGATTCCATCTTTGGCTAGTCATGACATAGTTTATTGAGATCCCTTGTTTGTCATAAGTTTCAGGTACCTAAATTTCTTTTGGAATTACAACTAGTGACTATTCTAGAGTCATCAATTCATCAGCTTAATTTTTTGATCCTTTTCTTTTCCGAGGATTTTTATATTCCAAACTAACTGATCGACCACGTTTCACTGATGCTTTAGGTTCATTAGCAATAGATTGTCCTACAGGGACATCAATTCTGACTAGAGCATTAGCATTTGGTATGTAAGATGTAGTTACTCTCTTCGAACATCAATTCTTTAAAGTTGGAAAATCCAATTCATCAAAATGACAATCAGCAAAATGAGCCGTAAATAAATCTCCAGTTGATGGCTCTAAATATTTGATTATCGATGGAGATTTATATCCAACATGTATTTCTAATCTTTTTTGGGGACCCATCTTAGTGCGTTTTGATAGAGTAATCGGAACATATCCCGCACACCCCAAATCATCAGATGAGAAATATTTGGTTCTCAACCAAAAACTAATTGTAAAGGAAAGAACTCATGATAATTTGTTGGTTTAATACGAATCAGTACTGCTGCATGCAAAATAGCATGGCCCCAAGCAGAAGTTGATAGCTTCGTCCTCATTAGTAATAGCCTTGCAATTAATTAAAGATGTTTAATAAATGATTCTACAAGACCATTTTGTATATGAACATATGATACAAGATGTTCAACAGTTATTTTAATAGACATACAATAATCATTAAAAGCTTGGGAAGTAAATTCTCCAGCATTGTCAAGACGAATTGACTTAATCAGATAATCTGGAAAATGAGCCCGTAACCAAAATATCTGAGCAAGCAATCTAGCAAATGCTTGGTTACTTGTTGATAACAAATATATATGTGACAATCTCATTGATGCATTAATCAAAATTATAAAATATTGAAATGGTCCACATGGTGGATGAATAGACCCACATATATCACCTTGTATACATTGCAAAAATGCAAGGGACTCTGTCCTTATTTTTGTTGGTGATGGCCTTAATATAAAATTTCTTTGAGAACAAGCAGCATATGAAAATTCATTTGACAGAAAAATCTTCTGTTTTTTCAGTGAATGCCCACTTGAATTTTTAATAATTCTCCGCATCATTATATACCCAGGATATCTCAATCAGTCATGCCAAATAATTAAATTATTTTTATCAGTAAACTTTTGGTTTAATATGGCATGTGCCTCAATTGTGCTTTTGTTTGTGTAGTATAGACTAGAGAAAAAAATGGGTAATTTTTCTAATATATTTTTCTTACCTGATACAACGTTGGTAATATATAAATACTCAGTGTTATCTTTATTCATAGTCTCAACATTATATCCATTTCGTCAAATATCTTTAAAACTTAATAAATTTCTTTGAGACTTTGCATAATATAATATATCATCAATATGAGTTTTTATTCCTCCGAATAACAATATATTAGCTTTTCCGGAGATCTCAATCAATTTTGTACTACCTGATATTGTATTAACATCTGATCCTTGTATTTTTAAAAAGGAAATGAATCTTTTATTCTTAAGTATAATAGCATTGATACATTATTTGTGAGACATATATCATTGTTACCGATTGAGGATCTTACCAAATGAGTTTTCATATTCTTCAATATATCTATTGAAAATCCAATTAAGCTTCGTGCAGATAACTTATTATATAATAGAAATACAAGAGAATAAGATATATATGAGAAACATGAGAGAGATTTCCTATTTCTTCAAGTGTATTTTGATTTATACAAAGGCTTACTATTTATAGGGTTTAATATATGAATATATATTAAATGTATCAATGAATACATATTAATCTATACAAATTAATACAAATTAATCTATGAATAATAAGAGTTACAAGAATATCAATAGTCAAGATACTAATGGAGAGATTATATACATCTATAATATTGTTCATAATAATGTTAAAATTATTTAAAATTGGTACTTTTTATAAATATTTTCGTTTAGAAGCAATAAAATATAATTTTACCAAAAAAAAAAAGAAAAAATCTAAATCAAATGTAAATATAATATGCAATAAAATGCATATATTAAATTCATTTTTAACGCTGCCATAAGTTCGACAACTGTTAGTTTGCGGGAGAAAGCCGTTAAGTGAAAATTATCATGGAGGGAGATGCTGCGATGCACTTCTCTCCACGCACAGTGGGTGATGTGCTGGTTGATTTTAAGGGCCGTCGAACCGGCCTCATTAGAGCTCTTACTACCGGTAGGTTGTGCCATCAGCTTATTTTCTTTTGGTTATCTCTGTTTTAAATGCTTTTAATTCTGAACTTTGTGGAAGTTCAAATGTATTTAAGAAAACACTTGCTGAATGTCTTGTGTGTTTTGCAGATGTACTAGAGTTTTTTCGGCAATGTGATCCCGGTGAGGCATGCCTGTTTTGAATTTATTCTATTGCATGCTTGCGTAATGCTTTCTCTACGTAACATAACTTGTGATGTCACTTATCATCTTTTAATTGTAAACTCCACTCACTACATTTCATTTTCACGGAAACTTTTCAACGTCGTTAAAATCTCAAACAGTTTCTTTTCTGGGTTTCAGAATGAAAACTTTAATTAGAATTTTAAATTAAGAAATTTGACCCAAGCGTCACCTGGCTGTTAAGCCCTTGAAATTAGAGAAAGTACATTGTTTGAAAATAATTTTTATCAGGTGCTTCACTATTAATTGAAATAGAAAACTTTATGCTCTATGTTGAGCTAGGAAATCTAATGTGTTAGTCATTAGGGATAGGGAAGTGTTTCAAGAGTAAATATCCACGTTGTAGGTAACCAACCAATTCTGACTACTTTTTTTGAGATTAGAGCCTATGGCACTACCATAATCAATGAAATTGTTACTTGGGCTAGTCGCTAGTGGATATGGTAAGACTAATGCTGGTCCACTTATGTTGGTGTGTGTTTTGTACACCTATGAGCTCATAGGTATCAAATGGTCCGGGCAGCCCGGGCCCAACCTGAAGCTTGGCACTGTTCACCAGTGCATGGCCTGGCATAGTACGCTACACTGCCATGTCTGGGCCCACGCCGGGCGCACCCTCATCACGAGTTGTGCCATGCCGGGCCAAAGGTTTTCAGCCCATATGTCGTTCCAGGCACGCCATGGGTGCCTGACACGTGGGCATGACATGCCTGCCCATGCACTGAGTGATGCCTGACAGGGGGATGATGCACCGACGCCCGACGGGCAACGGCGGCGTGGCTTTGAATTTAAAAATTGACCCACCTTACCCGAACTGGCCGACCTGAACTGGGCTGAACTAGCCGACCTGAATTGGACCGAACCAGCCCAAACCGGGGTGGATTTCAGGCCATGGGCTCGTGCCGGGCATGCCTTCTAAGGAAGTGTGCAATGCCAGATACGGCACACAGCCCAGTTAGGCCTGAAAAAATTGGGCCGGCCCCGGCTCATTTGACGCATCTCAACTTTTTTCATAATTCATTATCAATAAATTATATTTCAAAGCAATTGAATTGTATCATGGTTATTTTGATTTTTGAAATTTATATATAAGATCAAAAATCTTCATATATGTTTTCATGAGGTTTGAGTATGACTAATTGTACTCATTTTATTTCACTCTTAAAAGACCTAGATACTTAGGTATCATTAATTTCTATGTGATATATTCTCAACTTTGTTATTTTTTTTGGTCAAGTTCAAATATATGGTGTCAAACAAGAAGAAATATTCTTAATTGTTTATGAGACTTGTTGACTATTAAAATATGTTAGTTTTTTATTTGGTTTGATAAGAAAATGTTAAATGAGATTCATTATATCTAGTACACATGCATTTTGGGATTCTATAGAATCATTAGTTTTGATAGTTATTATTTTTTTAAAATTTTTATTAATAATTACTTGTGTTGTATTGGACATCCATTTCGAAGAAAAAATATGTTAAACTTAGTAATTATAAAATAAAAATAAAAATAATTCTTAATGAATAATAATGTAAAATCTACCTTTTATATAATGATCAAATATGATTAATATAGCCTACAAATTCGATGTTCCTATCAAAAGTATAAAAAAGTAAAAAGCTAAATAAATAAAATCAAAATATCATCATCAAGTTGGCACATACAAAAAAATAATAATACCCAATTTAGAAAAAAGAAAGATAAGTTGAAGTCTATTCAAGGTTCTCATGAAGATATTTGCTAGCTACCTTGTTATTTAAATATATGTTGTAGTAATACTTTTATTTTAAATTTTCTTGTAAAGGAAGAATAAATTCATCTTTATATACTTTATTGCTAGCGAATAATTAGATTGAATATTATATGCTTTGCTGCTTGACTATCAAAGTATTTTTGTAATTGATCATTGTTATTGGTTTGAATTTGTACTAAAATCTTAAAATTATTACATATTTTTTATTTTTGTAGGAGATAAAATTGTTTTATAGAGAAATACAAAATTTGAATATATATATATATATTTAGTCCATGTTGGTGTTTTACTTAAATCTAAATATCTGGCTAATTATAAGTATTCATGATTCATTAAAGATCTCAAGACGTGTCAAAGGTGAATTTGTCGAGAATAATTTAGAAAATAATTAACTAGAGGGATTGTCGAGATGTTGAGAAGTATATGCAAGTATTCATGAAAGAGATCTTATAAAAGTGACTGTGTATGTTATATTTGGTCTGATCATAATTTTTTTTAATGATATTTTATTAGTATAGTTAATTAGGGGATTACATCAAAAGTAAAATTAGTAATTGGAGGGATTATTGAGAAGTATATACAAGAGTACAATTCAAAAGATTAACTCTTATAAAAGTATCAATTATATATCTTTTTTGTGACAAAATATTATTTCTTATAAAATAAGTTATTTTTTTGTTAAAAAAAATATCAGTCTTCGAATATTTTTTGTTTGAAATTATGTTAGGATATATTCATTGAGTTGATTAATTTCTAATTCATTATATTTTATAATTAGAATATTTTTAATGTAGATAATTAAAAAAATCATCATATTATTAAGATGATTATTTATGAAAATATTATAAATCAAATTCTTGCTAATTGTTTTAGGCCATACGATATTTTTTTATAATTTGTAAATTGTACTTGATTGTACTATATGAAACTTAATTAGATACTCTATATATATCTCCTCCTAAAGTCACTGTGAAGAAATGTATTTTTTATGCTTAGTTAGTATATTTTTTAATTGTGAGATATTACAAGAGAAATGAGAATATATTTTGATGTAATTTTTTTAACTCGAGAATAAATATTATGGTAGTTGTAGTTTACACTTGATATTTTAGTGCATCTTCTTTTTATAAGTCTCGTTTTAAAATAATCTATTTTTCAATCTGGACTTAATTTCATAGTGAATATTTATTTACAATCAATAATAAATCTTTTTGAGTTGTGATATTAATTTTAAGGTTTTATTAGAGTGAAGAGTCTTTATTTTTTTTATTATGAGTTTACACCATCATGAGTTATAATATATTAGAAAAAGACATGAGTATTCTAGTAATTTAAAGAGAAATAATAAAAAAAATAAAAGAAACAATATGATACAAATATTAAAAGTCATAAAACTTGTGAAATTAGATATTGAGTATAATTTCTTTATTTTTTTCAAAAAGTAATTAAAATGTCAAGATTAGCGGGACTTGTTGCATAATTGTCTGGCTCTTTGGTAAGTTTGTCTCTAATCTTAGAAGGTTGATCATGTCTTTCTCTTCTAGTATAGACTTTAAGTTTTAGGATGACCAAATATTTTAATTATTGACTCAATATTAGTCTAAATTAGTGAAGACTCATGGACAACTATATGATTTAGGTCGGAATGGAATTTTCCCATGTGAGAAATTTCTCCCTCTTCAAATTTAACATGATCTGAATTTGTTGGTATGCATGATGACTCTATAGGAATACTATAATTTTGAGTACTAACATGTTCAAGTATAGTTAATGAGTGACTCTCTCTATTAATTGGTGATCTAGACATGGTTACTTATAAAAAAGAAAGGGTAATAGATCAATGTATCATATCTGGATTTATATTTATTTCTTAGACTTGTTAAAAAATGAGTAATGATTAAAAATAATAATATTCATACTTATTAAAATCGTATTAGTCTATGGTGAGAAATACTTATACTATTTTAGAGTATTAGAGTATTCAAGAAAATCATATCTCAAAGCCATTGATGTCAACTTGTTTTATTATGGAGAGTGATAATAAATAAAATAAGTATATTCAAAAATTCAGAGAGACAAATTAAATAGCCTCTTTATAGGATGTAGAATATAAAATGATATGTGTTGAGAAAGGATAAAAGATGATATTCGATTGATGAAATAAATTGTAGTTTTAATTGATTCTATTATTCCTTTCAATTATTCATTAATTAGATCTCTTTATAGGATGTAGACAAGTTAAATTCAGAGAGACAAGTTATATACTCTTTTCATTTAAGAGTTTTATTTCTTAATTAGATTTCTATTATTCCTTTCAATAATTTTATTTTGTTATGGTGTGTTAGTATTGAAAATATAGGGTATAATCTCATGATTCATGTAATATATGTTAAATTGATTTGAAGTATATTTTAATATATTATTATTTTTTAATTTTTTAAAATTTTTATTGAATTGTATTTTTTATCATTTTGTGAATAGTTTGAAAAATAAAAATTATTGTGATCTATAATGAAAGAGTTTTATCTATGTATATATTGAGTAATCATTAATAAAAATGATTAGTTTTTTAAATTTTTCTCTGGCTACATCTCTACTAGGCTTTTATATATCAGAGTATATCAGATCGAATAAATTTCTACTTAAAACAGATTGATGTGTAGAATATAAAGCTTTAGTAATCTTTCTTAGCTAAGATATTTACACAATAGGTTTGAAATACTATTAATAATTAGGGTAAAATATTTTCAATTTAATCAGTAATGGGTGACCAAATTGAGAATACATAAGTAATAGTCCAAAATACTTATATATCTAGAAGAAGATTTTATTATTGAAGAGAGAACATAAAAATTAATTTGTTCAATTTCAAATGATATATTCATCAAAGTCTATCTAATGAATTTCCTTGATAGACAACTTATAAATATAAAATTAACAAGATAATTAAGAATGAGTATGATGTGGGAAAATAACAAAGATTCAAATTAAATAATATTAAATGAATATCGAGTATTTGTTAATTGTGATAATAATATTTTAAAAAATAGAAAAAAATATAGAGAATAATAAATTATTATCATTTATATGAATGTTTATTGGTGTATCGATATTCTAGGAGTCTGAAGTGAGAGTATAAGTATAATAACTAATAATAAGTAAAAGAAGAAAAATATTTGTTTTTGTCTTAGAGGGAGGATTTGTTTGCCCCTCTTTAGTAGATATCTTGGTGAATGAAATCTGTGAAGATTTTTGGATGGCTTTGGTAATCTGTGAAGATTTCTATCTATCAATGCTATGATAATTTATATTGTATCAAAAATTATTATTCATTAAAAAAAACACGATCTTTCTTCTAATTTTTTGTAATTCAATCTATAAAAAATTAGCAAATGAATCTCAATTAGGATTTCTATCACACACCACCACTTGCATCATCATGCGCGCCACCACACGCACACACCATCGCATGCACTACCATGCACCTCTGTGTGAACCATCACATGAATCTTTTTGTGACTAATGTATGCTTGTGCACCATCGTACGCACTGCTATGTGCCATTGCCTGCATCTCCATGTGTTTGCTGTATGCTTGTGCACGTTGTAGTTGCTCACAATGGGTGTGTGACTCCTAGTCTCCTACAATACAATTATGGTGCACTTCACTGTTTGTGCACACCTATTGTAGATAGGAAAAATAAATTAGGGGAGAATCCATATTTTCTGGTTTACAACCCTAACTTTGACACTATTTTAAACATAATAATTATAAAATAAAAAAAATAATAACATTCAATAAATAATAATTTATAATTCATGTTCTTATATAATATAAAAATATGATTAATCATTCCATAGATTGAGTGCTCCCATTAAAAATAAAAAAAAACTAAAACTGCAATAGAATATAAGTTTTAAATATTTTTATTTGTTTTCAAAAAATTACTAAAACTTAATATAGTTATGATATTAAAATCTTATGAAGTAATGATATTTTAAAATACATTGCACATGAGTTTTTTTATTTTTTTAAGGAGTCTTGTATGATATACCAAATATTTTGTATTATTATAGCCACATAGAATATAGTAGCTAAAAGAAAAAGTAAACATCTAATTAAAATGATTAGGATATTTCTCTTATATTGAAGTGTATGTAAATATCTTTGGGGTGAAATAATCATAATTGCAAACCATTTAATCAATTGAAAATCTTTTTTATTTTTGGGTATACATGCGTTGTTTAGGCTCTTACTCTTGAAAAAGAAAATATGATAATATACACCATCAAATATATATTACGTTGTTTTTGTAATGCCTCAAAAGAATATAAGATATTATTCTACAAAGATAGATAATTATTATCAAAGCTAATGTAATTTTCTTTAAGCATAAATTGTTCTCTGAGGATTCTTCCTAAAAATAATTTCTTTAGATTGATGTTTGTGAATAATAAACCGATAATATATAAAATGTCAAACAAATTCACTAAACTATAAATGAAAACTAACTTTTATATATATATATATATATAAAAGAAAATTTTATAGGGGCATCTCACATGTTAGGTGCTCCTATCCCTAAGTCAATTATACAACACAAAACAATAATTATAATATCTACCTCAAATTATGTGTAAATATCCATATCATTAAATTTGAAGAAAAAAGAACGGAGCCGAGACTTCTTTAAAATCTTGATAAGCATGTTGGCTGATAGATGTGTTATAGGAAAATAAGTTGAAGCAATGATCATAATTTGAATTTTTTCTTTGATAAATAAGTAATTCATCTGTGTGCATTTCATATACTTGTAAAACATTGAATTAGTAGAGAGTGACTATAGTTGCATCTAGATTTAAGTAGTGTTAGTAAGATTAATTATAATATTATGATATCTTCATCATAATATTTATGTGACATGAGAGACCTAGCCGAGGTACATTGAGAAGTAGGAATACAATTATGACATGTTTATGTGGCATTCAGAACATACTTGAGAGAAGTTCTGGATATTGTATCCTAAGTCAGGATGGATTTTCCAAGGTTCAAAGATTATACAACATATTACTAGACTTACTCATGTTGATTTTATGATCGCATCCATTGGAAATGTTATTTTGATGCTTTCCCAGGAGTACTTTAGACCTATGTTGTATGGACACGGATACGGACACGGAGATACGACACGACATGATACGGGGACACGACAAATTCTAAAAAACTAGGATACAGATACGACTAGGATACGTCATGATAAAAAAAATAAAAATAAAAATAAAAATTATTAATTATAAATATTAGGTATTTTAAAATAATTTAAAATTCTGTATTTTAAAATAATGTAAAAAAAATTTAAACCCTCTAACACCCCCCCCCCCTACCACCATCCCTTTACAGTTTTGATTTTCGAACTCTCCTCCCTCCCGATACATATTCCAAAACCCCCCATTTTCCTTTATAGATTTAGGTTACCTTAGGTATTGTTGGTGCCTCGGCGGTGTGCTCCTCCCTTCACCGTTTGACGCAATGATAATTGACAACTATTTCTCGTAATCGGCTTGTCGGCAAATCACTGTCGGCAGTGTGCTCCTCAATTTGTTGGAGATGTAGGAGTAATAGTTAATATATAGTGTATTTTCGACGCGTTAGAATCGTAAAAACGTGTCAGTTGATAAACGATGCGTCTGTAGGTAAACGACGCGTCTGTTATTAACGACGACTGTTTCCGAACAACGCGTCAGATATGTCTCTAACGCGTATCCGATATGCCATGTGGCGCATCGGACACGTGGACATGGCGACACGGGTCGGATACGGCGACACGGCAGTTCCTAGGTGTATCCGTGCAACATAGCTTTAGACTTTGTTTTTTGGGTGCCACTAGGTTAGATATGTCTACATCTATTATACTTTTTACTCATCATATTATTATAAGTTGTTGGGTAATGGATTCAAGAGCTAATATTTGCTACTCATAACTATATTATTTTTATTTTTTTTGTAGAGCCTAAAGATTGATATTGTCGTGACCAATTATCCTCAGGTATGGGCTAGGAGACATAATTATGTTAATGTTGATCATTTTTTTTGAACTTATATTTTATATATACTATAATTTTGTCATTAATTTTTTTGTTAGTTGTTTTATAAAATAATAAGGTTATAATATTATTTTCTTCTTTTTTATTTTTTTTTATGAAGGATTGTTTGATCAAATAGATGAATTTTTAAAATTTGAGCAAGTTGCATTTTACATGTTCTTTCTTAATTCACTAGAGCTCATATGAATGGATGTGTATTATTAATCCATTAGTGATTCATTCTTGACTGAGATATCTTTCATTGTAGATTTTAGAATCGAGTATTTGAGAGAGTGTCATCTATTGATTGTGAGATTTATCAGTTAAGAAAATATACTAGAGTTTCATATCTGACACATCAAAAAGGTACAAGGAGAAACTCATTTTATGTGATCCACTCATATATTTTGGGATTCTATAAGATGATCACATTATTATATATGATGATTTGTGATATTTTGTTACTTTTATTTATGATTATATTTGATATATATGTTTATCAGTGTTTAAGAAAAAATCTTTACTTTTTTTTATTTTTGTAAAATTTTATGAAATGATAAAAATTTAGTTTATATGTGACATTATGATATTAACAAGTGGTAACATATTAAAATATGTTTCTTATTAGTTTGTTTTTTTGTTTTTTTAAGGAGACATGCTGGTTCATCAAATATCATGTGCTAGTACTTATACACATAATATGATAACTAAGAGGAAGAATTGACATATAATAGTAATGATTAGGACACTAATATTTCATAAGAGTGTGCCTAAATATTTTTGGTGAGAAGCAGTGTTAATTGTTAATTTCTCAATCAATCGAAAATCATTTTCTATTTTTTCTTGTCATATCTTATACTTTGTATATTGGGGATAAACTTTCATTTTTAGAGGTGTTAAATGGGTTGTGTCATGCTGACATGACTTATTTTTTAGGCCTATCTAGGTCACCGAGTCATGCTCGGTAGCGCTGAGTTTAGTATGGGTTGTGCCATGCTAGTATGAATCTAAAAATTGATAGCCTGGCTTGTCCCTTTGGCACGCTATTTACTTGGGTCATATTGGGTCGTATTGACTTATACCAAGCTGGGTCAGGATTGGCTAGGCTAGCATGGTTCAATTTAGGCTGGCCTATTTTTTAGTCAAGCTAAAACTAGCCCACATGAGCTGTTGTGTTGGGTCATGTTGTGCCACACCTCCCTTGTCATAAACTCTGGCTTGACATGGCTCGTGCCATGCCATAGACTGGAATGGAGCTATCCTAAGCATGACTTTGAATTGGGCCATGTCATGCTTGGCATGGAAGAATTGTGGTGTGCATCGTGTCGAGTTTGGGCTGCCTGACATAGTTGACACCTTTGTTCACCTTATACTCAAAGATTTTAGATGTAATTATTTTTTGTTCAGGACTTCTTTCTAGGCAAGGAGAAAATGATATCATCTGCCATCACATATGCTTTCATTATATATAATGGTGCTTAGAAAGGATATACATATTGTTCATCAAAAACTAATATAGTTATTATGAGTGCTTTTTTGTCTAGTTATTCTCTATGGAGGATTAATGATTGATCATGCTTATTTACATATACTTGATATGACTAGTATAGTATGATTTAGTTTGTGGAGAGTAGTGACACATCTCTTAGGGAAGTGTGCCTAGGAGAAGAATAAAGTGTAAGTGTCCCACAGGACATGAATCTCTCTAAGAGAGGGAGATGAGTGTTGAGTAGAGGTGTCAAATGGGTTATGCCGTGCTGATATGACCCTTTTTTTTATGCCCATTTGGGCCATCATGCTCTGCATGATATAATTTTTAGCACGGACCATGTTGTTTTGGCATGACTTAAAAAATGAGTAGCCCAATATGACTCATTGGCATGCCTTTTGTTTAAGTTGTGTTGGGATTTAACTTGTGCATTACAATCAAAAAGGGTGTCACTTCATGTGTTTTATTAAAAAATGGATTTGATAGTCATGATTTCATTCTATGCTAGCTTGGGTTCAGTCCAAGGTAGCTTGGTTCATTTCGGCTAGTCTAGTTTTTTTCAAGCTTGCTTGGGTCTAGAGGCATTAAGTGGGTATGGTGGCTCGGGCTCAATACACAACATTGCCAAAAGTAGCCTTGCTAGGCTTAGAACGGTATGATTCAAAATTGTGTCTGGACCTCAATTATGTTGACTTTTGGTAGGACTCATGTTATGTTGAGTCGATATCAACTATGTCTCATGTTAGGCCAGGCATGACATGCATGCATGTTTGGCCTCGTTGGCATGGTCCACAAACATAGTGATGGGGCATGGGACATAGGCCATGGTAGCTGCCCAATACATTTATGTAATGGGTCCCAAACATGGAGGCAAGTTGTTCTTGTTGCTTTATATGTTTGTAAAAAAAATAAAAAAAATGTTTTGTTCTTATTTCTTGTAGTCATCAGATTTGATCCCAATGACTACTTGGCTGAAATCTAATGAATGTCAGATTTTTACCTATTTTAAATATAAAAAAATTAAAAAATATATTATTTATTTAATCTAATATAAAAATTTTCTTTAAATTTAAAATGCTTTTTTTTATATTTATAAAATTTATTTCATCTCTTTTTCTCTTCTCTCATTTCTTTTATTTTGTGTTTTCTAATTTTTATTTTCTTTATCTATTATTTTTTGTTCTACTTTGTTGTCTGTTATGGGCTTTGAACTTGCTCATTTAGAAAAAGAGATGAGCTACAACTGTTGCTCAAATAAAGTTATGTTGTTACGGCGGTGCATATTTAATTTTTTTTTATTAATTAATGTTATAATTAATAACTTATAAAAATTAAAAAGTATAATTTTTATTTTAATTTAGAATTATAAATAAAATAAAAAATAGTGAATAATGATTTTAATGATAATAATTTTGACATAAAAAAATATAAATATATATATATAAATAATAATGATAACCTGACCAAAATGTCCGAGCTCAAAATTAATTTATCTTTAATAACATTGATCTATTTACCTAAAAAACTTAAAATTAAATAAATTTTAGTAGTCTGAACTCATTTTAGCATAATAAAAAATAAAATTTGTAGCGTGGTCGAACAAAAATCTACATAGTATATATATTGTACAAAAATATATACCGGTAAGAGTATTGGTGACACTGACACCTAAATATGCATGCCGATTAATGCACCAAAAAATTTGGTGCATTAGATATCATACAAACCTAATTGAGCGGTAGAGTTTTGAAGTTGGATAAACTTCAACTTTATTGATCTTGTTCATATATCATAATAAACTTATAATTAATTATAAGTTAATTAATAAGAATGATATAATAAAATATTATATGTAGCAGTGAGCATTCGGTTGAATGAGTCAGTTTTGATTTTTTTGTTTGGATTTTAGTTCAATTGAATAGGTGCTAAATGCAACCGAACCCGACCAAAATTTTTTTGGTTAAAAAACCAAAATTTAATGGTTTGATTTTTGTTTTTTTGGTAGAAATCATTTTTTATTGAATATATGGATATGGGTCAAACCAAAATCTTGTCGACTAGTTCAATATGCTAATTTTTGTAAGCCACATTCACATCCCAAAATTAATTTAAATAAAAAAATGATATATGTCCAATTACAATCCAATCCACTCATCTAAAATATATGAATCAATTGATATTGGCCATTAGCCCATATCAATATCATAATACAATTGATATCTTAATGGATGGCCCAAGTAATATGAAGATAATTAGGTAAATCATAAATGTAATGCACTAATATGAAGAAATAAAATATAGTGCCGAAGACTGAAGTAAAACACTGAGCTTCATCATAAGTTTAAAGTGTTGAAATGAAATGGACTCTTGAAAAAGATATAAAATTAAATTATAATCCATTTAGCATAATTAAAATACAATTCATTTATCATAATTAAAATAACAAAATTAATTTATTTAACATTCATAATTAAAATACAAATATTATTACATTAACTTTTAACTTTTAACTTTCAACTTCCAATCTTTGTCATTTCCTATTAAAAAAAATATATTACATTAACTCAAATAATATATCAAAATATTCAAGTTTGAAAAATTAATACATGAATAAAATAAAATGACAAGACTTGGAAGCGTTGATAAATCTATCATCCAAGTCTTGTCATCCAAAATCAAAAGTGTAAAACACCATCAATTCATCATATATCTATCATCATTAATTGTTATGAAGAAAATGTTGATAAATTTGAAAAATTTGAGATAAAAAAAATTAATACTTTAACATTTTCATTATTTGAAAAAAGATAGAGTAAATAAAATTATATGTTTCAATTTTTTCACTATCTTACAAATCTTCTTTAATATTAATTGATGTCAATAAATTTTGAAGTCAATCTTGAGCATATATTAGAAATTATACTATGTTTAGATTAAAAGATATCTTCCTCTAGTATTAAATACAGATTCTGAAGCAATGATAAATATTGAAACTGCCAACACATCACAAGCCATTTGATACAATATAGAAAATCAAGAAGAATTTTTTTATTCATCATACCAAAATATTAAAATTATCATCATTTTTAACATCTTCATTGAAATATCTATTCAACTACGATTTATTTTCTCTACTTCTAATATTAATTCTAAATTTTTTAAAGAGCTACTTCGCCTCAAGTCTCTCACTCTTTACTCCCTCCCAAATTCTTTCATCATTTTGAATTTGACACTTTCATTCTCTCACTCCCACTCCTACTATTTTGACCAAATGTATCTTAAGGTTTTGCTAATTTGCAATATAAATCATATATTGCATATATAAATTTCCTCACAATGTTTTTCATCAATTCACCGTCAAAGATACCATACAATCGAATGAATAAAAATCGAATAAATACAATTTTATGCCTAGGATCAAGTATTGTGACTAAATATATTAATTTGTTCATTTTTTATTATCTCCCTAATACTATCAAACTTTTCTTTCATTTATTTAGTCATTAAATTTTTTATTGGAATTTGTACTCTATTTTCATTGTTTCAAAATATATTTAATTGAATAAATCTTTTCAAAATAAGAATTAGAGGTAATATAAGATATTCATGAAACAAACAAAGTAAGGTCATACAAAATTTTCTACATGCTAATCATTTTTCTTGAAACCCTCCAATCATCAACATTAGGCAATCAAAGTTCTCTATCATCTTGATTTACATTAAGTTCACTTTTATATAAAGGATCACTTTCTTTATATCTATTAAAAGTTTTTTCAAATTTTTTAGCTGCCTTTAATATCAAATAGGTTGAGTTCCAACTATTTGCAACATCAAGGATTAACAAACTTTTAGATTTAATTTTTTTAATATCAATACATTTCATAAATTTTTTCAACCTTGCAGGAGATTACCTCACATATCTTATGACCACTCGAAGGATTAACATGCTTTAACCTATCAACAAATGTCAACAATAAGATTCAAAATGTGTACATACACCTCATATGAAGCAATTCACCATCTAAGACATTATGACCCTAATTATTAATAATATCTTTTAAGTGTTTAATTGCCACATCATTCAAACTTGCACTGTCATCTATCATAGTAATTTTTTTTTTTAAAATTTCCAATTAAACAAACACTGTTCAATAACAATGCCTAATTAGGCTAAAAATTTGAGTAAAATGGAATAGTAAGAATTTGAGTAAAAATTTTCCAATATCATTCAAACACTGTCATCTTATGATAATTAATTGGATAAAAATTTGAGATCTTTTTATCTACGTTCCAATCATCAATAAACTGAGCTATTAAACACATGTAATTGGTTCTTTGAGTAGATGTCCATGTGTTTGTAGTAAGACAATTTATTTGAAAAGTTATTTTAAAGATTTGCTTTATTTTCATCCTCTTAGCTAACAAAAGTTTATATCAATCTCTTGAAATAGTAAATTTAGATGAAATCTTGAGAAGTTATTTTAAATTTAGGTTGTATTATATATATAAACTTTTCAAATCCCAAACTCTATAAATTTGAATGGAAGTTCATCTACAATTATCATGTAAGTTAAAGCATTTCTACAAGCAATTTGATTAAATTTTCATGTGCTAAGAATGTTTCCTCCTTGAACACATGAATGAAAAGTTAAGTTTAACTGTGTTTGTGAAGTTCCAACGCTATGGGGGTGTTTTTTGCATATAGCAATATAACTCCTAAGTGTGGCTGTGTCATTTTTCATAGGATGAGCAACAAATATCTTGTCATAATATCTGCATCTAGCTTTGGTATCATCATTTTGATCAATAAATTTGGTAAAATGATCCCACATAATTGATCATGGTTTCATTGCTTTCCTCTTCGATATCCTACAACCATCTATTGTGTTCTCTGAAGTAACATTTAAAATTGATGGATTAGTTGAACTAACATTTTCAATATTAGTTATTTGAGGTCCGAATTGTGATGAGAATTACATCTGCAGAGAAATAAAATGATAAAAATGAATTTATGATGATAACTACAACATATTTAAAAAATAAAAACTTCAAACATATTACAAAGAGAAAAAAGAGGGAGATCGAGATTCCGCTTGGGCCTTGGGACTAACATTATCAACAATCAACCTATTTAAATCATACAACATATTAAAAAAATAAAAACTTCAAATAATTGTATTATTTAAATTCTGAACTATGCAAAGAAATAAAAACAACATACTGCAATATGCTACAACTTTTTAAAATTATTTTTTAATTTTGATTGAAAATTGCAAAGAAATAAAACAATTTTCTTATTTTGATTAAAAATATCAGAGTTCAAACATACTGCAACATACTTAAAACAAATCACTATGCAAATTGCAAAGAAAGAAGGAGAACGAGAGGTTGGGGCCCGGGGCAGCACTATAGCAGGGTGCAAGCAGATGGTTATTACCTTTCGATGAAGAGATCGTGCGGTTGAGGCTATTGCCTGAGGCAGCTAGGCAGGCAGAGGCAGGGATGAACAATGCAATGGAATCGGGGGCATTGGCAATGGCACAGTAAAAAAAACTAAAAAATAGCCAGGTAGGGCAGGGACACATGACCATGACGCATGGTTTGTAATTTTTTTTATAACAATTTGATTTTGGTCTTTGGTTGAAATCGATTGAAATTTTGTTACGACCGATCCAAAAACCAAACAGAACCATTAATTTATGTTTGGTTCAATTCGATCTTTTGGTTTAAATCAAAAAGTTCTCATCCCTAATTATATGTTAAAAAATAATTAATAATTAAAAAATTTTAAAAATATAGTAGAGTTGTATTTGTGATGTCTGATATATGGACTAGTTGTAATGCTGTATCATTTGTATATCTCACTGCCTACTATTTAAATTTCAAGTAAAAACTTAATAAAAAAATATTATGATTTTTTGAGATTTTTCATTATCTTAATGACCATGTCATATGTGAATATATGATGAGGATTTTTAAGGAATATGATATTCAAAATAATATTTTTAGTATTACATATGATAATACTTTGAATAATGGTACATCATTAATATGTTTCTCAGAACTATTAGAGATGAGTCGTTAGGTAATATTTTTTAAAATAGCTGTGTGTTATGTAATTAACCTAATAGTATAACTGATAATGAAAGTTATTTCTCTCACATTAAAATAATAAAAAATGTACTAAAATAACTTTAGATACCCAACAAATACCATAAATTTAACAATCTATGTTTATCAGTTGGTTTAAAAAAATATTCAATGGATATGAGGCATCATTAAAAATATACTTACTTTATGTTTGAGTAATGTAAGAAATTTACATTAAAAAAATATTTTTAATAATTAACAAAATTTGAAAATATAGTAGAGTTATATTTGTGATGTTCTATATATTGACTAGTCGCGATGATGTATTATTTGTATACCTTACTGTCTATTTAAATTTCAGGTAAAAACTTAATAAAAAAATATTAGGATTTTTTGAAATTTTTTCTCATAATGACCATATCATACATTAATATATTACGAGAATCTTTATGAAATATGATATTCAGAATAATATTTTAGTATTACATATAAATATATAATAATACTTTGAATAATGGACACCCAACAAAAAATAAGAAATTTTTAGTATGACGAGGATCTTTCAGCTGGCTTAAAAAAATATTAGTAAGATATCTTCTCATACTTTGAAATGTCTATTTAAATCTTCTCATATTAAAAAAAATAAGAAATTTATTAAGATATCTTAGGATACCCAATAATTACCAAGAGTTTAACAGTCTATATTTTTCAGCCGGCTTAAAAAAAATCTTAATGAATATGAGACATCGTTAAAAATATATTTACTTTATGTTAGAGTTATATATTGGTTATTAGCACATGATATCTGATTATATGAATAATAATTAGTGACCAATTTATTATTGATAATTTAGACAATGATATAAAAATTTATTTAATAAAATTCTTCAAGATTTATTATGATATGATAAATATATGTTCATATGTGTATATTTTAACAACTAGCATTGCATTTGAGTGTATATGTAATATTAGTAATATGTTTAATAAAAATAAAAGACATCTTATATTTAATGGCATGATTGTTAAAATATAAATCAAGTATTAATAATATTGGTTATTCATTCATAATCTTTATTGCTTGGTTGTCTGTATGAATTATAAGGTTAAAATATATGAAGTAGAAAATATATTAAAATACAAATTTACTTGCATGAATTAAACAAATTTACTTGAATGTTGATTCACGAAAAATTAACATGTTTATATTTTATGATATTATGTATAGTAGTTGTAGTGAGGCTCCATATTTCATATTACTTGATAATGATGGTGTAGTCTATTATGTATAGTAGTTGTATTTTATGTTATTTCATATATTAAAATCCATATGCTTGGTTGTGATATTATGTTGATTCATTTTATTTAGTTAGTTAGGAGAAAATGATGGTGTAATCTATTGAATAAGAGCATACTATTTTGGTATTTAGTTTTCAATTATTATTTAATTTTATCATATAATGATAATAAGAATTTAAATATTTTGAGTTAGTATAAATCATATGAATTCATTTATCTCGTGAAATGTAGGGTGATACGTGATTTACTTACCTCTCTGATTTTTTGTGTAATATTGAAGTTTATTTTTTTGTGGTTCTTATTGTTATTTTAGATAGGAGCTTAAGATTGTAATTAGATATCATAGAAGTATTTATGTGTTCGAAGGACTAAAAGATTCAAAGTTGGATATTTTGAATAAAATGAAAGAGTTGTTGATAGATGATGATCTTTGAGACATTAAGGATATTAATGTCACTACTAGCTTAGATTCAGAATTATATCTTACGATAATGATTCACATCCATACTATCATACTATAGATATGAATTGTTGACTCATGTGATGATGATGCATATTCTACTTTAACTTATATTATGTATCATATTTATGATTGTATGCTTATGAATTATTTATTAGTATTAATATTTTTGATCTTTTTTTTAAGTGTCATTCAACATTTTGGATTATATATTTTTTTTCATATGATATTTTAAGTTGAGCTTAATGTAAAATATTTTTTTAATTATTAATTTGATTCATTTAAATTTATAATGTATTGTATTTTTTAATTATATTATTTTAATATTTAATATTACTAATAAATATAAAATTAAAATTTTAAAAATTTTAATTAGGCATTTAGGTAGCCCATAATTGGCGTCCTAGCATGACTCAAAATTAAAGATGTCAAGCAGACATGCTGTTACAATGTGGCATTATTGTGTCACCATGCCATGCTGGGCTTGACACCATATGTTTTCCGTGTCGTACTCGCTAGGACATGGGAACCAATTGGCCAACTCAGTTATACACAGTTGGCCAGCATAGTGCAGGGTTATGTTGGGCCTGAAGCGGGTCATGTTAGCTTTGAGCCATTTTATACACTATGGCCTACTTAGTATTCATTATTGTGAGACTTGGGCTTGGGCTATTGAGCTTTACTTTTAAGTTTTAAATTTTAATATAAATTTAAATTCTAAATCATGATAACTATGACATGATCGTGATTTTAGAATTCCGATTATATTTTGATATTTCATTCGGCTCAAGTATATGTTGAATGCACAATTTAAATAATACGTGAATCAAATTAAAAAAATATATATCAAAACTTAAAATTATAAAAACTACAAAGTATAATCCAATCCAATATTTAATACATCAATAGATAATATTGTCTAAATCAAAATAAAAAAAAACAAACAAAAATAAATGAGTACTATTATTGTAGTATAGTATCAATATTACATGAATTAGGAATCATCAATGATTAATTGGTGTTTGTGGATAAAGATTTAGATCTTCATCATCATGAATGTATCTGAAGATATTGTTAGTGTTCTCATATAAGCAACAAATAATACATAGTTAGATTAGAAGATCCGTATTTTAAGTATTTGATTTGTATCTCAATAGTTATTATATTATATACATGGTGATCTCTATACTTTATAAATATATTACTAATATTGCATATTAATCTAAATACAATACAAGTGGTGAGAGGGTATACAAATGAATCTATATTTGTCGTATTATAAAAAATTTTTAGGAATTTTATATATGAAATTATTGTATCATAGTTTGAATCATCGATAATAAACTCATCATTTTTATTATAAACGTTGTCGAATATCATGTATTACATTAATCAAGAATCATCAATGATTTAATGGTGTCGGTGGATAGAGATTTAGATCATTATCATCATGAATGTATCTGAAGATATTGTTAGTTCTTTCATATAAGTAGCAAACAATATATAGTTAGATTAAAAGATCAGTATTTTAAGTATTTGAATTTTATCTCAATAGCCATTATATTAAATACACGATGATCTTTGTAATTTTTAAACATACTACTAATATTACATATGAATCTAAGTATAGTGCAAGTAGTGAGAAGGTATACAAATGAACATAAATTCATCGTATCATAGAAAAAATTTAAGAATTTCATATATAAAATTATTATACCATAGTTTGAATCGTCAATAATAAACTCTTTATTTTTATTATTAATGTAATCGAAGATCATGTGTTATATGAATCAAGAATCATCAATGATTAATTGGTGTCTGTGGATAGAGATTTAGATCTTCATCATCATGAATGTGTTTGAAGATATTGCTAGTGTCCTCATACAAGTTGCAAACAATACATAGTTAGATTAGAAGATCAATATTTTAAGTATTTGATTTCTATCTCAATAGTCATGATATTAAATATATGGTGATCTCTATACTTGTTAAATATATTACTAATATTGCATATGAATCTAAGTACAATACAAGTGGTGAAAGTGCATACGAATGAAACTATATTTTCGTATCATAGAAAATCTTTAGGAATTTCATATATAAAATTATTATACTATAGTTTTAATCGTTGATAATAAATTTGTCATTTTTATTATTAACTTAGTTGAATATCATGTGATAGTTACCAATACAAGATTCCAAATATAAGATAGGTATAATTCCAATGATGTCTCATATCATTTTGGAATTTTTTTTAGCCCGCAAATGAATATAGGTTGCTAAACTTTTATTGCCTGTTAGGCTTTCTAATGTATTTTTATGAATGTTTTTATTTTTTTATAATGCGGAAGAAATAATTTTTATTCTCGTCTATATTATCATGTGATACATATATCTAACATAAAATATTTCACCAAATGACTCATTTCTAATAGTATTTAATCAAAATTTTAATTGCTACTTCAATATTAGAAGTATTATTGAAAATAATATTAAATATTATATTTTGAATTTTATATTTTAAAAAAATGTATTTCATATCCTCATATATGGTATGAACATCACGATATAAAAAATCTTAAAAAATTTCAAAATTTTTTTATTAAATTTTTATCAAGTCTAAGTAGTAGGCGGTAAGACATGCAAATGATGTATCATTGCAACTAATTTATATATTTGATGTTATGGCTGCAACTTAACCAAAATTTTTAAATTTATTAATTATTAATTATAATTATAATTATAATTTATAATATTTTATTATGTTATTTTTACATGTGGACATTAGAATCCTACGACTAACATGTTAGAAGTAGGTCTACATAATGATGATTATCGTAGAATCTTTTGAAAATCTAATCTAGAGATTCATGATCTTAAGTAATTTGGCCATAACTTTTCTTTTAAAATTATTGTGGCATCTAAAGTGAGTCAATGAAGTTGAACTAGATTCAGTTTGAAAGATCACACTACTAAGTTGGGATTACCTCAAATCTAATTTAACATATTTTTTTATGTATTGATTGACATATCTTTTTAGGTGCTCAATTCAATACATATTCTTACACATATATATTTTTTTATAATTTATAAATTATGCTAATTTTTTATTGTAAACTCTATGATTTTTAATTTTTATTATTTTAAAGTTTGTTCATACTACTAATATTCATTTAATTTTTTGTTTTTTTAGGTGATATGTGTTTAGGTTGAGATCGTTGGAGAAAATATTATTATGGTCTTGAACCTTTCGTTATAGTTATCATTGTTATTTATATCTACGTCAATATGATATTCATTATCATTAAATTTATTATGTTATATTTTTTATAACTCATTTATATTTTTAAAATTAATTATGAAATTTAAAGAAAAAAGCTCACAAAAAATAATTTACAAAAAACTAGTATCATACCACATGCCATTTTATTGTTAATTACAACCTTTAGTCAATTTGTAGTGTTGCACAGGAACATCCACAACATTGGCATATCTGTATGTGCATGCATAAATCATAAATCAAAATAAAAAAAATAATATATATAATATTTATATTATATGGGAGAAACTAGATATAGAGTCAAAAATGAGAGACTGAGAGAGTTGTCAAAGAGAGAAGAAGAAATTAAGAATAAATTTCTAAATTTCTTTTTCTCTATTTATAGAGAAAAAGGAAATTCAAAAATATTAATTTTTTTTTAATTTTTTGTGATTTTTTAATTAAATAATGGCTATAATTACAACAATCGTTAGATTATGGCTATTGTAGCTATTGGAAGCAATCCAATGGCTATTATAAATTTTCATAAAATTATATTTTTTTAAAATAAATCGGCTGATAGGGATAGTGACAGGCTTAACCTATCGTTGTCCATGTTGGAATCCATCGTGTGAAAACATAATGGGCGACAAGGAAGGCGTGACCATCCGATTACGAATGATCACACAAGCAATATTTGACTTAAGTGGTAGTTTAAAAAAATCTCATCTCTTTGGGTAGTTAATTGATGGGACTTGACCCATGACTTATGAATTGACTGTAGTTGGTTTTGGTTCCTCGGGATGATGGACCATGTCATTGTGCCAGGCATGACCCGCATGCCTGGCCCAACATAAGACACAGCTGACCACGGCATGAACCATGCCATAGGTTGGCAAAGTCTAGGTCCAGGCATGATTTTGGACCATGCTGTGCCGAGCCAGGCATGACTGAATTGTGCTGTGTTGTGAGTCGTGTTTGGGCTGCCCGACTTAGTTGATATCTCTACTTGGAATCAACCATGCTAAGCTGAGTCATAATGATTTTGTGTTGGCACGTCACAACATGAGAATTCATCTCGTGCCGTATTAGGCATGACATGATGGCTTGAAGAGGCCATATAAATTTGGGTCATGCCGACACGATATGACCTATTTGACATCTCTACCTGGGTTATGATCATGATAGCTTGCTTGGCCAATCAGGCTGACATTGGATCGAATGGGTTGTCATCTTGGGTTGTGCTTTGTTGCGCCTCCTGTGCCAAGAATGTTGGTCTCACATGGATCAAGTGGTGTTGTGCCTCATGCCATGCCTGGGCTGCCTGACCCAGTAGACATCTCTAATGTTGAGATACTTGATTATCCCAATTTAAAAGTATAAGCTAGATGTATTTGTTCATAATATGTTCAAAATGAGTCTTCTGTCATATTAATTTTTTTTAGCTTGAGATTGCGACTTAATTTTTTTTAGCTTGAGATTGCGACTTAATTTTTTTTAGCTTGAGATTGCGACTTAATTTTTTGACTGAAGGAATTAATAATCTGTTCTATTCAGCATTATTTATTTTGAAGATTTTATTATTCTTATTTTTGGACACTCATTTTGAGGTGATTAAATCATTTAAGATGATGATAAGTTTAGTTTGAAGAATTGAGTGTAATTATATATAATCATACATGATACCTAGTCTCAAAATCAATTGATAAGCTAATAGTGAGATGCATGCGTGTATACGATGGAGATGACATTCAAGAGTCAATAAACTCAAGGTTGAGTTGGTAGCTAGATGTTTTACACATACTTATAGCATTGATTATTAAAGCATATTCTCTCTTGTGGTTAAAAATATTATTATTAGGTCATTATTTTTTAGTATAATATCACTTAGATTGATTGTGTTTCAGCAAAATATAAGAAATTTGTTCATAGTAATCTAGAGAAAAAAGTGTTCATGCAATAACCATTGAGATTCATTATTCCTTGGAGTAAAGGTATGGTGTGTAAATTATGAAAGATACTTTATGACATCAAGTAGTCTTATAAGGTATAATTTAATAATTTTTTTAGCTCATATTACATTTAGTCTTAGAAATTGTGTCAAATTATTTTTTTTTCTTCTGATGAGTATTAAAAGGTGAGTATGTGATAATTATATACGTTGATAATATTTTGATTACAAAAGATAATTAATTGTATCCCTGTTAAAATTATTTTGATAGATTGAGTTTTATATAAATAGTTTGTAACACTTTTTGTATTTTCTTGATATTGATGTCCGATATTCAGGAGGTATAAGTTTTATACAAATAGTTAGTAAGATATATTTGACTTTAGTATATCAGGATGTTCACATACTGACTCATTACTTGATTCAAGTGTATAATTATTTGCAGATATTGGTTTATCAAATAATTCTACTAGATATAAGATGATCATATAAAAATTAAACTATATAGCTCTAATCAGACTAAATACTACCTACTTTGTTAGTATACTTATTTGTTTGTAGACTATTCTAGATAAATTTATATGTATATAATATTTAGGATTCTTATGTATGTTAAGAAAGCTTCTAGATATGAAATCATGTGTAGAAATAATGAGCATGGTTAGATAGAGACGTTTTCAAATTTTATTTGGTCTCTTGCTATTAGAGAGAGGAGATTCACAATAGTTTTTTGTAGGTAACATCATTTTTAGAAGAGTAAGATATAGATAATTATTTCGAGATTATATGCAAAGACATAATATATTTTTATATTTACTTGTGTGCTCTAGTGGACTAGTCCCTTCTTAGAAGAGTTTTACCAAATAATGTATGAAATGATCACACTTTAATATGGTAGTTAAATAACTTGACAATTTGCGGTCAATCCAATATTTCATGTGCGGATAGAATATATTAAGATTGATTTGCATTTTATTTGGGAGAAGATTTAGGATATTTCAATTGCTACTACAACGTATCTACAAATAATTAGATGGCAAAAATCTTAATGAAATCTCTCAGGGGATCATAGAGGTGTCAAATAGACAGTATCATGTCGGTGTAATTTATTTTTGTGTGACCCGACCGTGTGATCATGCCATGCTAGGTACAACACAATATGGATATAATGCCATGTTGGCACAACACGATATCTATTTTACTAGGCTTGACACCGCCCATTTGGCTCATAGTCGGGTAGATTCATTTTGGGTTGTGTTGGGCCATGTTGGTTTTTGGCAGGACAGTAGGAAGCCTAAATTGAATGTGCACAATTAAAATGTTTTGACATTTTAATTTCATATTTATGCAAAATAAAAATAAAAATTATCCAAATAAAAAAATAATTCATAAATATAATATCAATATGATTAATAACATAACATGAAGTATAATCAGCAAAAATTTAAAAACAAATAAAATATTGTATCATATGAAAAAAATAATTTAAAATAGCATGAGTCTCGAGTTAACATCATCAATTTGGGTTTGTAGTATAATAGTATGAATGTAGATATAAATTATCATTATCATGTATGTGACTGAAAGTATCAATAGTGAAAATTTCAATAATCTCGATATTGATGCCATATGAGTTTTCATATGTTTGTAATTTTTTGTTATATCCTAAATGGTAATAATGAATATTCTCAGTCTTTTATGCATGTAAATATTTCTATGATATCTGGTCATTGTTTATATCTCCTATCTGAAATAATATTAGATTTTGTAAAAAAAGTAAACTTTGATACTATGTTAGATACCATAAGGGTCAGTAGATCACGTGTTATCTTAGATAGTATGATATAGGTTGAATCATATAATTTCTACCAATTAAAAATATTCAAATTTGTATTATCATCATATGAAAGGATTAAGATGTAATCACTATCTAAGTATTGATATAACTTATTCCTATTTGATAGAGGTGTCAAACTGGCCGGGCGGCCCAAGCACGACCCGACATGAAATAGAACCGTGCCTCAGGCTGAGCTGGGCTACTCCTTGGCATGGTTCATGCCGTGCTGGGTCGGTATGAATCGTGTCTTGTGTTGGGCCAGGCGTGACCCGTGTGCTTGACTTGATGGCACGGTAAATTGACTTAGGTGACCGCCTGACTGGATTCTTGTCAGGCGGTCGCCTGAGCCATTTTATTTTATTTTTTTTAAATTTGATTGCCATGTCACAGGGTGATCCATTTTATAAAAAAAATACAGTCACGTGGCTGATTGTAATTGGTTGGTCACATGACTATTTTTTTTACGTGGTGCTGATGGTATGGCTGATTGTAATTGATTGTAAAAAAATATGGTCATGCTAGGCTGGTGGATTGCACACCGTGCTGTGCCTGGCACAACACAACACGGTGGCATGATCGTGTCGAGAAATAAATGAGCCATGCTTGCACAGTATGACCCTTTTGACACCTCTACTATTTGATGGATTATTTTGTTATTTGTCATTAGTTAACTGAATAAAAAAACAAGTCTTCAAATATGATGTTCAAGTATGTACTCAGAGTTTCGCTACAACTATCATATTTAATATTATAACAAGTAAACATATCACTTAATTTCTTGTGAATAAAATTATCAGGTTTGTTTGATTGGTTCATACAAGTAGATATATATATATATATATCTTAACATGTTTTTCATTTCTGCTATTTTTATCTTATGATCCATATAGACAACTAAGCAATACAAAGTTGGAATGAAGACTTAGTATTTTAAAATACTTAATTTTCATCTCAACTGTTATGACACTAATGTTGTATATGAAATAGGTATAATATAAGTGGTGAGAGTATACATAGATGATCATATGTTTATTATATTATAAAAAATTTTTAAGAATTTCATAAAAAAAATTTTATATCACAGTATGATTCATCAAAAATAAATTTGTCATTCTTATTATTAACATAGTTAGATATCACGTGTTGTTAGCCAACACTTGACTTTAATATATTATAAATATAATTATCACAGTATCTCATATTCTTTTAGAATTTTTTTATCACAAGTTCCGTTGATAAATTGAGTCTATTAAACATAAATGTTTGTTAGACATCCTAAGGTATTTTGGACTGCTAAATTCTTGATGTTTTTTTGTTTGAAATAATATTTATTTTTATTTATACTATTATATTCATTACGTGATATATATACCTAACGTGAAAAATTATATCTTACTATTCATCTTTAATTATTTTAATAACAAGCTAATGACTACATTATTAGAAGTATTATCAAAATTTATATTAAAGATTTTATTTCAAATATCATATTTCTTAAAAATCTCCATTATACACTTAAATAATATGACATGATCATTATGAGAATATAATATATCAAGAAATCCTAATTTTTTTTAATTTATATTATGAATCTAAATAGTAGGCAATGAGACATACAATTGATGTATCGCTGTGACTAATCTAAATATTGAATATTTATTGACACATTCAATTATATTTCTTAAATTTATTAATTATTAATTATTTTTATAACCTATAATATTTTATTATGTCATTCCTAATAGTTGACTTAGAAATTCTATGATATACAAGCTAAAAGTATATCTATATAATAATGATTATCTTAGAATTTTTTGAAAACTTAATTGAAAGACTCATAGTCATAATTAGTTTGACGATGATTTTCTTGCCAAATTCATTGTGATATATGAAGTGGGTCAATAAAATTAAACTTGATCTAATTTCAAAGATTCTGCTTCTCAGTTGTATTTACTTGTGATCAAATGTATCATATTTTTTGATGTATTGATTGACATGTCTTTTAAGGTTACTAGTATCACATGCACTTTTATATGTGTGTGTGTGTATATATATATATATTTATTATTTTGATTTTTTTGATACACATAGAATTTAGTTTTTATTATCTTAAAGTGAGTCTATACTATTGAAATTTATATAATTTTAAGTTTTTAGACAAATGAGTTTGAGTCAAGATAATTGAAAAAAATTTTATTTTTTTTGTTGGACCTTTTAGTTGGGGTGCCGTTATTATCTAAATATACATAAAATTCATTATTATTAAATTTATTATTTATTATTATTTCTATTTATATTTCGAATATTATATTATTTTATAACAAAATGTAAAAAATTTAAAAAAAATTGTGTGCTTGTACCACAATTTTGTTAATTTATTTGAGTAGAACTTAAAAGTCTATGCTCTGCAATTATATTCGAATATTATATTATTTAATATTATTAAATTTATTATTTATTATTATTTTTTATTTATATTTCTAATATAATATTATTTAATAACAAAATGTAAAAAATTTTCAAAAAAATTGTGTACTTGTACCGTAATCTTGTTAATTTATTCGAGTAGAACTTAGAAGTCTATGCTCTATAATTGAATTTGACTTTCTATCATGATTTTTTATTAATTTTCATAATTTTAAAAATTAGAATTGGATAGCGGAAATATGAGAGGTAGAAAATAAGAGATGTGAGAATAAACGTTAATAAATTTATATTCTTTATTTATGGAAATTTTGTATATAAAAAACATATATATATTTTTAACTTTTTAATTTTTTTTTTATTTTTTTTATTTTAAAAAGGTAGAAATCTGATAATCATTAGATTTTTACCTGTATCCATTGGAAACAAATTTGATGGCTACAAATGTTTAAAAAAAATTATTTTTTAGTTGCCATCGAAAGCTACAGGCCATACATGTTACTTTTTGTGTGGGCCCATTATTTGAAAACATAATGGGCATGATTATTTTTTTTTTAATTTTGGCCTGGGACCCATTAGATTGTGACATGTGACCCGTGACTTGTAGGCTATCCCTGGTCATGTGCCTTTGGATCATGCCTAGCAAGCTAGACACAATTACCCATGGTCAAAAATGACACGAACTGTGCCTCGAGTTTGTATGATTTCAGTCTAGGCACGATTTTAGATTGTGCTATGTCAAGCTAAGCATGACTAATTCGAGTCATGCCTTGGGTTGTGCCCATGCTTTCAGGCCAACTTGATACCTTTAGGGGATCACAAGTTACATTCATCTCTTGCAAGTTGAAGATTTGTGTCATGTACACCTCAGCTTGAATGGGTGATATTGAATTCTAATTTATTTTTATTATTTTATTTGCTTTTTCATTGTTTGGGTGCATGAATACTCAATTTGTTGGCTGCCCCAATTCATGTAAATGAATCATGTTGTATCTTAAGCTTAATTTTTCATTTTTAGTTGAGATTTTCTTTTCTTAATATTTATATTTTTTAAATGTTTTGATGGGAGTACCTAATTTGTGGGTTGCTCTAATTATTTTATCCTTTATATAAGAGACTTTTGGGTATGTTATTTCATGAGGATTCATTTATTTTATTTTATTTGTTTTTAATTTCAACATGCTATCAGAGCATACTCGTGGGCTATGTAGGCATGTGCACAATGCAGGCACACGCAATGAAGGCAGTGGCATGCACACAGTGAACGACATGCATTTTGGGCAGCAGGTGCACACATATTTTGGATAGTAGGCGTGCATTGTTGCAACAGTAGATGCAAGAGGGGGCAAGTAGTGTCTGCACATGGCGTCCAACATGTGCATCGTGCATGATTATTTTTAGCAAACCCTAGCTGGCAGGGAACTATGGAAAATGTTGGCAAACAATGGCAAACAATGGAGAATGGAAGTGGATGGTGGTGCATGACCATTCATGATATTGCACGACTGTAGAAGATTCTAGTTGGTGGTTTTTGCATAGAACCCTAACTCAGATTTTGAGATTTGTAAAAAATGTGTTTTGGGTGTAGTTACTTTTTTGAGGAATCACATTTTTGTGATACATTATTTTCATAACAAAGATAAATAAATGAATGTCTCAATTCAATGTAGTTATTATAGAAGAATAAGCCACATCAGGCATAATTGTTAGATATTAATTTTTGGAGAGGAGATCGAGAGTGTTACATAGTAGTGAAAGATATAGACTAACTATTAGGGTTCTCACAGATTCTATTCACCCTGATATTTACTAGAAAAAAATAAATAAAATTTAGGAGAAATTATGTTTTGGGATACTCTCCCAGAAATATTTTAAAATATGTAACCGATCTTTTAATATTTGAAAAATCACCAAATTATAAATAAATAAAAAATCAGGATACTTGATTTCATAATTCCTAAACTACCCTCACCCCTAATCCCTACCCTTCCCTCTCTTCCTCGCCCTTCCCCCTCGCTCTTCACTCTTTTCCTCGCCCTTGCCCCTCACCCCTCGCCCCTCGCCCCTCTTTCCTCTCCATGGGCTCCATCGTTGAGCTCGATGGAGCTCCAGTGAGCTCCATGATGGAGCTCGTGGAGAGGGAAGGGGGAGACAGGCAAGGGCGAGGATGAGGGCGAGGGGCAGGGGAGGGGGGCGCGGGTGGTTTATGACTTATGAATTCGAGTGTCCTAATTTTTAATTTATTTATAGTTTGATATCTTTTTTTTTTCACATATTAAATGATCAGTTTCTTTTTTTTAAATATTTCTAGGAGAGTATTCCAAAACATAATTCCCCTTAAAATTTATCTCAAAGATAGCAATATATTATTTTTTTCTTTAATATATTACTGGTTGTTTGATTTGTATTCTCAATTCAGAATCTTGAATAATCAATACAATAGTAAATATTCATATTATTAGTAATTATATTTTATTTTTTATATTTTTTTTGTGCTTTAAGAATATTATTTTCGCTAATTGAAAATGCTTGAAATATATTGGATATGATATTATTCAATTTGAATCTTTATTATTTCTGTGTCATATATATATATATTTTATTCATGGTCATCTTATTAATTTATATTTTGTAAGTTGTCTTATTAATTGACTTCTTTGTGTCATATTTATAAGTTGTCTTTATTTTCATTGATATTTTTTTTATAGCATCAATAGATAATGCATGAGTTGTTTTTTCATGATTGAACAGATTAGATTGTATATTTTCTTTTTAACAATAAGATTTTCTAGATATATGAGTTATTTATTCATTACTTGTGTATTTTCAGATTGAGCACCCATCATTAGTAAACTTGAGAAAACTTTATCCTAATCTCATGGGTATTGATCATAAAGTATGATGCATATTAACTAAGAAAATTTATCATTACCTTTTATCCTACGCATCAGTCTAATTTGAGTAGTGATCTATTCAACCTAATACACTCAAATATTTGGGGACTTATTAGAAATACAACCATGGAAGGATTTAGATATCTGATTATATTTATTGGCTATTGCTCTAGATATATTTTGATATATCTTATTAATGATATATTACATATGTGTAATATATTTTCTATTATATTACACATATGTAAAGAGATATTCTATTATCTCTTTAATTGGAAAAATTAATGGGCAAATTAATGTGTAAGTTTTTAAGTCATGTTTTGTTTTTGATATTCTATTATCTAAAGAGAGTATAAATATTTTCCACTAAAAATTGATAAGATTTTAATGAATATAAATATTATTTTTTTTATATTGATTCATTCCTTAATGAACTTAAGAAAAATGTAAATTTAGATATTGTACTTAGATCCATTGTGATGTCAAATGAGTTGTGTTTGGTTGGCAATACTCATTTTTTTGTGGCCTAGTCAGGCCATTATGATGTGTCGAATATAGCACGACCACATGGAAGGTTATTTTGGCATGACCCAATTATATGCCTTTTTGAATTGGAGAGTTGGGTCATGCCAAGTCATACCTGGTTATGTCGGATCTGATCAGAAGTGCCTAGCACTGCCAATGCTAGACATGCCATGACCACCTACCACCTCAGTGGGCATTGGTAGTGGCATTACTTCATTGGCAGTGCAATCGCTAGTGGTAGGTAGCCTACAATGGCACTGCCACTTTCGTTGCCAAGCCACATTGTCTGATTGCCACAATTACATAGTTGTAGTGGGGCATGAGCACTAGATCATCACTATGAAGTGTGGTACTATTCTAACTCTCGGTGTCATTATGGCACCATTTTTTATTTTTAAGTTTACATTTTAAGTAAAATTTTAATTTTTAAAATTATAAATATCAAAATTAGACTACGTTACATTGTAAATTAAAATGAATAAAAATAATAAATCAATATAAAAATACATATTTCATTTTCTGCTCGCACTCGTACATCATAGTATCATATGAAAAATAATAATAAATTAAAAAATTTCAAAGATAAACAAGGATATTAGTACATTAACAAAATTCAAAAGAAACATGAATTATATGTTAGTTCTCTCATATCCACGATCAATTTGTTTCTGTAGGATAATTAGGATTTTCATGCTTGAGTTTGAAGCTAGCAACAGTGATAATCTCAATGCCAAATGAGTCATCTTCTATTAACAACTATTTTATTTTATTCTGAATATTTATCCTTAAATCCTTCAAGTTTTATAAATATGAAAATGTTTCTATGATATTTGGTTGTTATCTAGATTCTATCTAAAATAATATTTATAATCATAAAAAATTAAATGTTGATATTATGCTCGACACCAGAGTGAATAATAGATCATATGTTATTTTAGTTAATATTAGATATGTAGATTCATATGATTTCTACTAATGTAATATATATGTAAATTTTTATTATCATCATTAGATAGTATGAAATAATTTGTAATAATTGATATCTAAATATTAAGATAATTATTTTTTAAATATCCCAACCCTCCTTCCACCAAACCCATCCCCTAGCCCATCCCTTTATTATGCTAGTCAAGAAGTGGTGCATTAAGCCTCCAATCAAGTGTTTCACGAAAGAACAAAACACTTTGAGGTAGATTATTTTTTTATGGAGAAGATTCAAGATAAGATTTTGACTATAACATATATTAAAACAACAAAGTAACTAGTAGATATTTTCATAAAAGTCTTAAAAAGATATTTACTTGTCTTTTTTTTTCTAAGTTGGATGTTGTGAACTTTAATTTATCAATTTAATGAGAGTATTGAGATTTTTGGCTTTTTATATTTATATATTTTTTATTTTTGTATGCTTTGATGGATCATGGAAGTACTCAATTTTTGGGGTGCCTTAATTAATTTCTCTATATAAGTGACCTTTGTATATGTTATTTTATGAGGTTTCAATTGTTTTATTTTATTTGTTATAAATTTCAACATTAATAAAATTTTGTTTTTTTCTCTCTTTTGTGTGCAAACTCTAATCAGTGGTGAGTTTATACAAACTATGTCTAATCATATATATTGCTTTAAATCTTGGTGACTGCTACATATGTATTTTCTCCTCAAGATTATCGTGAAAATATATATATTTTATATCTAACTAGTATATTCTTAATCTGTTAGAAATAATCAAAGATATAAGAATTCATATTGATTTCATGACTAATAGAGAAAAAATATTATGATAATTTGGTTTAAATATTAAAATGAATTCCCTCTAACAAATCTTGCCTTAAGACGATTGATTTTTCTGAAGGTTTAAATATTAGTTCTTAAATTATTTCAGAGTGAATGACATACATCTCTTTCAATATGACTTGATTTTATCTTGAATGAGATAATATATTAGAGGAAGATTTTAATATTATATTACCATCAATAATGACATATATGTGAAATGAGTTTTGAGTATATCTCTTTTGTTTTTTCTAAAGATTGATTAGATTATTAATATTAGAAAAATTGTTTGTAGGATTATTTGACTTATTGATATATGCATCTCTATTTTGAATAGGCTACACATGTCCCTTATGCCTAGAATAAATTCTAAGTTGTGGATGGTCAAGTTTATTCGTTTTTAGCTCATCTTAAGTTGGGACCGAAATAGACTTGGAATTTAGTACATCGACTAAACTTGATGGAGATTCCCTTTCTAGAAAAACTTCACACTCTCTAGAATTAATTTCTTATTAATATATTGGTATATATGTTTATTCCATAAAAGAGTCATTATAATATAAATTAATTTAAATAGCTGAAGTCTCAAGGACTAAGAGAGATAAGAAAAATTAATAGATTCAGGTGTATTTTTTGGGCCTGGACCATTACTCTTCCTAGGCTCTTTAAAGAATGAGGCAAGTCCTATTTAAAAAAAGTAACAATAATACTTAGTAATATTTTATCAATTCCATATGAATAATATTTATATATCTTTTTTTGGTGTTAGTCATCAAGAAAGATATAATTTTTTGCCTTAAGTGCCATTTTTTTATATTATATGGAGAGATACTGAATAAAATAAGTACTCCAAGAGATTTTGCAAAATAAACTATATAATTTTTCTCTAGGGTATAAGATCTGAAAGGACAAATAGTGAGAAACAACCGGATAGAATATCTGGTTGAAAAGGTAGTTTACAGTTAAAATTGTATCTACTCAAAAATAATCTAGAATGCTTCTACCAAAGAGGAGTACAAGTGTTATCTTAATCAAATATATATTTTTCTTTCTTTTAAAATCATTCGATATGATATGCTAATATAGAAAATCATGAAATATATAATTTCATGATCATTTCATCAAGTCCCAAAGTTATTAAACATATATTCAAATGTATTTTTATTCTTAATAATTTTTTTATTTTTATTAAATTATTTTATTATTCTTATATAAAATAATTGAAAATATAGAAAAATAATTGTGATATGAAATGGAAATAAACAACTAAGCAAATATGTACATTCATTAATAAATATAATATAATATTTAAATTTATATTGAATTTTATCTTTATTTGGTTTTTAAATATTTAAGTATATGAAATTGAATGAATTCTTACTAACGTGAGTCTAGCAAGTAGGATTATAATTTTTGATATGCTTTCCTAATTATTAAATCTTATACTCTTGGATAAAAATATCTTTAATAATAGGATTTTATATTTTTTGTTTTGCTAGAAATGAGTGAAAATTAGAGGTGTCAACTAAGTTAGGTAGCTCGGGCATGACACGTGGCAAGATTTGGGTCGTGCCAGGCCAAACATTTTGACATGGGAGGCATGACATAGCACAATGGTCCGTTCGAGCTGGTTTAGGTCCAACTTACCCGCAGCACATTCCATGCTAGCTTAGATCTGACCCAGGCTAGTCTAGCCAGGCCTGACCTAGCTTGGCATGACCCAACATGACTTAGTATGACTCGGCCAATATGTGTGCCAATGGATTGTATCAGGATGCCTATTTTTAGAGCTGTGTCGGTACGGTATGACCCATTTGACATTTCTAGTGAAAATCATGAATGAATAATTAATAAATAAATAATATTGAAGTATCTAGTGAGAAACCTAATAATAAAAGTAAGAGCATATAATGTATCATAATAAATTGCAAGGAAAATTTTTTTGAAAGTCTTTTGATCTCGCAAGATGATATTAGTGTAACAAAAAAAAACAAAATTGAGATATTATAAAATACAAGTCATGAAAATAAACCTAAAGAGTTAATTAAAAATAAAGAGAATATGTGAAATAAATAAAATATCATGTTGAATATTTTCATAACTAAGAGTTTTTGATAATTATATATTAGCTATCATAATATTCCGAGAATTAAAAAATAATAATAAATAAGAAATAATTATCTGTGATGTAATTATTGACTCCTTAGTCAAAATCCAAAAGCACGAAGTTGAAAAATTAGTCATAGAGCTATAAAATCTAAAGGATGAAAAGTATTAGATAGTATTTTAGAGATGAGTTTTGTGTGTTTTTTAGTAAACAATATATAATGAATGATGTTTATGAGAATCTATGAATAATTTTGATAGATAGTTTATCTCTCTTAATAATTTGTAATGTTTTTGATTTTCTTTTTAAAAATAGTTGTCAATATTTCTTTGATATGTCTTTTATTCCTATTATATATAAGCTGTAATAATTTTTTTTTTGTTTTTGCATATTAGTGCCATATTGCTATTTCTTGAATTGGTGTCAATAGTGGTTGACATGTTACACATTGTATTGCACACCACCTAATTATGCCAAAATCCAAACTCTTTTTTTTCTTGCATGCTTATTGTACACATGATGTGTGCAAGTTGGGTGTTTGTGCATATGTGCACATGTTGTCTCCTATCTAAGATGAGCTAGCCTTAGTTATGATATGTCTTTTCATTCTATAATATATGCATTGCTGTAAGAATTGTTTGTTTCTGCATATCGATATCATATCATTACTTCTTGTATTGCCGTCAATAGTGGTTGACATGTGTGCCAAATGGTTACTTGTGCACATGTTGTGTGCCAGTTGGGTGCTTGTTGTGCACATGTGTGCTAGTTGGGTTCTTGTGCAAATGTTGTGTGTCAGTTGAGTACTTGTGCGCGCGCACACACACACACACACACATATATATGTTTATATTGTATGTTTGTGTATATATGTGTGTGGGTCTGTGTGAGTTTCTATGTTTATATATATATATATATATGTTTATATGTCTATATGTGTATATATACATATAAACTTAGACACACACACATGCACATATACATATATACACACACACAAACATGCAAATATATACATGTATATATATGCATATATATACATGTGTGTGTATATGTTTTGTTTATATATATGTGTGTGTGTGTTTGTACACACACACGCACATATATTTATATAGTTATGCATAATTATATATATATATATATTAATATATGTGTTTTTATGTATGTATATACATATATATGTTGTTTTATATATATGTTTATATATTTATATTTATTTATGTATACTTATATATTTGTTTTCATTTATATTTGTATGTATATATACTTATTTTGAGTTATTTTTAAATTGACGTTAACTTTGTAACTGAGTGGTATGATGCTGTTTTTACAATGTGTAGGGCATGAATTTGAATCTTACCTTGCCACTTATACAACATTAATGAAGATTTTGAAACTATTTTTCGAGGAATTATGATTTCTGGATTTGGAATTGTGATTTCTCAATTAAAATTTTTTTTTCTAAATTAATTAAATTAAATTTTATTTTTTCTAAATTTTGGAGGGCAAATTCAGGTTGATAAATTTTAGTATACCAAAACTTACTTATTTTAATGCTTATTGTGCATATGTTGTGTGTCAGTTGGGTACTTGTGCACACACACACACACACACACATATGTTTGTATTGTATGTTTGTGTATGTGTGTATCTATATATGTGTGTGTGTGTATGTGTGTATGTGTGTGTGTTTCTATGTTTATATGTATATATATATATTTATATGTTTATATGTCTATATGTCTATATGTATATATATATATACATATAAACTTAGTCACGCACACATGCGCACACACATATATATACATACACAAACATATAAATAAATACACACACACACACACACGTATGTGTGTGTGTTTTTTTGTTTATTTATATGTGTGTTTGTATGTACACACACACACATATATGTATTTATTTATATAGTTATGTATAATTATATATATATATATATATATATATATATATTTATACATGTTTTTATGTATGTATATACACATATATGTTTATATAGGTGTGTATATACATATATATGTTTGTTGATTTATATACAAGTTTATATATCTACATATATATTTATATATCTATATATATTTATGTATACTTATATATTTGTTTTCATTTATATTCGTATCTATATATAATTATTTTGAGTTATTTTTAAATTGACGTTAACTTTGTAACTGAGTGGTATGGTGCTGACTGCTGTTTTTGCAATGTGTAGGGCATGAATTTTTATCTTACCTTGCCACTTATGCAACATTAATGAAGATTATGAATCTACTTTTCGATGAATTATGATTTATGGATTTGGAAATGTGATTTCTCACTTTGCAAAAGTAGTTTCTAAATTAATTAAATTAAATTTTATTTTTTTTCTAAATTTCAGAGGGAAAAATTAGGTTGATAAATATTAGTGCATCAAATTTTAAATATTTTAGAATTTAGTATACCAAATCACAAATATTTTGTGTATGATGTGCAAAAACATAAATCTCTTTTTTATTTTTGATTTTATTTTAATTGATATTTATTTGCAAGATTATGGAATTTTGAGGAATTTTTTTTTTTTTTTTATATAATAGCATCTCTTATTAGATATTTAAGTATGTTGAACTTTTTATTTGTGTATTTTCACTTTAGTCACTTAGCATTGTCAAAGTTTAAAATATTATATAAATTTTAAGAATATTTTGACCCTAGAGTGTAAGGTATGTCAATTAGGAAAACTAATAAAAGCTTCTTATACTATATGCTTGTCTGGCATGAGCAGAAATTTATTCATTCTAATTATAGGTGTCAAACATGCATGGTCTGCCCAGTCCATCCTGAAGCTCAGCACAGTTCAGTTGTGCATGGCCTGGCACGGCATGCTACAGTGCCGTGCTCGGGCCCATGCCAGGTGCAACCTCTGCATGAGTCATGCCATGTCGGGCCTAAGGTTTTTGGCCTGCGTACCGTGCCAGGCATGACATGGTATTGTAGCGTGCCGTGCCTGGCATGACATAACATCCTGGTTGGGCCTAAAAAAATTGGTCGAGCCGGTCCGTCCCGACTTGTTTGACATCTCTAATTCTAATACACATAGATATATGTGGACCTATAAAGATGTTACCATACATAGATTTAAGTATATGATTATTTTTGTTGATGACTATTCAAGATATATTATATATTATATTCATTATTTAGATTTTTTATAAAATTATAAAAAATTAACTTATTAAATATATTAAAAAATTATTAAATAATATTATATTAGAAAACATCTTAGAGTGATTTAACACTTACTATATGTATTATAAAATTATATGATAAATTTTCTACATCAATACATATCAAAGTTTTTGGAATAACTTAGATTTTTTTTATTTGGAATAGTATTTTAAAACATTTTTAGGAAAATATGATTTTTATCACAATTTATTTTATTAAATGAATGCTCTTTTTTATTAACATATATCATTTCAGTTCCTATATTATAGAGAGAGGCTATTTAGTATGTCTCTTAAAATTTTTGAATATACTCGTTTTGCTCTCGATCACTTTTCAGCATGAGAAAAGTTAAATTCTAGTTGTTTTCTTTGAATACTCTAGTATTCAATTAGAATAATATTTTTATCAGAAATTGTATGCTTTTTATGAGTTTGGATGTTATTTTTTTTTGTATGACTTATTTTTTATTAATCTTAGGAAAAGTGTGAGTCCAATTAATACACTTGGATCTATTACTCTTTCTTCATATTTTATAATCTTGCTTGGATTACTAGTTAGTACAAACAATCATCCTTTGGATATATCTAAGTATGTTAGTTTTTAGTACTCAGTATTATATTACTTTCATAAAGTTATCATATCTATGAATAAATTTAGATCATATTAAATTTAAAAAAAGTAAAGTTTCTCGGGTTGAGTGATTTTCTTTATGCCTAGATGATGTATTAGTCTAATACTTTTTGCTAATACATACTAATATTGAGTCAGTAATTAGAAGACTTAATTATTCATGACTCAAGAGTCTATACCATAAGAGATATATAGCAAGCTGCTCAAATTAGAGATGAGTTTATAGAGGAGCCAGATGATATTGCAACTAATACCTTTGACCTTGACTATCCAATCATTTTTTGGAAAGAACAAAGGAGTTGTACTTAATATCCAATTCTATTAGTTTTGTTGTATTCTTGTTTTATTTATTTTTTTATTTATTTTTTTATTTTTCTTGATAAATAGGATACTAATGTCTAAAGGTATTATCTCATCCAGAATGATATCATATCATAATAAAAGAGATAAATATAATTTATTTTAATGAGACTTAGGAACCATTATTTTTGATCTTTAGAAAAAAGTTTAGTGGTTATAGGTAGATGTTCATTATGAAGATAATTTTTGATGACAAGGTAGACAGCCTTAAGGCGATACTTATAGCGAGTAGATTTATTAAGTCATTTGGTATGATCTATTAGGATATTTTTTTTCTAGTTGTCAAAATGATTTTAATATGGATTTTTATATCTCTTACAATATCTCGCAGATGGAAGATATATAAGATAGACGTAAAGGATATATTTTATAACGGGGTGATCTTGAGGGAGATATATATGGAGGTGTCCCTTGAATTTGGAGCAGTACATCTTGTTTAGGTTGTACAAGTGTATTAATGATTTTTTTTTTAAATGGGGCACTAATGATATAATAATTTTGTTGATTCTCTAGACTTTATGTGAATAATATTTTGATTATGGAATATGATGAGTATGGGATCAACTAACTCAAAGAGTTCATACACAGTTTTAGATGATGATCCTTGGGAGATTCATATACTTTCTTGGTATAAATGTTATTTTTTCTATGAGAGGTATTATTATGTTATAGAAGATATATGTATTTGATATACTTGTAGAGATTGGTCTTTTGAATTGTGTTCAAATAGATTTTCTTATTAAATTATGTATTAATTTTAACTCATGCGATCTTTTTACTCAACTCTATTATTTATATGAGAATTATATGAAAGGTAAACTATTTGATTATGAATATATTAGATATAACATACACAATCAATATATGTATTAATTTATTAAATTCTTTTTGTAAAGTTTGATGTAGTTTTTAGCTTATTAAGGTATGTAAAAAAGTTCAAAACTTAGGAATCGTCGAGTAGAATCAACCCAACGGTCAAAAAAAAAAAATTAAAAAGTCACGTTTTTCAGTTGTTGGATTCATCCCATTGGCTAGGAGCATGAATCTGATGGTTGTCGATTTTTTGCCAAAAAAAAATATAAGAAATCATAAAAAATTTAAAATATGATTATGTTTTTTTAAATTTTTTTTATATCAATAAATATATTCATCTCATTTTCTAATCTATATCTTAATTTTATCGATATTCTCTTTCTCTCTCTCTTTGGGACACCCGGTGTGAACTACAGTGTGTACATCATATTCGGATATTGGAGGCACATCGTCAAGCAAACAAGGTTTTATACTTAAAGATATTATTTTTAAAATTTTGTTTGTTTTTTTTATTTTAATTAATAATTTAATTTAAAAATATATCTAATTTTAAAAATATAATTTAGAATATAATTAATAACATTATAAAAATTAAAAATGATAAATAGTTTTTAATGATGATAACAAAATTAATATTAATGTAAACATAAATAATTTTAAAAATGCTAACAATAATCCTACAGAATGGTTCAAGGCCGTCGAAATTTTGTTTTCTTCTGTGGTTTCGACTCAAATATCTAAAAACAAAAGAATAAAAGAAAATCAATAGTTTGGACTCACTTTAATATTATAGAAAATAAAAATTTTTGGAGTGCTGATGAAGAATAGGCACAATAAAAATATTATAAAAAAATATTAATCTGTATGAATGTATGTGAGACTGTGTCAAACGGACCAACTTGGCCTAGCTCGGCCTTTTTTTCAGGCACAACCATGCTTGCATTTCGTGCCTGGCACATCATAGTTCACTGGAGGGTTGCCTCGGTATGGCCCATGGCCCAAAATTAGCCTGGCTTCGGGCTAGTTCAGGTTTGGTCGGGCAGTTCCAGATTAAGATAAAATTAGGGTTGCATCGTCGATGCCTGTCAGGCAGGTCGAGCCATCACCCATCGGATTTTGTCGTGTCATCCTCTGTTGGGCATCGTTGTGTTGGTCGTAGTGAATTATTTGACGCATTGTTGTGCGTGTCGTGCCCACGTGCTAGGCACCTCGGTCATGCCTGGCACGACACGCGGGCCAAAGACCCTCGGCATGACACAACATGAATTGTGCCGAGGGTTCGCCTGACACAGGCCGAGCACGCTATAGTAATGTGTCGGGCCGAGCCAAGGATGCATGAACTGTGCTGGGTTTTGGGTTGGGTATGGGCTGCCTGCCCTGTTTGACATCTCTATGTGAGACTGAGCATTTTAAGAGGCATGTTGAATAATGCACCAAAAAATATTATACATTAGATCTAAGGCAAACCTAATTCAGTGGTGCATTAGATCTTAGACAAATTCTTTTCATATATCACAATAAGTTAAGGAGGGAAGATATGATCAAATTGATCATTATAATGAGTTTTCTAATTAGATTTTTAGAAGATACAATGGTAGGTAATATCATGCAGATTTATTTTTAGCCTTCATATTGTAGGATTTTAAGGTTTATATCTAGAAATGATATGCTAAAATACTTTAAATTAAAAATAATAATTATTGATGAATTTAAGGAATATAATGGCCTGGTATCTCTGATGTCCAATATCTAAATTAGATGCGACGATGCATCTTATGCATGCCTAATTATCTACCATGTAGATTTTAAATGAAAATTAAATAAAAAATATTAGGATTTTTAGATATTCTCTATCCTCATGATGACTTAATCATTTATGAGTATATAATAATAATCTTTTATGATTATAATATTCAAAATAAAATAGATAGTATCATATTCGATAAATGTATCAAATAATTGAGTAACTATTAATATATTTATTAGGATCATTAGAAATAGACTATTATCATATAATTTCAGATAGGAAATCGAGATTGTAGTTAGATATTATTGTGGTATTAGCATGCATGAATGATTGAGATGATTCAAATATGAGTATCTAGGATCATGCTGCAGCAAGAGCGGAAGAGTTAGTGATAGATAATGATTCATGAGACTTTGATGATATATGAGATTAAGCTTATTGCTAATGATATCATCAAATATTTATGTGATTTATCATTAATGTATTGTCTATTAATTTTTGTCTTTTGAACTTGTATTATTATTTTATTTTTGTATTAATTCAGATGTTTACGGAATTGATTTTTGATGTATTGATTTTTATCTTTTAAGCTTACTTTGTTATTTTTTGTACTTGTATTATGTTAAGAAAATGAAATTATTAAAATTTATAATATTTATGTTATGTTATTTTTGTGAGCTGTGACTTATGATTATAATTCTATTTTTTTGTTATTTTTTGTTATTTTTGTACTTGTATTATAATTTTGTATTTGTGAGCTGTGACTTATGACTTATGATTCCGAATGAGCTGAAATGGTAAATCCTGGCCTGAAATTCCCAAGGTACGGCATAAGTCTGCTCGAATTCAGCAAACTCGAGCCCTTTTTGAGTCGTGCTGTGCCGGCCCGCTACGGCTCATTTGATATCTCTAGTTAGACATCAACATATGATAAAAGGAAGTATACAATTGAGTTTTATATTTTTCTCGAAGATAATCTTGGCTACTGGGAAAGTAAGACATAGTTGTTTTGAAATCAAGTGTAAATGTAGTGTTTAGAGCACTAGCAATACTTACTTGTGAGATACTTTAGATGTGTCGTCTATTAAAAGAAATTGAATTAATATTTTCTTTTTTGATTATTTTTTATTATATTAGTTAGATATTGAAATATAGTCTTAGATTAATTTTTTATGAGTGGAAGAAACATATATATATAAACTTTTTTTTTTCCTGTCAAAAGATCTAAGATGAGATCATTATAATAATATATATTCAGAGAACAAAGCAACCAACATCTTCGTGAAATTCTTGAAGAGATACTAGTTTGTATATTTTTTTAGCAAACCCAATATTATGGACTTATATGTACCAACTTGATGGGTGGTATTATATTTTATTTATTTATTATTTATTTTATATTTTTGATGAGAGTATCCAACTTGTGTGCTACCTTAATAATTTTGTTTGTTTTATAAGAATGTGTTTGTAACTTTGTATGAATTTTTTTTTAATTCTATATTATTGGTGTATATTATTTTTCTCAATAATTCGTAACAAACAATAATAGCCAAAATGATTGGTATCCTCTGTAGATGATAATAAAATAATATAAAAATCATAAATACCATAATAATTCTTTTATGTAGGTTCACATAGTTGTAATTCTCCATGCACTCATAAAACTTAAAATAATTTTTTTTAACAATCATAAATACCATAATTTTTTTAACAATCATACTTATTCTCAACAAGCTTTTTTTTTTTTTTTTTTGAATTGAGTTGAGCTTTTATTGTTATAGACATAAGATTTGTAATTTTTTTTTTTGTATTTTTCAAGATAATTTTGATCTTTAAAAATTATAGGCAACAATAATTTTTATATATAGTTATAATCGTTGCTTGTGAGTTTTTTTGTATTAGACATGTATCGGAGGAGATTAATATTTCAGGTTTATGTCTGATTATTCTTTAATATAGTCATTATGCTGTGAGACATTATTTTTAGTTTGATTTCTCTCTACAAGCTGATGGAGTATGTAGGTGTCAATTGCCATTTCATGAAATAGGAAACTTAGGACAACTCAATTTCTTTGGTGTATTTCTCTATGATGAATCACCTAATGGGCAAATTCATTAATGTCTTGACTCATGATAGACCTTTAGCTCATCCTTTTCTTTTGTGAGTGTGAAGTATGAGATATTTGTGTGCTGGTTTAAGGTGTTGAAGTTGTGCTATTTTCTGATTCAATTATGAGTGTGAAGTATTATGTGTGTCCCTTTCAGTTTTGGTTTTTATATATTTATTTGTATGATGTTGATGACCTTGACTACAAGCAAGAAAATATATGCTTATTTTAAAAAAAAAATTTGTATTAATTTCAATTTCAACATTATGTGTGTCAAAGTTTCTTAGCAATCAATTGTGCTATATGAGTGTTCACTCAATTGTACAATTATAGCAGCAACCAGTAGTGAAGCATTGTTATCAATTGCATAGGAATTAACAATTTGTAGCATCCACACTAGTTAGCAGATGCTGATGTGAGGTTCTTTTTTTTATATATTTCATTGAGTTTGTTTGCTGTCTCTTGTGGGGCGACGTTTCTGGTAATTTATCTTTGATGCCATTGTTTTCAGATGTATGGCACACATAATCGTACAAGTTTTTTCTTTTCTGTAGGAAGATGGGAACAAAATTTTTTTTATCTCATAAACGTAAGGGAATGATTTGTGTTATTCAGTAGTTTGCACTGAGAGCCGAGGGCTTGCTTAGCTGCAGCAAGCCAACTAGAGTTCCGTTGTATGACAATATCTATAAGAGTTTTTCCTTGGCGCATTTCTGTTTGTTTATTTTTTTTTATTTTTTAAAAAATATTTTGCTGGGATTCTGAAATTATAATCTTTGGAGTCCTGCTTCATTGACAAGTGTTTGCCAATTTAATTTGTCCAACTTTCAGAGAAAGAGAATCTGTGTTTATATGGCCTGCCTTCGGGACAGTGGGAGGTCAATTTGCCTGCTGAAGAAGTCCCCCCAGAGATCCCAGAACCTGCACTAGGCATTAACTTTGCAAGAGATGGCATGCAAGAAAAGGACTGGTTATCATTAGTTGCTGTTCATGGAGATTCATGGCTGCTTGCTGTTGCCTTTTATTTTGCTGCCCGATTTGGGTTTGATAAATCTGACAGGTATTTTCTTCATATAATTGAATTCGCGTTCACCTCCCATTCTCTCTTGTCAAGTTATGATGAGTAAAATTATAACCCGAAGCATTAGTTTAACCTTTGTTTATAGTTTGATGGCTGCGACATGTTTTGCTTAATCTTTGGTGCAGGAAGAAACTCTTTAATATGATAAATGAGCTTCCTACAGTATTTGAAATTGTCACTGGTGTTGTTCCAAACATGCCACCCAGGGATGAGGAATGGGAGAGATCTTGCATCACTAACTTCAGCTCAAATAGATCGAAGTCAAATTCCAAACCAGTAAGAAATGTGTTCTCTCTCTTATTAGTATATTTATTTGGGCTTCGGGGACAATTCATAAGGTACTGTTTTGGCTCATTTGACACATATTATACTTGTGCTGTGATTGATATATCAACTCTAATAGTATCTAGAACCTTTTAGGGTTTAATTGACACTTTAATGGTAGAAGGATGGAGAATGATGATGTGTGTGATTATTGTAATTTTGGTTTACTTTATTCATGTGATGAAGAATTGTTTGTATTTAGTATCGGTGCTCCCTCTTTTGGGTAACGCTCCAAAAAAGTAGTATTTTATTTATATCTTGAATAAAAATTATTTGTTTAGTATCAGATGGAGCTTAGTTGGAAAGATATAGCATAATATATCAAATCCAAGGCCTTGCGAGAGGAATCCAACACCTCCAGAATAATCCCCATTGGAGTTGATATGTGCCTCCGCTCGTTGCTGTAAGCTGTTGCTAGAGAGTGATATTAATCATTTGTAAAAAAAAAATAACTCTGATTTTTCTTTCCAGGGTTTCTCCAAAGCTTTTAGTGTTTTGAATTCATACGTGCAGATAAACTGCATAAGTTTTTGCTTTATTGAGTGATATGAACAATATTATATCCTTTCAAATCTTTATACTTGACAAAAATAATTATAACTAAAGCAACAAGTTAAATGCTATGCTAACTATGATATTTGGGTATCATAAAAAAAAATTTAACTAGCAAGATAAAGAAATTGTGCTAACTATTGCTCATATGAATATTTTGGGAGATATGAGAAAGAGAGATCAGGGGCCTCGCTGCCTCATTAATCAAGTTTTAGATGATGATGATTTTGAGAAGATCTCAACTGCAAACTCTACCAATGGAGCATCAGAAAAGTAGTAAATCTCTAATAAAGGATCCGAGCAAATGAAAGAGAGTTCGTCTCCAATCAACTGAAAAAAAATTTGAGCTTATTTGAGCAAATGAAAGAGGTGAATATGAATTCTTCTACGAAAATATTTGAGCTTATTTTAGATTATTTCGTAAGAGTACTAATTATTTCCAATCAACTGAAAAAAAATGATGAAAAGTTTGAAGATGTCAGAATAATAGACAACATATTCTGTTTATTAGATCATAAATTTGAGCACATTATTGTGATGATTGAAAAAATTAAAGGCTTGGTAGAAATGACTATCAAGTAACTCCAAGGATTATTACAGATATGTTTAAATCATCATTAATGCATTTAATCTCATAAAAACTACAAAGTTTGTCGCGATTACTATTGAGATGATTGATCAGTATGAAAGTTTGTCGTATGCATCTACTTTGTGGTTGGTAATGAAGAATTGGACGAGGGTGAAAATCATTATATTTCAACTCCAAGGATCATTACAAGCATACGAAGAGAAACATAAGCAGAAACAAAAGATAACTTGGCAGCTCCTCAAGTTGAAATTCAAGGATATGCATGAAAACTAAGGTATTAATAGAAACCAATGTGCCGGAGGTAGAGGTAGAGGCCGTTGATAAGGTGGATGTTGTTGTAATTACAATAACGATAAATCTAATATTGATTACGAAAAATGAGATAGCTCAACACGAGGTTGTGGAATAAATAATATGAACTCGAGGTATGACAAATCTCAAGTATGATGTTATAATTATTAGAAATTTGAGTATTGTGTTTTAAAATATTCAACTCCTTAAAATATAATTGAAGATAAGACTAACAATGTGAGAAACGTTAAAAAACTTTTCTGCTCAAGTAAAATAAAACTAGTGGTGTTCAAGCAAATTCCTAATATGTTGATAGTGATACAAATAATCATTTATGAAAGAAGAGATATATTTGTGGAGCTAGAAAAATTAGCAAGTATAAATGTTTCATTCAAAGATGATTTTACCATATAACTGATTGAAATAGATAATATTCTTATTTATTTTATAGATATTTTCATAAAAATTCATGATCTTTCTATAAAAATGATAATAATAACTTAATTGATAATGCACCAATATCAAAGAATAGAATGTTCATGATTAACTTGTAAAATAATGTTATAAAATATCTAAGAACTCGCTATAGAGATGCATTATGATTGATATCTTTGTTTTGAGTATTTCAATATTGTGGTTGTTGATGATGTTGGACTTGCAATAATGATGACTTGCAATAATGATGACTCTAATAATAACTAAGAATTAATATTATTTTAGTCAGCACACTTAAAAAAAAAAATTATCATGATTAAAGAACTAAAGTGATGGATACTGTCTTAATTTACTATATATTTTACCTTAATGTACTTTAGGTACTATCTAAAGAGTGAATTTTTTGTAGTACCAACAGCATTAAGGTAGTATTCATCACTTTAATTTCTCAATCATAATAATTTTTTTTGTGTACTGACTGATATAATATCAATTCTTAGTATCTTATTCTTATTTATTTTCAAATTAACCACCTAATTAATACATTCTCTTAATTTATTTTAAATGAATTTTAAGAATTATGTTTAGTAAATAAAATTTGTTGATCAATGATAATTCTAAAATCTTCTGGTAAAATAGTGTATTAGAAATAAAGAATTTGATTATCCTCAATATAGCTTGGGGAATGCCCAAAAGAAAGAAACTATCCAAATAGTCTTAAGCCGAAAGCCCAAAATAATGGCATATACAATCTACTTGTCTAATCGATCTATAACAATAAATATGTGGAAACATACCACAAAAAACATGAAGTTGAAGAAGGTCTAGTTTCTTTTAACCTGAGAATTTTTTCTACCTATTTTTATGTACTAGATGAAAAAAATAAAAATTCATGATAAAAGTGGGGTTCATCTTTATTAGGTATGATACAAATTCAAAAAGTTACAAGTAATTAGCCAAGATATGATATTTGATAAAGAAAAAAATATGAAATTTTGATCTCGTATGAATAATTCAAAAATTTCTATTCTATTTAAGGATGAATTGACACTAATAAAGTAATAAATTTAATTGTCTTTAACTTCAATTATTCATATAGATAGTCACCTTTCTCATCTTTAAGTAGGAGTCAAAGAGAGAGTTGTACAAAGTACAAAACATTTCGAGATCTCTATGAAGAATTGAATGACAAAATGTTCTTATAATTATTTTGTATATTTGTTAATTATAACTAGTGAGCAATTAAGAAGTTGCAAAAGAGAAAGTTGAGAGAAGTAATGGATAAATAAATCAAATCTATCAAGAAAAATGATATATGATAACTTTTTCATGGGAGATGCTATTTTTACTTGGATGTTAAAAAAATAATCATTAGTCACATTATTTACTTGTGAAGTAGAATGTATTCCTATAATCTCGTGTTTGTCATGTACTTTGATAGAAAAATCTATCAAAAGAGATAAATTTTATATAAAAAGAGCTAATCAAGGTTAGTGTTAACAGCAAGTCAGTAATTGTCTTAACAATAAATCTAATGTATTATGGCCAAAACAATTATATTGATATTTGGTACTACTATATTGTAGAGTGCATTGCGATAAGGATGTACAAGTTGAATATATAAAGTGAGAAGATAAATTATGTACAAATTATGGATATATGAAGTTAGAAAGAAGACTTAGTATTAAGAAATTTGTTATGAGTCACTAGATTAAAATACAAGGGAGTGTGTTTGATTTGTGATTAGGCTCTCGTAAAAAATTTAAATGTATGATCTAAGTCCTAATTAATTATCCAAAATTTTTTAAGGTTTTATAATAATTCTAATTATGATAGATACGTTTAAATCATTACTAATGTATCGGATCTCATAAGAACTCAATAGTTAAATGTGTTTGGTTGCGATCACTACTGAAATGATAGACTAGTATAGAAGGTTATCATTTGCATCTGTCCTATGGTTGGTAAGGGAGAATTGGGAGGAGGGTGAAAAAAAAATAAAATTTAATGCTAGAAGGTTGGAGAAGGATGAAATGTGTTATTTTGAACTGTTTTATTTATGTGATGGAGAATTATTTGTGATTAGCATTTTATTTGAGTTTGATTGAAAGTTATTTGTTTGAATATTTTATTTCCTACATGCAAGATGTCAACCAAATTTTTCCAAATTGGAAAACACGTTAATTTGTGCTGTTTTTTTTTCCAATTTAGGAAGTGATAATCTAAGCATTTGTTATGAAAAAAATCACAACATATTTCAATTTTAATATATAAGTGTGTGTGTGTGTGCATGTGTGTGTTTGCATTCATTAGAAAATGTTCATATCTTTTTAATTTTGGAACTAGCAAAAAATGATGGGCATGTGGTTAAATCGCAGAAAGATCATTTATTCATTCTTGTGGAATGGTTCATTTTGGAAAAGATGCATTTTTTGGGAAGGTGGTTTTCACTGTGAGTTTGGATTGTGACTATCAATTAGGAGGGTCGCTTGCCTGCAAGTGGAATTTCATGGGCTGGAACTAACATTTTCTTTTCACTAGTCAAAATTGCAATTCTTTCTTTTTATGAGCATGCACAATTTTAACTTTTGCAGATGTCAAAATGCATGCCAAAGCAAACATCCTATGTAGGAAGTATGTTCATTAAATAAAAAAAATCATAAAGTATAATTGAGTAAAGAATGAGTAGTGTGTACCAAACGAGTTCCTACTGATTTTTTGTCTTTCTTTGGGTGAAACTCCAAAGCAGAAGGAATCTCAGGGTAAGCATTGGAAAGCTCCGCAACTACAATCAAAGGGTGAATATGACGAGCTAAATGATGAATTTGATAATGAAAAAGAAGATGATGATGATGAAAAATGCGGAGAGACACTATGTGGAGCATGTGGCGAGAAGTATGCTGCAGATGAGTTTTGGATTTGCTGTGATATTTGTGAAAAATGGTTCCATGGAAAATGCGTAAAGGTTACTCCTGCCAGGGCGGAGCATATTAAGCAGTACAAATGCCCATCTTGTAGCAACAAGAGAGTTCGGCCTTGATATTGCTGAGGTGACAATTAGCTTTCTGTAACTATGTAGGAGTATTAATTGCCTCTTAATGTTTTTTTAGGTAATTTACTTGGACATTGAATAAATTTGATTTTCATTTTCTAAGAAAAAAATTGATTTGATTTTCTACATATGAGTGAAGGGTTTTCCTTGTTTTTTGCTATCTACAAATGAAGATTGAATGGTTTTATTTATTTATTTATTTTTATTTGTTGAGTTGATGGGCGGTGCTCAATCTCAACTATCAATTAGTGAAACTAAAAAAGAGATTTTGTAGAAAATTGAATATTAGCAATATAAAATAATTTTTTAAAATGGAAATCTAATAAATGGGTTATTATTATTAGTATTGTTAATATTTCAATCAAATATTATATTCTATATTATTGAGCATCCTAAATTTTTTTTGACTTCATCTTTTCATCACTTTTTTTCAAATTTGAGAGTATTATGAAATAGAAGGACAAGAGAGAGAAATATACGAGAATCAGGGGAGAGATTTTTTATTTTTATAAGTATATACTGACTCATACAAAGTCTTCCTATTTATAAGATTTAATACATGAATACATTAATATGTATATAAATACGTCAATGAATATATTCATCAATACATAAATAAATATACCAATGAATACATATTAATCTATGTCAATTAATACATATTAATCTATGAATAATAAGAGTCACAAGAATATCAATAGTCAAGAGATTAATGGAGAGTTTATAGACATTCATAATATTATTCATAATACTCCACATTTGATGTCCAGGATACTGCATCATTAAAAGCCTTACTAGGACAACCCAGTGGGACAAAATTATGGTAAAGAAATAAAAAAGTACGATATAGAATATCACTTTAAATCTCTGAGCCTGCGTATTTCAATGCTATGAACAAGTATTTCAAATGTTGAAGTAGGTAGAGACTTGGTGAATAAATCTGCTATATTATTAGTTGAATGTATTGACTGAACATTAATATCACATTTCTTTTGTAGATCATGAGTGAAAAAGAATTTTGGTGATATATGTTTTGTTTTATCCCCTTTAAAGTACTCATTTTTTAATTGAACAATGCATACAACATTATCTTCATATAAGGTCGTCAAAATCTCCTTGCTAAAAGATAAACCACATGACCCTCGAATATGATGTATTACAGATCTTTATCAAAAATATTCCCAACTTGCTTCATGAATTACTAAGATCTCTGCATGATTAGAAGATGTGGCGGTGGTTGATTATTTCATAGAACGCCATGAAATGGCTGTATCACCACATGTGAACAAATAGCTCATTTGTGATCGAGCATTATGAGGGTCAAACATATATCTCACATTTGCATAACCAATTAATTCTAATTTGGGTACATTGGGATAATATAGACCCATATCCATCGTACCTCGAAGATACCTCACTATATGTTTAACTCCATTTCAATATGTTTTTGTTAGACAAGAATTATATCTTATTAACAAATTTACATAAAATGATATATCAGGTCGTGTATGACTTGTAAGATACATTAGTGCTCTAATAACACTAAGATATACTACTTCAGGACCAAGAAACTATTCATCATCCATCCGAGGTCGGAAAGTATCTTTATTCGCATCTAATGATCTTACAATCATTGGAGTGCTCAATGGATGGGCATTATCCATATAGAATTGTTTCAACACCTTTGATATATAAGCTGATTGATGAACAAAAATTATATTTTCTAAGTGTTCAATCTGCAAACAAGACAATGTTTTGTTTTTTTGAGATTTTTCGTCTCAAATTCTTTCTTTAAGTTGCCTACTACTTATGAAAACTCATTCATAGTTTCAAAAATATTTAGGTCATCAACATAAACTACAATTATAACGAACTCGGATCCAAGTCTCTTATAAATACACACGGGGCAAAGGAGATCATTCTTATACCATTTTCGCAATAAATATTCACTAAGATGATTATACCACATGCGCCCTGATTGTTCCAACCCATATAGAGATCTGTATAATTTTATTAAGTAAAGTTCTCGAGGATATAAATTATGTATTGTAGATAATTTTTATCATTTTGAGATTTTTATGTAAATGTCACAGTCAAGTGGTCCATATAAATAAGCCATAACTACATCCATTAAACACATACCAAGTTTGTCATGTATTACTAGGTTTATTTAATATCAAAAAGTAGTTGCATCCACTACAGGGGAATACGTTTTTCATAATCAATGTCATGTATTTGAGAAAATTCATAGTGCAACTAAATGCGCCTTATATTTGACAACTTTATTTGTCGCATCTCGTTTTTGCACAAATACTCATTTGTATCCTATATGTTTGACACCAACAGGTGTATATACAATAGGACCAAAAATTTTGTGTTTTGAAAAAAAATTCAATTCTATTTCAATTGTATCTTTTTAATTTGACCAATATCTATCTGTTTATATTCCTCGATAGACTTTGGCTCAAGGTCCTTATTATCATTAACAATATTGAGTGTCACATTATATGCAAATATTTCATCGACGTCGATTTTATTTCGATTTCACCTTTGGCCAGTTATGGCATAGTTTATCGAGATCTCTTGATTGTCATAATTTTCAGGTACCTAAATTTCTTCTGGAATTATAACTAGGAACTCTTTTAGAACCATCAATTCCTCAACTTGATCCTTTAATCCTATTCTTTTCCGAAGATTTTTATCTTTGGAACTAACTGGTAAACAATGTTTCACTAATACTTTAGGTTCATTAGCAACAGATTATCCTACAAGAACATCAATTCTAGCTGGAGCATTAGCAACTGGTATGTGAGATGTAGTTACTCTCTTTAGATTAGTAAATACATCTGGCAATTGATTTGCTAAATTATGTAAATGAATAAACTTTTGAACTTCCAGTTCACATTCCCTTGTGCGAGGGTCAATATGAGACAACGATAATTGATTCTAACTAATAACTTTTTTTAACTGTTTATTTTCTGTCTTTGCTGGTCTAATACGAATCAGTGCTGCTGCATGCAAAATAGCATGACCCCAAGCAAAAATTGGGAGCTTCGTCTTCATTAGTAATGACAATGCAATCAATTTAAGGTGTTTAATAAATGATCCTGCAAGATCATTTTGTATATGAACATATGATACAAGATGTTCAACAGTTATTCCAATAGATATATAATAATCATTAAAAGCTTGGAAAGTAAATTCTCCAGCATTGTCAAGATGAATTGACTTAATCAAATAATCTAGAAAATGAGCCCGTAATTGAATTATTTGAGCAAACAAACTAGCAAATGCTTGGTTATGCGTTGATAACAAATAGACATGTGGTCATCTCGTTGATGTATCAATCGATATCATGAAATATTGAAATGGTTCACATGGTGGATGAATAGGCCCATATATATCACCTTGTATACGTTGCAAAAATATAAGGGATTTTGTCCTTATTTTTATTGGTGATGGCCTTATAATTTAATTTCCTTTGAGAACAAGCAGCACATGAAAATTTATTTGACAGAAAAAATCTTTTGATTTTTCAATAAATGCTCACTTGAATTTTTAATGATTCTCCACATCATTATAGACCCATGATGTCCCAATCGGTTATGCCAAACAATAAAATTATTTTTATCAGTAAACTTCTGGTTTATTATGACATGTGTCTCAATTGTGCTTATGTTTGTGTAGTACAAACCATAGAAAAAAATGAGTACTTTTTTCAATATATTTTTCTTACTCGAGACAATGCTGGTAATATATAAATACTCAGTGTTGTATTCAGTCGTAGTCTCAATTGTGCTTATGTTTGTGTAGTACAAACCATAGAAAAAAAGGAGTAATTTTTTTTAATATATTTTCTTAGACACAACGCTGGTAATAAATACACAGTGTTGTACTTAGTCATAGTCTCAATATGATATCAATTTCATCGAATATCTTTAAAACTCAATAAATTTCTTTGAAATTTTGTAGAATATAATGCATCATCAATATGTATTTTTGTTGCTCCGGGTAACATTATATTAGCTCTTCTAAAGCACACAATCAATTTTGTACCACCTGATATTATATTCACTAAGTATAGTATGTGTTGATGCACTATCTGTGAAACATATCATTGTCACTAATTAAGGATCCCATCAGATGAATTTCCATATTTTTCATGCGAAACAATATATATAATAAGAAAATCATAAAATAACACAACAAAAATAACTTTTATTATTCAATAGTAGGATGACTTTCATAATAGCTGACACAAATACATAAATATAAATGGAATATTTTTTTTTGCAGATTTTCATTACCAAATAAATGTTTAATATTTACTTTAAACTTAATAAAGAAATCAGCAACATCTAGATATGTCATATCATAAATATCGTGATCAACACTCTCATCCTTATAAATAAAATTTATCTCTACCACTTTTTTTATCTTTCTTTTTTAGTGATTCTTGGTAGAGATTAACCAAATATTTTGGTGTACGATAGGTACATGACCAATGGACTTTCATGTCGCAACAATAGCATAAATTTGTCATCATTTTGCTATTTTTATTATTTTTGTTGTCCTTTTCAATATTTTCCCCCTTTTGATATTCTAACATATTATCTGGTTGCCGATCATAATTCTAACTATTGCAATCATGTCCTTGTCCACGTCCATGACCTCGACTATGACCACGACAATGATCACGACCTTGACTTTGTCCATTATAAGGGTGATATGTTGTCACATTCACTTCAAGGAATGGAGCCGAACCAGTTAGACGAGCCTCATGATTTTTCATCAAAATCTCTTTGTTTTGTTCAGCCACCAGAAGACATGAAATTAATTCAGAATATTTCCTAAATCCCTTTTCACGATATTACAGCTACAGGAGCACATTTGATGCATGAAAAGTGGAGAATATTTTCTCCAACATATCCTCATCGGTAATTTTTTTCTCCTCATAACTATAATTGAGAATTGATTCTAAATATTGATGAGTTATACTAACTCACAGATTTAAAATCTTACAATCTCAAATACATCCAGTCATAACTTGCTTTTGGGAGAATTATCGTTCTCTGATGTTTATACTTTTCCTTCAAATTATTTCATAAAACAAGTGAATCCTTTGCGGTGAAATATTTAATTTTCAATCATTCATGAAAATGAAGATGAAGAAAAATCATCGCTATGACTTTTTTTGAATGGATGTTGTATTCTTTTATTTAATAGTATCTCCAAAACTATTTGCATCTAGATGGATTTCAACAACTAGTATCCATGACAAGAAATTCTTTCTTATGATATCAAGAGCCACAAATTCCAATTTCACAAGATTCGACATAATAATACTCCAATATACCTTTAATATATCTCTTGAAAATCCAACAAAACTTCGTGTTAATAACATATTATAAAATAAAAAGACAAAAGAGCGGAAGATACAGAAAAAATATGGGAAAGATTTCTTATTCCTTTAAGTATATACTGATTCATACAAATAATTCATACTTATAGGATTTAATATATGAATATATTAATATGTATATAAATACGTCAATGAATATATACATCAATACACAAATAAATATACTAATGAATACATATTAATTTATGTCAATTAATACACATTAATTTATAAATAATAAGAGTAACAAGAATATCAATAGTCGAGATTAATGAAGGATTTATGAACATCCATAATATTGTTCATAATAGAGAATAGTATCTGATTTTTTTTTTTTTTTTGGAACAATTCATTCTTCAACAAACAATTCAAGTGAACAAAGATACTTGAAATTGAGAGATAGAGTGCGTGAGTGAGAGGAAACTTCTACATATTATTGATGAACCTACGATGCCTATCCTAACCTAGGCATCACAAAAAAAAAATCAATAAAAGGTTAACAATAATTACAAAATAAAGTAAAAAGAAACTTGATAACATGAACTGGAGAAACAAAAAAAAAAGCATTTTTTTTTGTGTTTCTTTCTCGTTGTTTTCAGCAACATTTATTATTGCAAGACATGGTCTGAGTTCTTAGCTGATATTCGTTTGAGAAATTCATATGTAGTGATCATTGTTGTGGAAGACATGGACATGGAAGCCCAACGAGGTCCCAGCCCTCTGTAACAAGCTATCCAGCCACCTTCCCTAACCAAATTTCTAACAGTTTGTGCTATAGATGGCGCACGCCTCCCACTATCTTCCCCATCAAGAACTTGCAGTCTAGTCTTAATTGTATCAAGTGGCATGGTAATCAGAGCCGAAACACCACCTGCCATAGCTGCGCTGGCACCCTGAACTGCCATGACAGTTTTTGAATCTGGTTTTAGTGCACCCGAGGCATTCACATTCTGACTCTTCTTGCAAAAATAACACCCAAGTCCATCCCAAATAAGCCTTTGTGCAACAGAGTAAGAAGCCCACCATACTGCATTGGATGGTGCGTATGTTAAAACTGATATCCCGAACCCTCTATACAATCCCTTAAGCCCATCTGAGCTCAGAATTTTCTGAAAAGCATCGAACCCATTTGTGTATCTGCTTGTCAGCTCATTTGAAATCGATTTCCCACTACCTTGAACCATAAGCCTCTGGCTCACAACATCCACTGGAGTCCAAACAAGCTGGGCAGCCATTGCGGCGCTCAACCCAGCAACAGCATTAGCAACCGCAGATGCAGCCCCCTCCGGAACCCCCAACCTAACTGTGGCCGCTCCCACATTACTTTTGGTAACCTCGAGCGCCGCCATGTATAACGTTCTGGCCGGAATTGTTCCTGTCAAGGATGTCCCAAACCCTCGATACAATGCCCTAAGGCCCTCATGTTTCACAATCCCGAAAGCCACCCCGATACACGAAACGTTATTACACTGCGCTACTTGTTGTCTTGTTTTCAACACGACGATGGGATAAAGAGTAGCCGAGACGCCTGAAAAGAGCCCGGCCCCGAGAAAGAAGAATTTTGACTTGTCGAGCCGTTCCCAGTGAATGTCTGTGGGGATATGAATCTCTTGCTCTGATTCTTCCTCTATTCCTCGCAAATTCATCGTCCCCAACTAGTTTCGAATTTGCTCCTTGATCACTTATAACATGTACAAGCCCCACGCAACAAAAGCTAAGACCTAGACGTTGCATACGTTATGCAAGTCGACAGGAACAAGACAAACAGGGGTGGGTAGGGGACTGGAGCACTTCGCATCAGTGAAGAAAGAATTTTGGGATGTTCGCTTCTTTTTACTTTCGCGGCAACATGTTTTAATCGAAGGCAAGTTGCTAGAGTGGATAGATCTAACATTTCTCAAGACGATGGGCCTTGATTGGTACCGTGGGCGTCTGCCGAAGCAGGACACCAGTGGGCACGTTGAGATCAATTAAAGGAGAGGAGGGCGGTATCATTCCGTAACATAATCGTGGTTTAGACTTAAGAAGAAGATTATTTCGTGAAAACTGATAAGCACAATGCAAACAGACGCGTCAGACAGAAATGGATATGACTCATATTGTCGGGCTTGGGGAACGGTGTTGATCGAAAATGGGAGGAAAATGAATCCATGGGCGCGTCCCACGTGTGACTTGTCTTATTAGATTTACTGGTTCTTGGGAGATGGGGGCCAGGTGTGGCGAGCTGAGAGAGGATGGTCCAGAAAAATAGCTCTTTACCGTTTACCCCATCAACGGATTCGGGTCTCGACTCTCCGTCTCCGCTTGGCTTGGCAATAATTTTTCTAATTGTGTTGTACTTTAATCAAATCTTAACTAGAATAATCCTATTATAGCATCTCCAATGTAATCTAAAATCATAATTTTTGATATTCTATTGAGTGTTGTTATAAAATTATGTTCCTACTCGCTAGCTATCCCATTCGCATTTTTACCCATCCGGTTTATCGCTCAACAAATGTAGCGAATATTTATCGCTCAACAAATCATTTTTTTATCTTAAAATATTCTTGCCGTTTTTGATCCATTGACACCGAAACTCAATTTCGCACCACAATTCATTATTTTGCCGAGATTGGTTGAAACAAAATTGGAAGTGTTGCTAGCTAAAATACTAAATTGAATATTTAAATATGTTTTTATTAGTTATTTTATTGAGTGTGGTTGGAGATGATCTTAGATACTTAAAATTTACTATTTTAAATACTTAAATATTTAATTTACTATTTTAGCTAGTAACTCTTTAAAATTTACTCCAACAAAGCTCATCAAAGTAGATTAATATTTCAACTAAATTTAACTAATTTTCAATAATATAATTAACAAATTCCACATTGCATAACATGAAAATTATTATAATGAGATAAAATTGCATGTCACAATGCTTCAAAGTGCACAAAGAGCACCCAGGCAATATGAATTGATCAAAAATATCTGCCACGCAGCTGTGTGTTCGAGAAACAATTATACATTTCAATTAATAACTCAACAGCAAAAAGAAAAACTCAGTTCATGACGGGTCACAAACCTGCTGAAGCGTTGAAAAAGAATATTAACGACGCAAGTGCCACAAATAGAATTACAAGTTTTTTCGGCACTCCAGATCCACCCCCTCTATACTTGTGCGGAACGAGGCTCGATGATCCCCACGTCGATGTCATTGCCTAGTAAAACCTCGATGTCACTATCAACTGATGAGCAAAATCAAGATAAAGAATGAAGACCCGCCCCAACACGAACATGTTGATGAGCATTAGATTAGATGGAAGGCGTAGGGGCACCGACGATGAGATGGACAAAGAGGCTGAGAAGTTGTGTGGGTTTTTGTTGCTGTCAGTGTCATTGGAACCAGTGAATATAGAGAAGACGTTGGTGAAGGAGTTTGGAATGAAGAAGAGATTTGCTGAGCGAGAGATGCTAGCTAGATTTGTTGAGGGAGAAGCTGAGGAGGCAAAATTGCAAGCGGGATAGCGAGCGGGTTGGAGCCTTATATTTCTAATTGCCTCAACAAAATAATAAAAAAACTATTTTTGACGAGCCTGTTAGAGATGCTCTTACCTTATAAAGTAGGCTTGGATGGTAGTTATTTCAATCATAATTATATTAACATGATTTTCAATATTGCTTAGTAGATGGAAATCTCTTTTAGAAATTAAATAGTTAATAATTTTTAGTAATGAAAGTTTTCAAATTTGGAAGTATCCATGTCACTTCTCCAAAAGAAGTTACTAAATCATTTTATATATATATATATATATATAACATTTATCTAACATGTTATAAACACATTATATATATATATATATATATATATAGTGTAATCCATAGATAATTGATAGTCTAAAGTTGACTCTCTTCTCCTTATCTTGAATTTTTAGGAAGATGTGTTGTGATGTGATAGAAAGAATGTTAATTTGTGTGGTAAGCTTATTCTACGACACCATAATTCTACCATTCTGGTGACACAAAAAATTATCCAGAGAACCATATACTTTTTGAACTTTATTTTTATTAGCCATGCAACATTCTCTAGGTTATGCTTTACCTCTATGATGGCAAAGATGTCAATTCAATAGGCCTTGAATTGCCTAAGAATTTCTTTTTGTTTAATGGGGTAGTTAAAGCATATTATATTCTAGCTAGCAATCATCATAACTAATCTTGGTTATCATATGTCATAATTTAAATTATTTTGCCTCATTGTTGATAGCAAGCGACAAGTGTCCCAAGCGAGTCAATCTATTTCCTAGTTTGACTAGCCTTCTATGATCTTTCTAAAGGTCTCCTCCTTGCACAAGAGTGATTACTCTGATGCTCTAATTTCACAGTGTGCTTTTGTTTATCGTAATAAGACTCTCGAGCTATGCAGCATACATTCATGCAATCATAGCAAGTCCCCGCATAGAGCATTCTCCTAAAACCCTGATACATACCCAATTTCTAACCAATTGTTTATATTACTCCAAGCATCAAACATCTCCAAGGTTGCATACATATATTTCATACATAATACATTCCCATTTCTGGTATCATAGCTTGCAAGCCTCCTGGAATTGTTTTCGGTCATGTCCAACATATTTGATCTGACAAATTTAAAACAACAAACATTCATCCCCATTTTCAATATATGCATTTTCCTCAGTCCATTGAGCTGAGAAGCAACTTGAATTTATGTTTGTCCAACAAGGCCCTTTCTTTATATGCTTTTCATATGTGAGACTAGTCTCACGTATCCATTTTGATAGATCTCCTTGAAATTATGGATTTCATTAGGAACACATTCAATATAGCACAGTAAATATTCTCATCTAATTCCAATAGTTACTTACATGAGCAAATTTTTAAGGGAACATCCCTCGAATACATATGCCCATTACATATATAAACCCTCCAATATATTACCCTTGCCCACCCATTACAACTAGGACAAGTAAATCATCATTACATCTCAAATATCCACAACTTACAATATTTTCTCCACCATACCCAAGCCATTTACTTTCATTCCCTAGACTGCTTGAACCCCTTGCCCCCACAAGTCATGTAATTTTACACATTTGATCGATAAAGAGTAAATGAGATATAGGCAGTAGAATGCTTTCCTTGTACCCTTCTTCAAGCCTCGCTGAAATTTGCACATTCAATGGCCTAGCATATCATATTTTAGCATCATACATTGTACCCATCAACATCATGACCATACCTAGAGGCACTCCCACCTCTTCTGAGAAATCCCTTAGAAATTATAAGGAAGAGCCCACATGGTAGCTCTTCCTAAGCCAACCTCCAAAACTCCGGATAGTGCTTCTCCAAATAGTACACAGAATCAGAAAAATTTTAAGTCTAACTCCCTGCTCCTTAGTTTTTAAGAAGCCAAGATCTCCTATAAGGCTTTTATGTCTGCCCATAAGGAGCAGTACCCCTGTGTGTGTTATCCTTTAACTTACTCTTGTTTCTAAGATTCAAAGACGACCCTTTTTTAGCAATTTTTCTCCTTTTCTTTCTTTGTTTTTATCAATGATACATCATCTTTAAGTTCTTCTATTTGTAGCACATTCTTTATTCTTCTAGCACTAGTATTTGGAGGTTTCCATCCCTTTTGGCTTATATCTCCTTCTCCATAACTAAACATTTCTCTGACACTAGAGGAAAATCTATCTTCTCCTCTCCATTTAGATTATCACTACTTGGGGAAGCAATTGGGCCCAGGGGAGCTGTTCCATCTCTTCTCCTTTGTTTTTCTTTAGGCAATTACTTACCACATGCTGAAACATATAATAGTATTTACACTGGGGGAGCAATTGTTCATAAAATATAGGCTAGCTAATTTTTGAGTCATCCAAAAAAATTAAAATGTTTTCATTTGGAAAATCTTCATTTAAGTCCATCTCCACTAGCACCCTAGCATAAGCTATTTTTAAAATATTTGAGGTTAATTTGTTCATATGGAGAGAATGTCCAATACAACTCACCGCTTTCTAAACCCAATTGGGTTCCAAAGATAAATAGAAAAAATTGAGAATTTCACGCAAATTGATGTTCTTTCCATTTCTTTTAATCAATAATGGAAACTCATCAAAAGGGGTTTATTTATAAGGGTCTACTGAATACTAGATATGGCTCATATTTCAAAACATTCTCCATGTATTTATATTCTTACATATAAAAAATATTTATCTGCTAGGGTGTTGTATGGCTTAGACATCTATTATACCATTGTTCTTCTATGAATTTTTTAGAAGTAGCTGTCTAGTATTTTTTCTTATAAAGTATCCCATAAGATAGATATTCCAGTGCTCAATCTCATTGAGTAAATCACCATTTTCAAAAAAAAAAAACATTTCTAGCCAACTTTAAGGGAAGGTATGATAATTTGGTTGTATTTGACAAAGTCCTATTGCCCAAAAATACATTACTCCATAGAATTTTATCTTTCCAAAAGGTTTTTTAGGGTATAGTAGCCCTTTCTCCTTCATTTGTTAGTTTATTCAACATTGTTGCTTGGAATAGGGGAAAATTCATTTCTTATACGAGTTTTATTAATGGCAAAACCTCCATCAGAGGTTGGGAGATTCGAGATTTTGAATAATCATTCACAATTCCATAATCAGGGTTTCCACCTATAATAACATCATTATTGTTATTGGTAGTAATAGAGAAAGATTACAACATCATTCATTATTGACAAAGCCGATCCTAAAATTATCTCCTCCCTGAATTCTCCTCAAAAAACCCAAAAACTTTCCATTTCCAATGAAAATCCAGCATAGGTAAGCTTGGATCTAGCAAAGAATCAGATGGAGGCTAGTTTCTACACTTAGAAACTAATCATGACATTTAAAGTTTTGTTTAAATGTATTTTACAAGACTACCCGATAAATCCATAAGCATAGAAGCTGATGATGCCCTAGCCACCACCGAAAGTCCTCCCAAAATACAAGCACATTCCTCACAAGTTCAGAATTCCACCGAGGCATCCCCAAGACAAAATCAAAGAAGAAGGCTTCCAATATGTTCAGAGAATTATTCCGATGCAACTGAGTATGTAATTGATGATGGGAAATGCCAAAAATCTATTTATGATAAGATTTATGTTGAACCAAAAAAACTTCTACTCAAAATCACCTTGAAAATGAAGCACCACATGAAATTAATTATAAAATCTATAATACCAATAGCTTTATTGGAGTTTCAAGAGGAAATAAGAAGTTCCTGAATAATTTTAATGATCCAATTCAGGTTAACTCCTCACCAAATAATATTCGGGATAAAAACCAACTTGATTCTAGAAAATCTAGTGATGCTAACATGGATTTGTAAAATATTAGTTGTTTCAATAATATCTTGGGTAAAATTAATGAGATTCCAAGTGAGTTAAATATCTCTTATCATGATAATACCATGCGAAATAGTGTTCCTGTTAATTTTAATGGGGTTTTAAATATTTCTTATAATACTCAGGATGAAATTAAGAATTCACGATAAGGAATTTTTTGTCCAATGGCTAGCAGAGGCCTGAATGAGCATGTTGAATAAGATTTTAAAGGTATGTTCTCTCATTCTAGGCATATAAATAATCTAAATGTGGATGTGAACTCCCTCTCTACCTCTATTGATACAAATATATCACATGTGAATAATGACAAATGGGGAAAGATGAATATTGTGAGCGAAAGTAGTGGATATTCAAATGATAATAATGGGCAAACGGGAACCTTGGCTGGCTATAATCTCAATTCACATAATGCTAATACTTTGAACTCTTGTTCAAATGATAATAATTGAGCTTTTAAGGACACTAGTAGTCGATCTCATTCCTAACTCCTTACTAAAAGAGGACTTTTATAATGGGACAAGATATATGCCTTTAGTGGGTGTGGTTAATGGCTCGGGAAGCCTGAAATCACTCTTTGAACATATAATATGCATGATGCATCCCCTGTGAATGCTATAAATATAATTGATGAAGGAAATAATCATATAAAAAAGGATCCCCAACCCCATGTAAACTCTAATAATAAAGCCCCACAAGAGTTCAGACCTCTTGATTCTAAATTTGATGGTAAGCACCAGAATGAATGAGATAATGGTCAGGTCCCCATCCCCAAAACTTATGAGAGGAATAAAGTTCATTGGAGTAATTTTTAAAACATATTCCTAGCTAACACCAGTAAGATGTCCTACCTCCCACCCAAACTACATGGCAATGTCTATTTTAAAGAGCATGAATTACTCCATGGAATAGAGCATTGGAAGAACTGTCTGGTAGGATATTTTATAACTAGAAATCTCGGACAACTCTTGCTAAAGAGTTTCATGGTGGAGCAATGGAGAGTAACCCTTCAAGTCATCCAGAATCCAAGTGGTTGAATGGTTTTTAAATTTAGAAATTCTGAAGATATGGAGAAAATTCTCAAATCTGGCCCATTTCTAGTAATTGGCCAACTGTTGTATGTTAAACTACTTACGATTGATTTTCATTATGGATTAAAAGGAGATGGCTAATTTCTCGATATGGGTTAAGCGACCTAATTATTTGATTCACCTCTGGAACCCAATGAGGCTGAGCAAAGTGGCTAACTGCCTTGGATAACCTCTACATATGGATAAATTGACATCAAACATATCAAAAATAATATTTGCCAGAGTGCTAGTGAAAATTAATTAAAATGGGGATCTTATAGATGAAATCTTCCTAAATTTCTCGGATGTATCTAAAATATATCAGCCGGTAATATATGAAAATCTTCCTCCATATTATAAATCTTATTCTATATTTGGGCATTTGATAAGTGACTGCCATATAAAGAATAGGAAGTAAGAGATGGAAGATGGGGACCCTCCAACAAGCCCGATAGCTTCAAATTGTCAATAAAAAGAGGAGGAAAGGGGCTATCCACCTGAAGAAGGTCAGTGTCAACTTGAAAACTTACCAAGAGAGGAAATCCTAGCTATTCAATCAAAGCCAGGGAATGAAACAAGCCAAAATGATGAAGAAAATAAAGGCTTCAATCACGATGGTAAAAGCATGGAAGAAAAAGGAACTGAGCAGTACAAGGGAGGGCCCTTCACCAAACCTTAGAAATAAAATCAAGGTTAAAGAAATAGCATTCAAGGACACTATCTCAAATGGGTCAGCATAATGGGTATTTAGGGGTCCGCAATCCCTCAAAAAATGAGGTTTGAATTTATATGTTTTCTGTTGGAGGTTTTTCTTATGGAGTTTTGGAGGGTGGAATAGGGAGAGGACAATCAAACTATCCCAATTATATTTTCTAAGGGTTTTTTGGGGAGAGGTAGGGGCACCTCTAGGTGTGATGGCCTTATGGTTGATGGCATGATTTCTTTGGATTACAAAGTACCCCTTGAGAAAAAAAAGCAAGTTACATACTGCCTACATTTTAATACGAAAATCTAGAAACAGATGCTTTATGGGAGTGTATGGATAAGAAGCCCATAGGGGCTTACAACTAGCAGTACATAGGGGGCCTAATGTAAGGGGAAACTATGTGATTGATGGAAGTATCATGGGTTACAATGAGCATAATGTACAAGTTTATGAAAATAATGTAACAGAGATAAAAATATAAGCTGTAATGAATTTGTATGTGTACTGCCAAGAAAGAGGGCTGGTTCTTGATCTTGGGGGACAAGTCAATAAGAATGTATGGTTGGTAGCGTGCTATATGCATAAAATTTTTCAAAAATGTAACCATGGAGATGCAATGTCAATAGTTGCCTTCAAATGTAACCAAGAAAGGGAGCTGGTTCTTGATCTTCTGGGCAATATATACATTCAAATAGAATTCTATCTAAATAAAAAATGTGTATTCCCACTATCTAATATGTATGACTACATGGGGATTTCTTGGGTTTCAATCATACATGGTAGGGTGAAATATGTTCTAGAATTATCTAATGGAAGTTTCATATAGTTCTGGAGTTGTATGGGGGCTAGGAATTCTTGTGTAATTGAGATATCTGGAATATTCTTGAATATAAGGAGTGAGATATCACTATGTGAGAGATGGGGAATGCATTATAAGGGTAGCCTAAGTCTTGAAATCATGGAAGTATGTAAGGGGAATGCATGCTATGAAAAATACTATATAGATGCAAAGCCGAGTATAACACATAAGTATTATGGAAAAAAATAAGCCAATCTATTCGCTTCCTGGAATATGATCAAATGGGTTTCTTCGATATGTATATTGCATGGGAGTCCCTTGGGTTTCTTTCATGCATGGTAGGGTGGAATATATACTGATACCAATGTAATACATGATTTGTAAAGGGTCGGAATGTTTAAATGTATTTATTGGGAATCTCTCAAATATATTTATTGAGAAGAAGAATACATTGTAAGGGCAGTCTAGTAACCATGGGCAACTGTAAGGGAAATGCATGCTATCAAGAGTACTACGTAACTACAAATCCGATTATAATACATGAACATTATGATAAAGAGGATAATCCAAATCTTAAATGAAGATTGTATCCTGGAATATAAGAGAGTTTAATTGCCCACTAAAGCACAAAGAAATCCTCAGGCTCTTCAAGGCATATAGGATAGATGTCTTTGCAATCATTAAAGCCAAGCTAAATTGTGAAAAAATAGTCTGACTCATGAAAATAAAGTTCAAGAGTTTCAAAGCTCTTAATAATTTTTCCACTCATAGGAATGACAAAATCTTGGTCCTGTGGGATAGCCAAACTACTAATATAGAGATTCTATCTTGTATGACACAACATGTTTTTCTTCAAAAGTAGGATAAAGAGAAATGAATATCTTTCAAAATATCTGTGGCATATAGTCTTCACTCTATCTCGAGTAGAAAGGCCCTCTAGGAAAATCTAATAGAAGGAAAAGTGCATTCCTTCCCATGGGTCATATTAGGAAACTTTAACTCCCCACTATCTAGATTTTCTAGAGTGGGAGGAAGAGTAGTAACAAACTATGAGTGTCAAGATTTCCTTAATTGCACCTCTATGTAAAATCTGGAAGATCTACACTCCTTTGAAAACTTCTTCACTTGGACTAATGATAAACTCTCTAGTAGGGTATATAGAGCAATGGTGAATTATGAATAGGCAAACTTGTGATTGGATAGTCATGCAAGATTTTTAACCCTGGGAATATTTTTCGATCATTGCTTGATGTTATTAACTATGGAAATCAATAAAGAAAGAAAGATTCCTTTCAAATTCTATAATATATGGCTCTCTCACAAAGAGTTCACTCCCACACTTGAAAGAAGCTAAAAGGAAAGCATCCGAGGGTCCTTCATGTTTCAGCTAGTCAAAAAGCTGAAGAATTTGAAGGAACTTTTGAGGAGTTTAAATGAAAAATATTATGTTCACATTAGCATAAGGGTGACTCTCACCAGAAAAGCTCTTCAAGAACTCCAAACAAATATTCTATAGTGCCCAAATCAGGCTTTGAAAGATGAGGAAGTTACTACTATGATGCACCTAAAAAAACTTAATGAGGCAGAACTATCTTTCCTAAGGCAAAAGTCAAAAATTAACTATATTAAGCATGAGGATAGATGTACAAAGTTCTTTCATGCCCTTATGAGCTCCAAAATATAGAAAAGCAAAATTATGACTATAGTAAATAAGGACAGAAGCCACACAATATCAAAAGAGGATATTGTGGAGGCCTTCCTCACATGCTATAAGGGGGGCTATTAGGCACTTCAAGTAATGTTAAGAAAATAAACGAGGAAATCCTAGGAGGAGGTAGAATGCTTCAGGATGAAAACCATAAATTGCTTTCATTATCCTTCATCCTGGAAGAGACAAAAATAGTACTCTTTATGATGATAGTTCTAAATCACCGGGTCCAAATAGATATACTATTGAATTCTATAAATCCACATGGAATAAAATTGGTTGTGATGTTGTTAAAGCTGTAAACAGCTTCATCCACTCTAGAAGAATGCTGAAACAAATAAATCATGCATATATATCCTTGATACCAAAATCTTCGCATGCATCAACGATCAAATATTATAGGCCTATATCATGCTGTAATGTGATCTAAAAGATTATTGCTAAACTTATAGCATCCTAGCTGAAATTGATGATAGGTGACATAATAAATCCAGCTCAAGGACCCTATGTAAAGGAGAAAATAATTTGAGATAATTTCTTGTTTGCGCAAGAACTAATCAAAAAATATGAAAGAAAATGGATTTCTCCAAGATGCTTTTTTCAAAATAGACAAATAGAAAGCATTTTATTTAGTAGAATGAGAATTCTTGAAAGAAGTCTTTAATAGAGATGGACTAAACTTTCCAAAAGGATTCACTAAAATCATATATGAATACATAAGCATTACATCTTACTCTATTACCATAAACGTACAGCTTCACAGATCCTTTAAAGGCAATAAAGGCCTAAGGCAATGAGATCCCAATTCTCCTTATCTTTTCGCCCTATGTATGGAATATCTTTCAAGGCAACTGACCATTGCAACACTTTCGGAATCTTTCTCATTCCATCTGAGATGCGCACCACAAAAAATATCTCATCTTATGTATGTGGATGATATCATCATCTTCTCTAGAGGGAACTTTGAATCTATAAGCACAATTCTTAGGGTATTGAATGATTTCTTGCTAGTCTCGGATTTGAATATCAGCTCCTCCAGATCGAATATCTTTTTTGGAAGAGTAGGCCAAAAGCTTAAAGAAGAAATTCTAGAATTTTCTTGATTCAAAGAGGGTACCCTCCCCTTTGTCTTCCTTGGAGTTCCCCTATCTTTTAGCCGCTTAATAATGTCACAATTCTCTATTCTATTAAAAGTAATTACCTTAGCCATTCACTAATGGGCGAATAAAATTTTTTCAATTGCGAGAAGATTGGAACGAACTCCTTCACACAGTAATACAATGCAATAAAGGATATTGGTTCTCGGTATTCTTTCTACCAAATTATATCATAAATGCTATTGATAATGCTTGCAAAAGATTTTTATGGGATGGATCCAAAACTGGAAGATATATGCCCAAAGTCTCCTGGGCCAAAGTATGCTTGCCTACTTGCTTTAAAGGTCTTGATATCCTTAATATCTTCATATAGAAAAAAGCATTTTTTATCAAAACCCTTTTGAGGATAAATAGAAAGGACACACTTTGGATTGAGTCTATCATTTCTACCTTAAATCATAGGATATATGGGATTACCAGAATTTCAAAGAAGATCCTCCTTATTAGAAAGTCCTAATTTCGATTAGGAACATCTTTATTGGGAAGATAGGTTCAAAGATACAGGCAAAGGAGTTGCTCGATAGGTGAGATAAAAATGGAAGATTAATATCTGAAGTATATAATTATCTCATGGGAATCTACAACAAAAAAGAAAAATCCTGAACAAAATTATATGGATGAAACACCATGTGCCTAAACATGTAATATATCTTTAGATTGCTAAGCACAAATGGCTTAGAACAAAGGATCAAGCATTTTCAACACCCAAAAACACAAACTGTAAATTTTGCACTCTTACAAAATCTATGGACCATATATTCTTTAATTATAACTATTCAAATGTAATATGGAATGAACTCAAAGACTAGATAGGAGTCAAAGGAAATGCATTTTCTTTAGTTACTATTTTCAAATATTTGAAGACCACATAAAGGACAACCCAAAGATCAACCCAAAGAATACTATTAGAAAGCAACTTTCATAGTTACCATATATTATATCTTGATAGAAAGAAATAAAAGACGATTTAGTTAGGAAAATTAAAACAAAAATTTATATTATTTTCGATAAAGAATGTAATAGTTTGAAATTCTTGTAATTTGTATAGAAATTTTGATAGTGAAATTTTTATTTATTATCAAAAAAATATATATTGTCATCAGTAATAGGCATTTTATAGCAGTTAATTTTTGACAACTTAGAACGATATAATTTTGCATTAGTAGTATGAGTCTTTACAACTGTATGATCAATTTTATCCAAGAATGCATTAGGTTTGAAAAAGATTTTTCCAAAGAAAACTTTTTACAAGTTATTTTCTTCAATAACATATTCTTTTGCATCAAAATCATTTTCAGATTACACCACCAACCTTCTTCGCCTATTTGTCTTCAAAGAAGAGATAGTTTGATTCAGATGAACATCGGGAAGCTTATAGTTTGCTATGAAATGAGTCTGATTCTTTGGGAACCTTTTGACTGTGTTTAGGTCTCCCAAATACTTTAGTTGTTTAAGAGACTCAGGTGGTCCCTTATTATCTATTTATATATGTCAAGAATCGAGCGAAATAGTTTCTAAGTGTCGAAATTATTTCATTCTCAAACACTAAGATCCAATACTATTTGTTGGTATAAAGAAACCATTAAGCTCTGATACTACTTGTTGGGAAAGCCCTGTAAATTAATTATTATTATGAAATCACTAAAAGTGTTGAGTATAAAATGGTTTAGGAATAATAAAAGTTTTTATTTTCCAAAAACCAAAATTACAACATTTTTTTCTATTATAAAAATTATCCACTTTTAATAAAAACAAATTATATCTAGAATTTAGTTTTTATTAAAATCAATTTTATTAGATTTGATTTCTAGAAAAATTACATATTTATTTTAAAGAATTCCAGTTACAAATTTATATTTGTATTTTAATGTAAAATTCAATACAATCCTACACAATATATAAAATCATATAATTTCTAGAAATCAATCCAACATTTCGTTTATAAAATGGATCATAATGTCAACATACAACCACCAATACAAATTTAATAATATAGTCAATATTTATTCACACATATAAATATCTATGTATAATTTAACAAATAAAAATTATGTATCGAAACAAAAATATTATTTCCTAAGATATTAATCTTAGGAAATAAGAATTTCAGAACAAAATATGTAAACCAAATATTTTTGGTGGAAGCATTGGATATTTATACATGTTATTTTTCAAGTTAATTATTTTTCAAATCTGAAGCATTCAATAAGGATTTACTGACACAATATATGTCAATTTTGGATTAAATAGAATAATATTTTTCCAAATTTTTCACATACAATTTGAAAGCAAACTCATGGTAGTTTTGAAATATGGACGAACCTAGAGGTGTCAAAAGAGTCATGTCGGGCTGGCACGGTCTATTTCTTGGTGGCCCACTCGGGCCACCGTGTTGTGCCAGGCACGACCAACTCAAAAAGGGCATGCCCAACATGACCAGACCTGCCCAAGTCTGCCAGATTCGGGCTAGTTCGTGCTGGGCCTTGGAAATTTCATGCTGTGTCATGCTGGAATGTGCCGTTATGGGCTCATTCGGAATCTGGTCATCTCTAATTCTAAAAATTCTAAATTTCAATATAAAATTAATTAATTAATTATTTAAATAAAACAAAAAAAAAACAAAATTACAATCACAAGTCACAACTCACAGAAATAACATAAATAAACATTTTAAATTTCAATTTATTTCATAATGTAATACAAGTACAAAATAATAATGCAAGCTCAAAAGACAAAAAAACAATACATCAATGATCAATCCCGTAAATGTCTGAATTAATACAAATACAAAATAACAATGGAAGCTCAAAAGATAAAAATAAATACATCAATAATCAATCTCGTAAATGTTTGATGGCTTCACTAGTGGTAGACTTAATCTCAATCATCATCAAAGTCACACGAATCATCATACCAACTCATCCACTCTTGATGTAGTTACACTATATGCCAAAGCTCGAATCCTATCAATCCTTCATGCAAGCTAATACCTCGACAATATCTCACCACAATCTTGATCTCCTAAAAGAAATCACATTCATTGAAATAGAAAAAATAGATACGATGCTATGCTCAATACTGGAGGAGTCAGTAGATGTCGTGGCATCTTATATATCATATGATAGGCGAACTCATATGATTTCTATCATTATAAAATATCAATATTCTTATTATAGGTATGTGATATGATTGAGTATGTAATCGGTATCTAAGTACCAAGACAACTCGCTCCTATTTGAAGGTCTGCCCCATCGTTTCATCCTCGCTAACTTAATGGAGAAGTCAATCTCTCAAAATATGGTATTTATATCCTATACTAAAAGCCTAACAACTAATACCACCATACCTAATATCATAGTAGATAAATAGCTCAGCCAACTTCTCATGGATGAGCCCTTTAGGTTGGTATTCATGGTTCGTGCATGAGGATATGTATGTCAATATGTTCTCTACCCCTTCCACCTTAATCCTAGGGTCCATGCAAGAAGTCAAACAATAAAGAGATGGAATGATTGAACAGTACTTTAAGTACTTGATTTTCATCTCAAAAGCTATGTTACTAAATGTCGAGTCATATCTAAACTTTCTAAACATGCTACTAATGTTGCACATGCACCTGAGTGCAATGCAAGTCATGGGAGTATAAACTAATGAATACATCTTTGTCGTATCATAAAAAATTCTTCAAAAATTTCATAAATAAAATTCATGTACCCCAGTTTGTATGGACCCGCAGAAAATTAGAAATACCAAATTTTTGTTGTCAACAAGGCATATGAAAAAATTTTAGCGTTACTTATTTTTTCTTAAGCGGGAGAAACAATATTCATCCTTGCTTGTACTATGAGGTTAACGCCATAACACACACATCTAAAGTGGGAAATCTCTTTTAATGACCCATCTCTAATTGTCCTAACAAATATATTAATCACTATTCCATTTATAGATACATTATCGAATATGATATTATATATTTTATTTTGAATATTATATTCTCTAAAGATTCTCATCATGCACTCACAAAGGGTCGTGCCATCATGAGGATGAAGAATCTCTAAAAATCATAATATTTTTTTTATTTAGTATCCATTTAGAATGTACATAGGGGCGGTGAGGCATTCATAGGTGCATTATCGTGACTAGTCCATATATTGGATGTGACGGATATCATGCCACTATATTTTCTAAATTCATTAATTATTATTTCTTTTTCTAACTTATATTATTTTAGTATATTATTCTTGGATGTAGACTTAGGAATCATATGATATGTAGGTAACAAATAGGTTTGCATGATACTGACTAACATTGGATCCTCTGAAAATCTAATTGAAAAATCCATCGTGGTGATTAGTTTGAAATTACCTTCCCTCCCTAACTCATTGTGGTATATGAAGGGGGTCAACATAGAGACTGAACTAAATCCAACCTCAAAGACCCTACCACTTAGTTGGGTTTTCCCAGTATCTAATGTACCATATTTTTTGATTCATTATTTGGCATACCTTTCAAGGTGCCCAATCCCATATGCACTCTTACATATTAATATTTTTTTATAATATTTGTATTGTGTCAATTCTTCATCGACACCCCAAACATATTTATTTTAAAGTGAGTTCAAACAATTGATTTTCTTCTAGTTTTTTTTTAGATATTTAGGTCGAGGTCATTAAAGAAAACAAAGTTTTTACAAACTTGAATCTTTCGATATGGTTATTATTTTCCATAATAAAATTATATATGTTTACCTTAATTTTAATTTCTGTATCATCATTAAAATAATTATTTGTCTTTTTGATTTTTATTAGTTTATTAATTATATTCTAAATTTTATTTTTAAAATTAAATATATTTATATATTAAATTATTAATTAAAATAAAAATAAAAAAATCTAAACAAAATTAAAAAAATACTACCCGTAAAGTATAAACTCATTTGCTTGACAATGTATGATATCTGAATTTAATGTCCATAGTTTGTACCACACCTGAGTCCCAAGAGGAGAGAGAAAGAGAGATGATACAAGAGAGAGAGAGAGATATATATATATATATTAAAAAAAATCTCTTTTTTAAATTTTTATTAAAATTTTGTAATATTTTTTAATATTTTTTTTGTGGCAGAAACCTAGCAACCATCAAGATACGATCCCAAGCCATTGGTGGTGCATCCAACAGCTGAAGGTGTCGTGCATCTTTATTTTTCACCATTGGGTTGGTTCGACTCGATTATTCTAGAAGTTTCGATTTCTGGGCTCGATGTTGGGATGAGGCCCAATAGGTCATGTGAGTAGGGAGAGGGGTATCATGGGCGGTTGGGTTCGGACCGCACCAGAACCCAGCCCAAGATCCAGGGCATGGTTTGGGTCATGCCAAAGAATCGTGCCTTCGGGCTAAGTAGATAGGTAGTGCCTAGCCCTGCATGAGGCCTGGGAGACCTCGAAATGACACGACATGAACCGTGCCTTGAGTCAGCCATGCATGGGCTCAGGCACTGTTCTGGACTATGTCATGCCGGGCCAGGCACGGCTCAATAGGGTCGTGCCTCGTGCCAAGCTCGAGTTGCCTAACCCACTTGGCACTTCTAGGGAGAGAGGGAGATACGAGAGAGGGAGGGGGAAAGAGGGAAGAGGAAGAGAGGAAGGGGAGGGAACAAGGGGTAAAAATGGGGGGAAAGTGGAGAGGGATTGAGGAGGGTGAGAGGGGGTGAGGGAGAGAGAAAGAGGGGGGGGAGGGATGGAGGGAGGGAGCAAGAGAGGGAGCGAGATAGAGAAAGAGATAAAGAGGGAGGGAGAGAGAGATATAGAGAGAGGGAGGGAGGGAGATAGGGGTAGATATATATATATATATATATATAAAGGGTGAGAGAGGGGGGAGAGGGAGGGAGGGAGGGATAGAGAGGGGGGGGGGTGGAGAATGGGTGAGAGGGGGGAGAGGGACAAGGAGAAAGATGGGGAGAGAACGGGAAAGAAAGAGGGAGATGGTGGGGAGTGAGAGAGGTGGAAGATGGCGAGAGAGTGGGGGAGAGAATGGGAGAGAGAGGGGGGAGAGAGTGGGAGAGAGGGGGAGAGTGTGGGAGAGAGAGGGGAAAAGAATGGAAGAAATGGGAAAAGAAGGAAGAGATGCAAGAGAAGAAAAAGAAAAAAAGAGAAAAGAGTTGGAATAAAAGAAAAGAAGAAAGATAAGAAAAGATGAAAGAGAATAAAAGAAGAAAGTGAAGAAATGAAGAAAAGAAGAAGAAAAAAGAAAAGAAAAAGAATAAAAATTAAAGAAAAATAAAAATAAGAAGAAAAATAAAGAAGAAGGAGAAAAAAGAATAAATTGAAGAAATAAAAGAAATGAAGAGAAAGAAGAAAGAAGGGAAATAAAAGAATGAAAAGAGAGAGAATGAAGAGAATAAAGAGAATAAAGAAAAGAAAGAGAATAAAAGAAGAAAGAAAATACATAGAAGATAGAGATGACAAAGAAGGCAAAAAAGAAAATGAGAAAGAGAAGAAAGATAAAATATAGAAGTCAGAGAAGACAAAGAAGACAGAAGAAAATGAGAAAGAGAAGAAAGAAGAGAAAATGAGAAAGAGAAGATAGGAAAGAAAGAAAAGGAAGAGAAGATAGGAAAGAAAGAGAAGAAAGTTAAGAAAAAGAAGATAGATAAGTAATAGAAGATAGAGAAGAATGAGAAGATGTAGAAAAAGAAAAGAAAGAGAAGAAAAAGAGAAAGAGAATAAAAAAAGAAAAAAAGAAAAAGAAAAAAGAGAATAAAAAGAAAAAAAATAAAGTCATGGTCTCGAAATTCATTGTTGTTGTGACACTAAGAAATTTGTAGTCCATAATGGTTGCAACATTGAGAAGAGTGATGAATTCTCATATTATTATATATCCATGGCACTATTTATATGTTATGTTATTGGCAAATGATATTTCTTAAGATTTATATGGATGTGGTAAGAAAAAACCATGATATTAAAAAGGTCTTTCATGTGTTAATTAGTTGTTGCCATGGTGCTAGGAAATAGTCTTCCCTTTTCTCATATATCATATTACCATGGTATTGTTAGATATCCAAATAGAAAGAGATATAGATAGTTAGATATACAAATAGACATATAGATTGATGAATCGATAAATAATTAGATAGAGAGATTTATAAATAGATAGATATATATATCTTTATATAGATAAATTTGATAGAGAGATAGATATATAGATAGATAGATAGACAGACAATTAGAAAGATAGATAAATACAATATATACATAGACATATAGATAGATACATAGATAGACAAACAACCAGAAAGATAGATCGATAGATATATAGATAGATAAGTAAATAGAAAGGTATATAGATAGACATAGAGATTGAAATTAATAAAGATATATAGAAAGATAGATAAGCAAATAGATAGATAGACACGTCAACACATTGATATATAGAGTTATACTCATAGTCTTAAAAATTATACAAAAATTATCATGACTTTGAATTGTTGTGGCTTGGGCATGAGTAGTTGTGACTATAATTTTGTATATTTCAAAAGTCATGATATTTTAAAATGGTCATGGCTCTGACTTGAAATTTTCAAGCTATATAAAGATAAAGTCATGACGTTGTGAAATTGGTTGTGACCTTAAGCACCAATGAGGTACTTGGAACTACGTGGAGAATTAATATCATAGTAATTAAATTTTTCTAAGCTAAGTTTGAATATGACTCAATGATAATATCATAATTATTAAGAATATATCACATAGTGAAAAGATTATCTAATAAGTTGGTAGTATCATGGAATCACTAAACAAATTTACATGATAAAATAATTACTAATCCCTTAATAATAATTTTTCACTCTAATACAAATTTATGATAACTACAAATTATTATGACTAGATTTGGGTGCCATAGGGTCTATAAATTGTAGAGAAACTTTAATTAAAGATATTGACAGTCATGATGGGGTTTGAGTTTCATGACTATACTTTTGTGTCATTGAATGTGTATATTCATTTATATAGTGGATATTGGTATTTATTATATCACACATGTGAAGAAAAAAATTATTAGGTTACCTCCCAAGAAGTTCTATATTTAATATTCATAGTTAGACTATCAAAACTTCTTTTATTTCATCAGAGATCTTTAATGTCCACGATTTCTTTTCAGTATAATATTTGACCTCTTTCTTATTGGTCTCTTCCTTCAATCTTTTTCAACTATACTTGTTTCTCAAGTTATTTTCTCTTTTGATACTATGACTTAGTGAATGCTGTGACTCTTTCTTCTCTGCTCTATTGTCCCTTCTCATTATGGATCTCGAAATCATTAAGTTGAGTACTACCACAACTTATCCTTTAAGTCTTTTCTTTCTCTTTTCTTTCTATATCTCTAAAGTTGTGGTTATATCTTATAACTTATATTGCCATTTTATTTTTATAATTCTAAAGTCATGGGATGTACATAGTCTTGACCATGTCCTTAAGCTTCTGATAGAGTAATTTATTTTGTATCCCCAAAATTGCAACATTTGGCATAGCCGCTGCTTTGATTTCTAGCTTTTCTTGGCCATTTTCATTTTGTAATACCAAAGTCACAAAATTGTGTATAGTTTCAACTTTATCTTTGACTTGCTCTTCTATGAGTTATGTTTCAACTATATAATATTTTACCTTTTATTCATTCACCTTAAATTATCTTATATATTTTGACTTCATTGTGACTATCCCATAAGGTGTCACTAATGTTATTTCAAATGAACTACACCATCATGATTTCAACTTCTCTGAGAAGAACTTCAACTATGAATTGAAAACTAATACCTTTTCTCTGACTTTAAACTCTCTCCTTAGTAAATTCTTGTCATGTCATTGTTTTGTTTTGTCTTTCTAAATATGTGAGTTATTATATGCTTCATTTTTTAACTCTTCTAATTCACTCATTTGTAGAACACACACTACTAGAAAATCCTGAAATAGCTACTAAAAATAGCTACTACTGTAACTTCGTAGATATTTACTAATACATAGCTATTAAATAGCTTCTAGTATAACAGGTGTTAGGCTTAGCTACTAAATAGCTACTATGTAGTAGCCAAAAGTGGTTTCACCAATGTTACCTACTAATAGTAGTAGCAAAAAAGTAGCTATATAGCTACTACATAGCTATTAAATTGATGTTAGTCGCTAAATAGCTATTACACAACTACTATTTACAAGCTAAATACAACCAACCCAAAACTTTGGCTACTACATTGTAGCTATATAGTAGCTACGTAGCTACTACATTATTGGTGGTAGCTAAATAGCTATTTTTAGCTACTAAATAGTAGCTAAAAATACCAATTTTGCTACTACGTAGCAGCTATGTAGTAGCTATTTAGCTATTACATCGCTACTATTGTTTTAGTTACTAAATAGCTTCTATATAACTACTGAGTTGTTGTTAGTCACCAAATAGCTAATATATAGCTACTATATAGTAGCTAAAACACTAACAAGTGAAAACTATAGCTATTAAATAGTAGCGATGTAGTAGCTGCATAGCTACTACATTATTGGTAGTGGCTAAATAGCCTCTATTAAGCTACTACTTAATAGCTAACATACTAATTTAGCTATGATGTAGTAGCTATGTAATAGCTGAAGAGCTACTATAAAGGTACTATATTTGTTTAGGTCGCTAAATAGTTACTATATAACTACTAAATTGATGTTAGTAACTAAATAGCTACCACACATCTACTATTTAACAGCTACAATATTACCAAGCCAAAATCGTAGCCACTAAGCAGTAGCTATGTAGTAGCTAAATAGCCATTACATTGTTGGTAGTAGCTAAATAGCAACGATTTAGCTACTATTTAGTAGCTAACATATTAATATGGCTACTAAGCAGTAGCTATGTAGTAGCTGAATAATTACTATATTGTTGACAATAGCTAAATTTGTAAATTTTTTAAAATTCAGTCATAAAAATTTAAAAATATAAGTTTGAATTCAATTTATAAGTTTGGATTCATTTTCTAAAAATATTTATAACTTTTAAATGTAATTCAAAATTGTAACTTCTCTATAATTATGACAAGTTTGGATTCAACTTTTTAAAAGATTTATAACTTTCTAAAAAAAAATTAATTATGGAAAATTTTAAAAATAAGTAAAATTTCATATATTGAATTATAATTTTAAAAGTATTATAAATTTTAAAAATAATATTTAATTAAATGATAAATTCAACTATAAAAATATAATATTTAATTGTTTGGCAAATTTAAATATTAAATTATTTTAATAACAAATCAATGATTAATAAAATAATTAGAATTAGTACGATTATTTAATTTTACATTTTATAATAAATTTTATAAACTAAAAACATTTAAGCTCTAAATTACCTGAGTCGTAGTCCCAAGTTAAACCAGATCTAGATTTGAGCTTTAAAAAAGTATTAAAAATAATAAGCACATTCTTCAGTTTTTTCCCGGAGCTTTTAAAATAAAAAGTATCAATTTATTTTGGGTCCCCTTTTTTCTTAACATCCTCCTTCCCGAACAAACTAAATAGAATCATTTATTAACTTTCAAATAAACATCTATCAAACCAAGTTCTAATACCATATTAAACAACTGACTTTCATAAAGACTCTAACTTGAAGGATTTGAGATCAATATGACGCTTTTTTAACAATTTTTTAATGCTTAAAATTATTTGATAATTATTATGTTAAAAGAAATTTTTTTAAAAAAACTTTTTTTAACGATATTATTACTTTCTTAAAGCATAATAAAATGAGGTGTAATGAAAAACTAAAAAAGTATGTTATTCCCCATTTATTAGAAAAGTCAGGCATTATTCTTTGTTCTGGGAATTAATGCTGCACCCCATTCACTCAAGAAAATTTGAAGTTCAATGCTTTTAGTAGTTGAATGGAATCAATATTTTCGGAATAATCGTAGAATAAGCCAATACTAAAGTGTGTGTTTTTTTAATATTCTTGAGTTTGTTTTTTTGTTTTTTTTTTTGACAAAATAAATTAAGAAAATTGGACTCTGATTTGAAAGGAATGAAATGATTTAACACATACACAAGCTCTGCCATTTTTATGGGCCATTCCAATCCTTAAGCCCAGTCCACTCTATTTATCCCTTTTATTATCATTATTGTTTTATTTGCTTTTTTTTAATCAATGTTTTATTGCTTTTTGAAATAAAATTTTGTTACTAGTAAATGGGAGATGTAAGTGAGACACGTGTTTTAAAACCCAATTAATTTTGGGTCCTCTTTTGATAGGGAAAATTCAAGAATTTGATAAAGTTTTGGATAGGGACATGGATATGTGCCAAGGGAATGGGCTATTCTGCAGACTGAAAAATATAAAACGTGAAGAATCTGAAAAACACAACTTAGGGCTATTCTGTCAAAAGAGAAACCCTATCTGAAAAATATCCCATCAAGAGCGTGAAGAACTGTTGGGTTTTGGGCTCTCTTCCTATGTGGAGTAAAAGCCCAAATTGTGAGGGCCAATTTGTCTCTCTTATTTAAGTGGAGAGGGGTCAAATTAGGGCAGAAGAGAGTGTGCTCATTTTTGTGATAAATGTAGCAGCAAAAGAAAGAGAGAAGAAAAGAAAAACCTTTGTGATTTTCGCGCATCCACCAGATCTCGTTTTTCAGATTACAACTGCAGATTCGTTCACCGTTGGATCGGGCTAATTTTTGGACAGCAGTTTCAGAAAACGTGATACTTCATTCTGTACGGTTGGATTGTCGTTGCGATATCTGAGCAGGGAGATAAGTGAGGAGAATGAAAGTCTTTGTGATTTTCGAACATCCACCAGATCTCGTTTTTTCATATTACAAATACAGATTCATTCACCGTTGGATCTGGCCAATTTTTGGACAGCAGGTTCAGAAAATGTGATCCTTCATTCTGTACGGTTAGATTGTCGTTGTGATATCTGAGCAGGGAGATAAGTGAGGAGAAGGAAAGTCTTTGTGATTTTCGCACATCCACTAGATCTCATTTTTCAGATTACAACTGCAGATTCGTTGACCGTTGGATCGAGCTGATTTTTGGACAACAGGTTCAGAAAACGTGATACTTCATTCTATATGGTTGAATCGTCAATACGATAACTAAGCAGGGAGATAAGTGCTTCGCAATTTATGTTCTGCTTTTGGGTTTTTTCTTGTTTCTTCTTATTGCGCATCGGAAGCATTGGTGTTTAATTGGATTGCTGGCTATAGCACGTTTTTTTGGTGCATTTATTGGAAACTCTCTTGTACCTCTATTGATCATAGTGGAGCTATTTCTTTGGTCTGGACGATCCGTGGTTTTTTTTTACCCTTACCTTAAGGGGTTTTCCACGTTAAAAATTGCGTCTCTTGTGTGCCATTGATTTATATTTTTGCTCTATATTTTATTAGTACTCCTCATAAGTTCTTGAAAGTAAAGGGGAATTTAATTGTGCTACCTTTTTTTTGCTCTGTTATTCAGTTCGTGATTGTGTTGGCCGGTTTTCCCCTACCAAGAACAACTCGACTTCCGTCTGCAAAGAGCGTGAAGAACAACTCGATCAAGGCAGTGACGACCACTTGAACGTTTGACAAGGTATATTTTTGTTTGAATGTTTGATTACTTTTCTGTTTGGATGTCGAGAAAATGGAGGAAATCAATACTTATGGTGCGGGAAGAGGAACAGATTTACCCCACCCCACCTTCCTTAATCTTTATCTTATAACTCCCAAGACATATAGGGCCCCATCTGTAAAAAAAGATTGATTTGCATTCAAAAAAAATGATAATTATTATTTTGGGGAAGAGTGGAGCAGTGTTGTTCCTCAAAATGTTCACGGTTTTATAAGGTGTCTACCTCCTTGAGTTTGCAAAACATTCAACGAGTCTGTTGAAACAATTTTTAAGGGAGCAGAATTAAAAAATACTTTCAAAATGGGAAAGGACTCTACTTTATATCTCCAATAGGGTCTATGTAAAAAAAATAGATATGAAGACCATAAAAAGATAAAGTTACCGAGAAATATAGTAGAAGAAGATATGGAAGAAAAAGGTAGAAATCAAGAAAGGTGGAATGGGGGATGATAATGAATGAAGTCGTGGAAAGTGAAACACCGAGACTTTAAGATCGGAGAAGAGAATAGATGGGAAGTTGTGCTATGACTATGTTGGAGGTACCCTCCACAAAAAGCTAAAATTCAAATACCATTTGTAAAATCCGTACAAATGGTTGTGAAAATTTATTGTGGAGGTAAATGAACATAATATATTGAAATATTTTAGATTATTGTTAAATTTTTTTTTTATGTGTGAAAATTGATATTTGCTTGCTTTTAGGTTTGTCGAGTCTTACCGATGCTCGTCTCGCATTACCTCAATTTTCAAGGAGCGAGTTGACATTGAAGGGTATAAATGGAGCACCATCACAAAAGAGATAAAATGCCTTTATTGGGAAGAGTTTAAGGTATAAGTCACTCACTTATAGCCTTTATATGTAAAATGTGTACATGACAAATTGAATATATGAAGTATTGCGTTTATTGGTTGAGATGTTGTTGGATTAGTTGATGAGTATTATATAAGTGTCTTATTATATTGCAAGTACTTAATATGTTTGTTTTATTAGGTTGGATTATTGCCAGTACAGAGGAAACTCTGTCGAAATTTCCTTAGAAATATAATTATTAATTATTTTAACATTTATTTCATACTTATATGAGTAACTATTAACTTTCTTTATAGAAATATTTCTCATGGGATGTCGAGATGGAGGGTATCATCAAAACAACTTTGGAGGTGCTTGCCAAGTCTAGGTATACAGATAATTTGAATAAGTGGAGGAAACATGGGAGACCGGTGCATGTTACGGAGTCGATCTGGGCAAGGTGGAATGAAGCATGGGGTACTGCCGAGTTTCGGGCACGATCAGAACGAATGTCTCTGAACCGCCGAACTGAGAAGGCTGGACCAGGCACAGGACCTTCAAGACACACTGGGGGTTCCATTTCATTTTCAGAGCATGCTAGGAGGATTGTAAGTACTTAGAACTCTTACTTTAATTTTATTTTGATTTGTAAGATCATAACAAATATATCTTCTAATTTTACTAATATTTCTATATAGGAGAAAGAGACCGGGAAGAAGCCATCCCTTTTCCAGATTCATCAGCAATTGCACACTTCTAAGACCACTCATCTATGGGTTGATGAGATGGCTCGCCAAATCGGGGTAAATAAATTAAAAGTATATTATATTAAAAAAAATTTAATTATACATTCATATATTATCTGAATATCTATTCAAATCTTGTAGGAAGCTGTGCATCAAGAAATGCAACAGATTGTACAAATAGATGAAGGTTCAAGAGAGAACACAACATTTATGGATGAAGATGCAGCATACTTACGAGTTGTGGTAGCTGATAAAAAATGCCAGCAACTCATATATGGATTAGGTGACCGATCTTCAGTATACATGAGTGGCCCATCTTACCATTCCACTGCATGCTCATCCAGGAATGATCATGAGCTACGTGAGCAGCTCAAGGACGAGGTTCGACAGGAGGTGCGAGAGGAAGTGGATACTAAGGTTAAAGTTCTACAAGATCAACTTGATGAGGTTAAGGCTCTACTGAGGGCTTTAACTCAATCGACACAGGTCTCCTCATCAGCTACAGCTCCAGCTCCACATGTGGATGACCCCCCTACAAATGACCCCACCACAGATGATCCCCCCATTGGTGATATGTGAACATTCCTGTTATTGAACTTTTTTAGTCTACTGTATAGCTATCTAGAACATGGGATTTAGTACATGTTATTTTGGTTTATGTTATTTGGTGGATGTTAGTTTTTGCGGTAATAGGATCTTATAATTTTTATTTAATAATAATTTTTTTTATTATTTGTTTTAAGGTTCTAATAATTTAATAATTAATTTAATTATAAATTTAGTTACTACCTTAGTTTAGTCACTAACTAGCTATTACTGTTTAGCTACTAATTTAGTTTCACCTTATTATCTACTACATTTTTTGAGTCGCTAAATAGCTACTTCTATATAGCTATTATGTTAGTAGTTATATAGCTATAATATTTAGCTACTACCTAGTTCAGTCACTAAATAGCTACTACGTCATGTAGTAGCTAAGTAGTAGTTATATATTGTTTTAGTAGCTAATGTATGCTCAATTTTAGCTACTATTATTGTGAGTAGCTAATTAGTAGCTATAAATAATCGTCATATTCACTACTTTAGCTACTACATTCTTTACATTAGCTACTAATATTGTTGGTAGCTATTTACCTAGTACGTAAAATAGTAGCTAAGTAGTAGTTATATATAGTCGCCTCCTTACCTAAATTAGCTACTACATTTTTAATTTTAGCTACTATTATTTTTAGAAGCTAATTAGCTATGACATTTTGTGGTAGCTAAAACAGTAGCTAATAGCTACTACTAGTAGCTAAGATTAGCTTAGCTACAAGGAATTTTGCTACTATGTCCTAGTGTAGCTATTTAGTAGCTAAAGAAATGTAGCTAATAAAATAAATAGTTTAGCTACTACTTTTTTTTAGTAGCTAAAATCAATTTTTCTAGTAGTGACATCTTTCCTTTGCATCCTTCAAATCATAATTTAATTTTTTAATTACACATTATGCCTTATGTTCAAGTTCAATAAATAAATAACAAGTCTTCCCAAAATAAAGTCAAAAGGGGGACATTTCCAATGATATGTTGAAACTTTCAACATTTCAAAATAAAGTGCAATATATTATTTTCCACAAGATACTAGAAAACTATCATGATGTTTATACCCCATATATCAAAGATTTTTATTTCTAAAATACTATTCAATCATATTTCATGTCGTATAGATATATTCTCCATCTTTGGTAATTATCACAACATCTCACTATGTTTTGATAATAATGAAATAATATTTGCTAATAGAAACTATAATGGTATTTGAGAGCAATCACTTTTTGCTCACCCCCAGGGTTGCATCTCCTTATAATATGATCAAAGTATCTTTTAAATAATAATAGGTCATCGCAAAGATAATATTTCACATTATAAAGATTTTTTTTTGATGTGAAGTAAATAATAGCGATAAAATATCACATGCTAAATAATTGACAAAATTAACTTACCATGGAAGTAGTCTATATTTTCAGAATTTTGTTATCCAAGAAGTTTTCTAAAATTTCAATCCCCTTTTTTTGTTGTTGTCTTCATATTTCAATCATGATAAATGATCAATTATCATGTTACCACTTTACTTCTTATCTCTAATTTCAAGATCAAAATTTTGGAGAAGTAGTATTCACCTTATCAATCTAGGTTTAACCATTTTTTTGTCATTTAGTATCACACCACTATATGATCCATATAGATAACTATCTTTGCTCCAAGGATGTATAGTTAAGTTTTATCACAAGAGAAATTCACATCAAATAATTCCTTCTATCTCATTGTATAAATCACTTGGGCTTCATTTAATGTATAATATACATAAGAGATTTCTCTAAATATTTTATATAGCTTCTATCCCAATATAGCTCTCAAGGCATATACACATGTATCACACATAATAAAAAATGATTCTTTCCATTGTGGAAAATTTAATATTGGACTTTCAACCAAATTTTTTTAGTTATTCACACTTCTATACATTCTTGATCTAAGTTAAAGGTTACATCTTTTTCCAATATTTTACACAATAATTTATCTATTTTCAAAAAGTTGTGGATGAATCTCCTATAGAAGTCTACATTGTTAGAGAAACCTTCTTACCCCTTTTACATTAGTAAGGTAGGGAAAACTATGAAGAGACATTTTTCCAAGTTTAAGACAATTTTTTTTTATTTATATTTGTTTAACACAACTTCTAAATTATGTAAATATTTTTCCAAAAAATCTTCATAAATTAAGAAATCATTCATGAATATCTTCATGATCTCTTCAATAAGATCAAGGAATAGTGCATTCATGCATATATGAAATGTAACAGGTGCATTACATTGTCCAAATGGTATTCTTATAAAAGAAAAGATCTCTTATGAGAAAGTAAATATTATTTTCTTTTGGTTATAGGATCAAATATTATTTAATTGTACCATGAATACTCATCTAAAAAATAATAATAAGAGTGAAAAGAAATATTGTCCAATGTGTGATTCATTAATGGGAGACAGTAATGATCATTCCTCATTCTTTTGTGTAACTTTCAATAATCTACATATAGTCTCCATCTAGTTGTTTCTCACATGGAAATCTCTTCACGACCAATTATTTTCATTACTATTACCACTCTTTTCTTCAGCCCAAGATGAATGAGGCTCACCCATGGGCTATGAAATATCATATAGATAATGTCTATGTTTAACCATTTAACAATCTCTTCTTTTACTATATTTTCATGATTAGATTTAATCATCGCAAAGGTTTAATTATTAGTATTTCAACTTCCTCCATAAGGATCATATGCATACAAATCAATAGACTATACCCCTTGATATTGTCTAGTGACCATGTGATAACAATTTCATAATTTATTATGATATTCACGACTTGGGTTGCCATATCCTTCATTAGTAATACTGAAATGATAATAGGCTTCACTTTATTTTCCCCCAAAAAAGGTATAATGAAGGTGATTGGGTAGCACCTTCAAAATTAACCCACCTAGATTTTCTAATTTGTCAGAAGTCATCCATCCAAAATCATGGCTTCATTGAAAGTCATAATCCTACTATCAAATAATCTTTATTGAGTGCCATGATTTTTAGATTTACTATGGCTTTTATTTCCTCATCTATTACTTTGTTTTGCAATTGATCAAAATTATATCTTTTGGATCTCCACGTCTATACCTTTGTTATCATCAAGTTATCCCTTGAAGATTATTCTTGATCTTTTTTCCTCATTCTATTCATATTGTCATCGACAAGATTTAACTTTTGGAACCAAGAATATGTATCTAACATATTGCTATATAAACTACTACAAAGTAATTATCCTTTTATAAGAATAATTATGTTAACAGCTAAATCATATTGACTAATCAAACTAAATCCTAAATATAGTATCAAAACTTTATTTTGACTTTGTAATGATATTAAAAAATTTTATTAATGAAAGTGTCTCATTAACTAAAATCTACAAGTGCATGAGTCATACAAGTAGTAAAATAAACTTTCATCTATATATTGATCTCATATAGATTATATTAGTAGTTTGATTATTTTTTCTAACAGTAGATAAGGTGGTTGTTACCATTGAGCTTATTTCAATGGCGGTCCTTTCGTAACTATTCACTATGTATGTCACCACCAAAATAATAATTTATCTTTACTTGAGAGTCATTTATAATCTCATACCTTAGACAACTTCATCAACTATCTTTGATGGTTGGTTAGTATGCACATTTTTATGCTCCAACCTTAAATATCATAATGACCATAGACTGAAATAGTTTGTAAGTATTTATACTTTCGGATATATAAGTATCACACTCACACAATTAACATATACTTCTTTCAAGTTTCACTAATGAGAATCATAAAAGTAAAAATGACTCATAAGAGTTGTCATGACCTTATGAGTCATATCATATTCAAGCATGTCCCAAGAATTACCTATCACTATCCTCCTTGGTAACGATGTAACTCTCACACTAAATGTGAACTCATTAGAAGAATATTCTATATAATATTCATCTTAATCAAGAACTAGTTCCCTTAATATGTATACAATGAACTAGAATATAAGAGCATTCACACTTTCAGATTCGTAAGTATCGTACTTGGGATGAGTAAGATATCCAAATTATAAGGTTTAACGTATAGGTTTATCTCATGCATTATGGTTGGAATGGCTTCACTTTATTTCTGCCATATGCATGAGTAAGGCTCGTGGTTTACCTATCACCAACCACCATGATAATCTTACACAAACCTACCGATAATTGAAATCCTAAATCAAATTCTATTTAATCACCATCAATTAGTATCCAACATAAAATGAATCAAATCATTCAATCAGTCATATAAAACTAATTCACATCACATATCTCAAATTATAAAAATCCTAGACTCATGGTAGTTTGGTATAAATTTTTAAATCTATTCTTAGAGGAGATAAGGTTGATAGCCATACCGCCCAACTTTAGTGATTAGTATAAATCTTACATCCCTTACTTACTTGTGGAACCCTTAGTGAGTATGAAATTTGTCTATATAGTTTGGTAGTTATCGATTTGCATATTGTGTGAGTGAAAAGGAAAAGAAACTAGAGATTTTTTGAAAATTCTATATCTTTTACTTTTATACTCAAGCAACATTGCATTAATCTAAGTAGGAAGTTACATTTTTCAGAATAAAGTTGTCACTCCAGCCTTCATCTCTTTGGCTTGAGGTCATAATTCTAAAAAATAGCCATAACTTTATTCTACATCTTGATCTTTCGGCAACATATAATTTCTTTGTCATATAAAGTCACAGTACTAGGAAATAGCCACTACATCATATACCTTTGTCTATTTGTAGCCCATTAAGGGATGCGAGCTATGAAGTAACTATAGAGTGGTGATGAATTATCATATTATTATGTAGTTGCAGTTCTTTGTATAGACCACAACATTAGCAAATAGTATTTCTTAAGATTTATATAGCTGTAATAATAAGAAATAACTGACACTAAGAAAAAGTTTTCTTTTCTCTCATATACCATATTTTCTAGATACTGTTAGGATGTCATGACATTGATATTAGCTTGAGTGTACAAATCATGACTATGCCTTCCATTAAGGACAATAGTCATAATATTAGAAATTATCATATTCAAGTAATATTCTCAATAATATTTATTATTTCAAAAGTTGTTATTTTAAATACTTAACATGGCTTGGGCATAAGTAGTTATATTATAATTTTTTAAAACTCAAAAATCATAACTTTGTAAAAAGGTCATGCATTGACTTGAGACAACTCAACCATATAATGGTAAAAGGTAATAGTACTAAGAAATTTATTATGACCTTGAGCATTAGTGAGGAACTTGTTGCGGCGATGGAAAATTATTATCATAGCTATTAAAAAATTTTGAGCAATGTTTGGAAGTAACTCCATGATAATATCATAATTATTGAGAATGTGTCATATAGTAAAGAAATTATACAAATGAGTTGGTAAGGTCGTGGCCTATAATAATTTTCCCAATGAATTAGGTAGAGTTTCATCTACCTCCTCTTTTTAACACATCCAAAATCCTATTAATTTTAAATAATAAAATTTGTCATTAATTATTTTAAATGAAAATATAAATACTAGTACATTGAATTTTATTTAAAATGGAGAATAAAATGATTTTCAATGAAAATAATATTCTAGATATCATTAACAAATGCAGCTATACCAATACTAATATATTAGATCTCTTTCATAGTTGCAACTATATCAACACTGATATACTAAATCTTTTTCATAGCTGTAACTATACTAATACTAATACATTAGATATCATTAGAATTCTAAAATTAAATTTATTTGTGTGGGAACCATGTTAAGATGATTCATCACATTGGAAGTTCTATTGTTGTATTTAAATATTTCAAATAATAAAATTTGTCAATAATAATCTAAAATGAAAATATAAATAATTGTACACTGAATTTCATTAAAAATGTTGAATAAAAGTAATTTGAGTGGGAATAGAGGTGTCAAACGGGCAGGGCCAACCTTGCCCAGCACGGGCACGACACGATTCACCCTTGACTGTGCCCGGCACGACACGCCACATTATCGTGCCCGTGCCCGTTCTCGTGACGGGCACGCCACGCTACAGTGCCGTGCCCTGGCCCGTTGTGTCGTGCTAGCATGTTGGCACTACACGTGACCACACACCAAGCATGGTCAATAAGAGCCTATGCCCAACAGGCGATGCTTGCCTAGCCCCAAAGGGGCGAAGACGTGCAGCGGCGCACTGCCGAAACCCTAATTTTTTTAAAAAAATTAGGGTTTTGTCAGACCCAAACCGAGCTGAACACGATGATTTTCGGGTCATAGGTCTGTGCCGGGCCGACACAGAATGGTAACCGTGCTGGACCATGCACAACACGGTATAGTATCCATGGCGGGCCTGGCATGATAGCCCGGTTGCGTGGCCTAAAATCCAGCCGGTATGTGCCGGGCCGGCCCATTTGATGCATCTAGGTAGGAATAGTACCAAGGTGATGGATCAACTTGGAAGTTCTCGTAGTATATTTAAATATTTTAAATAATAAATTTTTCTATTAATTATTTGAAATAAAAATATAAATACTTGTACATTGAATTTCATTAAAAAAGAAGATTAAATATATTTTGGATGATAATAATATACAAGATCACATTGATAGATGTAATTATACCAATATTAATACACTAGATCTTATTTGAATTATAAAGTTAAATTTATTTGTGCAAGAATAGTATTAAGATGATGTATCATCTTGAAAGTTATCGTGTTGTATTTAAATATTTTAAATAATAAAATTTGTCATTAATTATTTGAAAAGTAAATATTAATGCTTATACATTGAATTTAATTTTGAAAAAATGAATAAATGTTTTTTGGATGAGTATAATATATTAGATCTCATTGATAGTATAACTATACTAATATTAATACACTAGATTTCATTAGAAATCTAAAGTTAAATTTATTTGTGTGGGAATAGTATAAAGATGATGCATCACCTCGGAAGTTCTCATTTTGTATTTAAATATTTTAAATAATAAAATTTGCCATTTATTATTTGAAATAAAAATTTAAATACTTGTACATTAAAATTCATTAAAATGATGAATAAAAACATTTTGGGTGAGAATAATATACTAGATCTAATTAATAGATGTGATCTTATCAACACTAATACACTAAATCTCATTAGAATTCTTAAGTTAAATTTGCTTGAGTGGAAATAGTACAAAAGTGATGGATCATCTTAGAAGTTTTCGTATTGCATATAAATATTTTAAATATTAAATTTTGCTATTAATTATCCGAAATAAAAATATAAATGCCTGTACATTGAATTTAATTAAAAAAGTTTAATAAAACTATTTTGGATGATAATAATATACTATATTTCATTAACAAATTCAATTATACCAAAACTAATATATTATATTTTATTAGAACTCTAAAGTTAGATGAATTTGGGCACACATATTTTTAAGGTGATGGATTACCTTCGAAGTTCTCGTGTTGCATTTAGATATTTTAAATAATAAATTTTACAATTAATTATCTAAAATCAAAATATAAATAATTGTACATTCAATTTCATTTTAAAAAAATGAATAAAAGTATTTTGGATGAGAATAATATACTAGATCTTATTAAAAGATTTGATCATATAAATATTAATAAATTAGATCTCATTAAAATTGTAATGTTAAATTTATTTGTGTGGGAATAATAGTAAGATGATTCATACCTTGGAAGTTTTTTATATAGTTTTTAAATATTTAAATAATAAAATTTGTCATTAATTATCTGAAATTAAAATATAAATACGTGTACATTGAATTTCATTAAAAAATGATGAATAAACATTTTTTGGAATAGAATAATACATTAGATCTAATTAATAGAATTGATTATATTAACATTGATATACTATATTTCATTAGTACTTTAAAGTTAAATTTATTTGGGTGGAAATAATACAAAGGTAGAAATATAAATACGTGTAGATTGAATTTTATTAAAAAATATGAATAAAAATATTTTGGATGAGAATAATATACTAGATCTCATTATGAAGTGTAATTATGTCAACACTAATATATTGTATTTCATTAGAATTTTAAAGTTAAATATATTTTAGTAGAAATAGTTTTAAGATGATGGATCATCTTGGAAGTTCTTAGGTTTCATTTAAATATTTAAATAATAAATTTTGCTATTAATTATCTGAAATGGAAATATAAATACTTGTATATTTAATTTAATTAAAAATTATGAATAATAATATTTTGGATGAGAAAAATATACTAGATCTTATTCAGAATGTGATTATACCAACATTAATACACTATATCTCATTATAACTCTAAAGCTAAATGTATTTGGGTGGGAATTGTACTATGATGATTGATCATCTTGGAAGTTCTCGTGATGTATTTAAATATTTTAAATAATAAAATTTAGTATTTATTATCTGAAATGAAATTTTTAATACTTGTACGTTGAATTTCATTAAAAATAATGAATAAAAGTCTTTTTGATTAGAATAATATACTAGATCTTATTAATAGATCATCTTATTAATAGATCTTATTAATAGATCAATTTAAAAATAATGAATAAAAGTCTTTTTGATTAGAATAAAAGTATTTAAATATTTTATTAGAATTTTAAAATTAAATATATTTGTGCCAAATAGTATAAGATAATGGATCAATTTGGAATTTTTTGTGTTTTCATTTAAATATTTTAAAATATAAATTTTGCTATTAATTATCTAAAATAAAAATATAAATAATTGTCCATTGAATTTTATTAAAAAGATGAATAAAAGTATCTGGATGAGATTAATATATTATATCACATTAAGAGATGTAACTATACTAATAATTATATAGTAGATCTTATTAGAATTCTATAGTTAAATGTGTTTGTGAGGGAATAATATTAAGATCATATATCACCTTGGGAGTTATTGTGTTGTATTTGAATATTTTAAATAATAAAATTTGTCATTAATTATTTGAAATGAAAATATAAATACTTGAACATTGAATTTCATTAATATGATGAATAAAAGTATTTTGGATAAGAATAATTTACTAGATCTCATTAACAAATGTGATCATATCAACATTGATATATTAGATCTTATTCGAACTCTAGAGGTAAATGTGTTTGGGTGGGAATAATACCAATATGATGAATCACCTTGGAAGTTCTTGTATTGCATTTAAATATTTTAAATAATAAATTTTGCTATTAATTTCTAAAATAAAAATTTAAATACTTGTGCTTTGAATTTTATTAAAAAAGAAAAATGAAGTATTTTGGATAAGAAAAACATACTAGATATTATTAATAGGTTCAAATATGCAAATATTTATACACCAGATATCATTAGAATTCTAAAATTAAATGTGTTTATGTGGGAATAATATTAAGATAATGCATTATTTTGGAAGTCTTCGTGGTGCATTTTAATATTTTGAATAATAAAATTTATCATTAATTATCTGAAATTAAAATATAAATACTTGTATATTGATTTTCATTAAAAAATTTGAATAAAAGTATTTTGGATGAGAATAATATATTAGATATCATTAACATATGCAACTATACTACTTATACTACACTAGATTTCATTAAAATTTTAAAGTTAAATATGTTTGAGTGGTAACAGTATTAAGATGATGCATCTCCTAAGAAGTTTTTGGGTTGTATTTAAATATTTTAAATAATAAAATTTGACATTAATTATCAAAAATGAAAATATAAATACTTGTACATTGAATTTTATTAAAAAAGATGAATAGAAATATTTTGGATGATAAATAATATACTGGATCTTTTTAATATATGTGATCATATCAATACTAATATACTAGATCTCATTAAAATTCTAAAGTTAGATATTTTTAGGTGGGAATAATACTAAGATGATGAATTACCTTGGATGTTCGCGTGTTGTATTTAAATATTTTAAATAATAAATTTTACTATTAATTATCTAAAATAAAAATATATATACTTGTATATTAAATTTCATTAAAAAAGATGAATAAAAGTATTTTAGATAAGAATAATCTATTAGATCTCATTAACAGATGCAGCTATACTAATACTAATATATTAGATCTCATTAGAATTCTTAAGTTAAATATGTTTGTACTAGAAAAATTAAATATTTTAAATAATAAATTTTAAATAATAAAATATGTTTTTTCCAAATTTGTTGATGCTTTTTTAAAGGTGTCAAATATGTCGAGTGGCTCGAGCATGACATAGGGGCTAGCTCAGTTATGTAGTGTCCTGCCCGACACGGCACGGTCTAGAATCATGCTTTAGGTTGAGACTCAGGTTGGGCTGCCCTTTGGCATATTTCATGCCATGCTAGTTCGACAAGAACTATGCCTCGTGTCGGGTCAGGCACTCCCCATGTGCCTAGCCCGATGGCTTGGTAAATTAGCCCGAGTGATTGTCCAATGAGATCCTTGTCGGGTAGTCATTCATGTCGTTTTACTTTTTGTTGGGCAATTACACTTCCATAGTGCTGATTTTAAGATACAAAAAACAAAAAAAACAACAGAAAAAAAAATATATCCAATCCATAATTCAACCACGGCAGAATCAAAAAAATAAGAAACAGAAACCAGAAATAACGTGGTTCGCTAGTCGCTCAGTACGACTAGCTACATCCACCAGAAAATACTTATGCGTTATAGATTAAATCAAAAAAAACATCTTTCAATATGTGCAGCATAGAGACAGTCACGATAAATCACGCAGAGAGAGAGAGAGAGAAGACTGATGAACACTTCCGGATCCGAAAAAATAACAAAACCAAAAATAAAAAGTACAAAACATTTATAATAAAAACTATTGGTTCAATTAACCGGAGCAGGTCGGATCATGGGACGAGTCAGGCTCTGATCCAAAATTTTCAGTCAGCATGACCTTCATTATTGTGCTACTGGTACATTCCCAGCCTCTTAATATTTTCTTTCCTGCAACTTACATAAAAATATTAAAACAGAAACATTTAGTTATACAAATAGATTATCAAAACAAGTTATATATATAACACTTTTTTTTAATTCGACCACCCCAACTTGGGGCGGTCCATTTAAAAAAAATGCAGCCACGTGGCCAATTTTAATTGGTTGGCCACATGGCCATTTTTTTTACCCACGACATGGTCAGCATGATCATGCTCACTGTGTTGTGATGGGGTGGTGGATCGCGCACTATACCGTGTTTAGCATAAAATAAGGATAATTATTTTAATTTCTAATAGGACTTCGAGATGAGTTTGAATCAACAAGAAGTCATATTCTCCATCAAGATCTATTACTGATCGTATCTCAAGTCATTCATAAGTTAGTTGATGATGAGATGTACTTTCAGGCTGATCACATTTTCACTCAACCTATGGTTCTTACTACTCCAACTAATTTTCCTGGCTTTTCGCACCATATGTTTCAAAAAGCAATAAGAATATTTTTCGATGACATAATAATAAGTTGCATTACTCAATTAGCTTGTCAAGACTCTTATTTATATTTTCACTACTCATAAATAGCTGCACTTTTAGATGGATGTTAAAAATAGATTTCTCAATGATAAATTTTTTGAAGAAGTCTATATGATACTTTTCCCTGGTTATTCTCATCCTCTTGGGTTCCCTTATAGAGTATGTTGGCTATGGTGGGTACTTTATGGTCTAAAATATGCTCCTCGAGCATGCTTTGCAAAGTTCAGTTTCACTATCTCTTAGTATGGTTTTTTAGGCAAATATTTTGATACAACCCCCTTTTTTTTTGAGATTGTCTAATCATTGTATTATAATTATACTCTTGTATGTTGATGATATAATTATTACATGTGATGATATATAGGGTATTCAAGAACTAAAGTACTTTCTTGGCATCAATTTGAAATGAAAGATCTTAGTCCTTTCAAATATTTTATTAGTTTAGAAGTTTCTTCCTTTGCATATAGTTATTATCATACCCAAACCAAATTTACTTCTAATCTAATTTCTCGAGCTAGTATCACTGATAACAAGATAGTCAACATACCAATTAACTATTGCCTCAACTCTTGTGAAGGTGACGCTCTATTTGATGCTACTTTCTACATATACCTTATTGGGAGTCTAATGTATCTCACTATTACTCATCCAGATATTTTCTATGCAGTACATGTAAGTCAATTTATCGCTACCCATATATCTCCTCATTATGATGTTATTATAAGAATTCTTTGGTATTTGAAAGGTACCATTTTTGATGGTCTTCATTTCTCCTCTAATTTTTCATTAACTCTTCAGCCATATTCAGATCTAGATTGGGCAGGTGATCCCATTCATTATTGATCTACTATAGGATATTACTTTCTTTTATGTGATCCTTTTATCTTTTGATAGAGAATGAAACAAATAGCTGTTGCTCGTTTCAACACTGAAGCTGAATATAGAGTACTAACAAATACTATCTATAGTTGAATTCATTTGGTTATGTTGGTTGCTACGAGATCTTGGAGTTGATTGTTCCTTTGCAACTCAACTTCATTGTGATAATAGAGGTGCTATTCAAAATGCTTAAAATGATGTATTCCATGAACGTACTAAGCATATTAAGATTGCCTGTCACTTTATTTGTCAATATTTTCTTCTAGGTACACTAACATTTCCGTCTCTTTCCTCTCAAGATCAGCTAGTTGATATCTTCAATAAACCACTTCCTCTAAGTCCCTTTTGAGCTTTAGCTTCTAAACTCAAAATTATTTCTATTAAATCATCATGAGTTTGAGGGGGAATGTTAGAATGCTTTTCATGTTTTTCTTTTTAAGTTCTTCTCCTTGTTCTCCTCCCTATTTTGTGTCAATTTATACTATAAAAGTCTTCTATGGAGCTCTATATAAAGCTCATCTTTTGTACATTCAAAAATATACCGATAATTGAGATATAATACTAGATTTCTTATTCACTTGATTTCTTCTCCCTCCATTAAAACATGATGATACATCAATGAAGTTGGGATTTTCTACTTGACCTTTTCTCCATATTTTGTTGTCCTTTGCTTGTCATGCTATTTTGTAGGTGTCCATTGTTGTGTATTATCCATGTTATTGTTTATCTTTCTATGTGTTACTTGTGCTGTTGTTTATCTCATTTTGACTTTTATTCTCATAGCTGTTGTTGTGAACTTGTTGTATATTCATCAATAGTGTTATGATCTTGCATGGTGATTTTTTTTCATATGGTAATTCCTCTTATCACGTGGACTCATATCTTACTATGTGGATTTAATAATTGTTTTGTGGAATACAACACTTGTTGGTATGGTGGTTACACTCTTACTGTGGTATTCATTTTATACTTGCTACTACGATATTTATGTCCTTCATGCTATGATGATTTTATCAATCCTTGATACATTGGTATTTTATACTTAATGTTGCAATGATACTTCGATGTTGTTGCATTTAGTATACTGTTTCATATTGCAACTACCTCCATGATAAGTATATACATTATTACAATTCACTTGTTGCCACCTATTCTATCTTGTTTTGTTTGATGTTTCGGATGTTGCTATACTCACAATTTTGTACTCATTTAGAATATATTATGCTAAAACATAACATTCATATACTCACAACATATTTTTACCCTTAAAATTGGTTTTTGTATTATGCGCTAGATTAATTTTCTTTGAATTTTATATTCATATAAATGTGTTGTATAATATATTTATATGGACTTTTGAATATTCTTGTATTGTATGAGTGTGATTAAGTCATTGACTATGTTTCAAGTGTAAATTTTTCAATATTTGTTGTATTAAATATTGAAAATTGAAATTTATAAAATTGTTTGGTTAAATATTTATTTTTAGTTTATTTAACTAATTTTAATTTAATTGTAGTGATAATATAAAAATTAAATAAAAATGTTTAAAATGAAAATCCTCAAAATGATCATATAAAACTATCCTCAACCCAGCATGACTTATTAGACACGTTTCACATACATATGACATGGTGAAAAATGTTGAAAATTTGTATTTTTTTTGGGAAATTATATTTCATTACTCTAATTTGAAAATATTTCCAAAAAAGTATATTTAACTTTTAATATTAAAAAAAGTACATTAGATATAAAATATATACATTTTGGGGTAATTTATATGTGAAAACTCGAAAATACCCTTGTTGCTACATGTTGACATGAAAAAACAAAATTTAGATTTCAAAAACCCATTGTTTTTGATTTTTTTTGGGAAAATATAGTTAGACACACACACACACGCACACGCACGCATGTTTGTGTGTGTGTGAGTGTGTGTGTGTTCATATCTATATATGTATGCAATATATTTTATAAAACATATATATATATAAGTTTATATGTATAAGTTTGTATTTATATGTTAATATATATAAGTTTTTAAAAATATTTATACATATATGTGTGTGTGTGTGTGTGTGTGTTTATATATATGTATATGTTTATATATAGATTAATACTTATATGTTTATGTATATAGGTTTGCGTGTATCCAACATTTATGTCTATATGTCTATAGGGATTAAACTTGTGACTCTAAATAATAGTATTTTTCCCTTTGCTAATGTGCCTACCATGCTATTGGTATGTTTATATATTTATAAATATATATATACATTTATGTATATGTTTATGTATATGTTTGTGTGTGTTTGTGTGTGTGTGTGTGCATAATCATGTTTCCAATTAATTTTGAAAATAGCTACATTTTTGAAATATAAGTTATGTTTTTTTAATGATAATGTGTATAGGGCAAATTTGGGTTTCTTATTTATGGTATATTAAAACATAAATATTTTATATTTTGATATATATTTTACTAAATATTAAAAATTATATATTGTTTGTAAATATTTTTTAAATGATGTAGCAAAAAATAAATTAACTTTTTTCTTGCAATTAACTTTATTTTATAATTTTGAATTTCAAATAGTGACATTTTAATCAAATATATCATTATTCTTGCCAATGTGGGAGTCCTGAAAATAGGTTGCTAGTGGCATAAATTATGACATTTAGTCTCTTAGTCAATAAAGATGAGAGATGATTTGTTTTTAAGAAAAATCATAATAAGAATGTAAAAGTATCATAACGAAAATAATTATGTTTTGGACCTAGTTTTTTAATGATTAGGAACCCCAAACAAAAGTATTTATGATTTGTCTCTTTTGATTAACGAAAAAAACGAATGCACCATTCCTATCGTTAAACATTAACATGACGTATTATGAATACTAAGTTATGCATAAATGGGCATGCAAAAGCAAAAATGTGTTATGCATAACTCGGCATGCATAAGCATAAATGTGTTGTGCATTATGTTTATGCACAACTTAGTTTGCATAAATATTATGTATAATTAATTTATGCTTAAAATAATAATATTATGTAGCATAATCTTTTAAATGAGATGGTGAGAAATGAGTTAACATTGTAATGATGATTTTCAAAGTCTCAATATCTTAGTGCTTGTGTGTGTGTGTGTATATATATACAACCTATGTAAGTTCCAAATTAACACAATCATTACGGAATACAATGAAAATTTCTATTTTAATCTTCATAAGAATTGAATCCGTATCTCGAGATGTTCCTTCATGCCATCTACAATTTATTTCTCTCCCCATATAGTACACAACAACGACAAAAGCAACTTTGCTAATATGATTCATGGCTGTATCAGCTGAATAATTTTTCTGTAGGCATCCGAAGCTTGCTGGGATGGATTCCACAGGCTCCTTCATAGATGTCTAAAAATTCAGGCATTCCCATAAGCTTCTGGTGAAAGAGTACTCATAGAATACATGTTCGAAGTAAATATATATATTTTTAATTTGGAGACTAAGGTACTATTTGATAAACTAAAAAAAATTAATTGTTAAAAAATTAAGTATTGAATTTCATAAATATGAAATTAGTATTGTAAAAATTATTTGATAAGTCATTGATAATTGAATCCTAAAGATAAATATAAATATACTATTTGATAACACAATATTGAATACTGAAAATTAAATATCGAGTATTAAAAATTATGTATTTTACATATGTATCCTTATTATTAATGTATTACATATTAACTAAAATAAATAAAGTTTCTAATGATATTTTATTTTTTACTATGATTTTAAATATTATAAAAAAATAAATTAACTAGAAATATATTTATAAACAAATCAAAATATATAAAAAAGACAAATGATTAAAAAAAAATACAAATCAACAATATCTAATAAAAAAATCATCTAATATCATATAATAATTAAAATTAAAATTAATAATCACACAAGACCCACAAACAAACAAACAAACAATTAAATATAAAACCTTACATGGTACTTTAATGAACATTAATATCTCAATTAAATAATTTGAGGTTATAGAAGATAAAGAGATATTGATAAAATAATATATTATTTATAAGGGATTTTATGGTCTAAGTATCATGCATTTTATGTTACGTAGGTTCCTACTTATGTATCACATCTAATGATAAAAATTTCGAATATATCGACCTATATATCTCCGATATATTCATAAATTCTAAGTATCGATATATCTATTAAGACCGATATATCTATCATTGATTGATGCTCATATATAAATATACACCGATATATCCATAAAATCCAAGTACTGACATATCCGTATAAACCGATATTTTAATATTTGTTTACATCAACAGTTTTTTTATTTAAAAGTTTTAATTTAGGGGGCGAGGGGCAAGAGTCGAGGGTAGTTTAGTATTTATAAATTCGAGTGACCTGATTTTTTAATTATTTATTGTTTCGTGTTTTTTTTTTCAAAATGTTAAAAGATTAGTTTAGTATTTTTAATTATTTGTGGTGGAGTACCAAAACCAAACCATAATCTCCCACCCCACCTTTTAGCTTTTTGAGATATTGCAAATTGAGGCTGCTTTTTTTTCGAGCGTATCACCTTCCGGTTCTGCCCTTGAGTTGAACCAACCTACGGTGCTGGGGCCGCGTTGTGTCACTCAAGTATAATACATGTAGTAATGGTTCTGCTTCGGAACAATTGCGGAGAGGAAGAACGAGCAATTGCAAATTGTGCTTCACATCGTTTTATCCAATGCGCAGAGCTCATCCTCCCGTGGCTAACCCCGCAAGAGTTGGCTCAAGTTTCTTTGTCATGCAAACACCTTGCCCAATTCTCAAAATCCATTACTGCCCATCGCACCCGAGATGCATCAAGGTCTTTAGAAAAGTATCCAATCCAGTTTTACAACCCACTCGACGGCTATACCATTCATCCATATGCCTATTTCCTGTATATTCCAACTCAAGTCCCTTCTTTGGAAGCACCATCTCGTCAGCCATGGGGTTCGTTGAGTACACCTGGTGATAGTACTGTAGATACAGAGATTAAGTTGAGAGAGAATATATACGGGTTTTGTGATGTGGGTTGTAGTGGTTATTCTGGGAGTGAAGCTCTGGGCTTGGATGAACTGGAGATGGGAATGATCGAGTATGGATCGAGTTGTGGGTGTTGGATGGAGAGCAGAAACGTACAGACTCGGCGAGCTATTTCAGTTAAGTTGAAGATCGTGAGAGATAAATTGAAAGGGTGGGGTTTGCATGCGGATCAGCTGATTCTTAGAGGGCAATTTATATGTGAATATTCAGGTTTGTTCCTTCTGCTTTCATGAATGGTTGTCAGCTTCGAACAGTTGATGAAATAACGTGTTGATGCTTTATGATTTGATTTTTCTGGCACAAATGAACTTGATTATAAGTATGCTACTAGCGTGATGAGCTTGTTGGGATGAGCCATAGTGCCACAATGGAACTACTATGGCAGGAAAGGGCTTGTTGGGAAGAGCAGTAAGTTCCTTAAGTGTCCCACTGCGCACATAGTGTCACAAATAAGCTGATACTGCCTGGTGGACACCAAGCCTTTACCAAGCTCTTATGAATGTGTATGATCAATGTCTACCTCCCCCTGTTTAAACTATTCATGTTCCCATGAAACGGGCAGGTCAATGGACAAAATGCTATTTGTTTAAAAAAAGAAAATGCTGGAGGCACTTTCAATCAATAAAATGTCTATTTGATATTAGATTTAACAATTTTTAAATCCAAGAAGGCACAGTATTTTGTCCTATTCATCATTTGGAACCTGCCATTGTAGGACACATGAAACATGATGTGCCCTATCCTAGAATTTAAATGGCTTGAAGAAGAAAGAAGATGTTAGTTACAATGGAACAAGTCATGATTAACATATTGGGAGTCTTCTGCACCGAATGCACCATCTATATCTCTCACATTGTTAATGACGATGATTGACATGAGCTTGAGTTAAGTCTAAATAATTCTCAAGTAATTATCAATATTCATCGTAAAGATACATAAAATGTATCAAAGTAACCAAAATATCACAGCCCTGCTCTCAACCATCTTCCAATTATTTATCTGCAGTTCATTGTCCCCTGCCCACAGCCATTATGTTAAATTCTTTCATAAAGAAAGACGCACCTAGCTGCTAACATCACATGGCTTCCAAACTACAATACTTACCATAAGGGACTTGTCCTTAAAGAGCAAAATGTCAACTATTATGGCTGCTGCTTGAGCCAAGATGGCAAAATGGGCTGGGTCAAGTGTGCCCGCCAGTGACACGAAAGTTCTGGCTTATGCTTATCCTTAATTGGTACTTCCTGCTTATAAGTTAGGTCAGGCTAAACCCACATTGTACTTGTGGAAAACCAACCTAGGGAAGATACAGGAATATCTGTCTGCTAAGCTTCGTGGCTTGGATTTATGGGCCAACATGATCTGAGCACAGTGTTGCAGCATTGAGCCATTATGGCCTGGTGTACATGCCAAGCTGCATGAAACTTGGCTGGGTAAGCTGTATGGGATTAAGGATCAACTCATAAAGAAGCAATTTAGCTGACTAGCTGAAATAAGTTACCAGAAAATTTGAGGAAGTAAATGTGAAGGGCTTTTTGCTAAAAGAACAATAATACAATTATAATATTTTGGTGCAATGTTTTGTCACATTTTTTTACAACAATGAAGAACACCATTAAAGAGTTAAAAATAAGTGTTATGTTTTTTTTTTCAAATGTTTTTCTTAGCATTTGCAAAGTTTTAAAGAAAAGTTTTCCATTAGCATATTACTACAAAATTGATACATAAATTTGTAAAATATCATCATATAGTTTAAGGTTGATAAGTAATGCCTTAAAGAAATGAATCATATAATAGCAATGTAGAATATTTCATAATGAATGTACAAGGGGTGTTCTTAGTGCTTAAAAAGGCATTATCAAGGAGTGCCTAGATGTGCGTCTTAGGGCGAGGCGCGACAAAAATGTTTTGAGGCATTAAAAAAATATTTTACAATTTTGCAATTTTGGGAGAAGAAAAAAAAACTAAAGCATTAACTTGTAACCATCTTGATTGACAGCTTTGGTACTGGTATCATGCGATCTCTTTCTTGAATGAGCTTGGGCAGCTCGTTCCCCAATGAACTGTCCAAGAACAAGTCTTTGAACCATGCATCAAATTTATAAAATATTAGTTTTTTATAAATTTTAAATTAATTGCATTGTGAATATTATTATTAGTTATTTTAATGTATTTTTTTTTAAAATTAAAGTGTTAAAACGTCTCTAATATTTATTGAATATTATTATTGGGTGTTTTGTAGAATGAGCTAATTCATTTCAAAAAATTCAAAAAAAGTTTGTGTAAATATATTATTGAAGTTTTTAAGGATTTTTTGTTAAAGTTTGAAATTATTAGTATTGTTGAATTTTTTTATTTTGACTTTATTCTGATTTTTTGTGATAATTGTGAATTAGTATATATTTTTTATAATTCTAATAAATTAATTTTTTTATTTTTATTTATGTTATTTTATTATATTTTATATATTTTAAAATATTAATTAATTATATAATATGAGGCTCAAAAAGCATACGTCTCAATAGAGGTGTGAAATGGACTATGTTGTATTGACAATGACTTATTTTTTTAGGCCCATTCGGGCTAGTGTGCCATGTTGATTTTTAGCATGGATCGTGCGGTTTTTTAACATGGGCCATGCCATGTCGGCATGACTCTGAAAATGGGTAGTCTGACACGGCTCATTGGTACGTATTTTGTGTGGGTTATGTTGGGTTGTTACAAGCAGGGTCAAGATTGACTTGACTAGCTTGGTTCATTTGATGCTAGCTCGGTTCAGTTCATGCTAATTTGAGGCAGGTGCAAGTTAGCTTGTTTAGCTAATCAAGCTGAAATTAGCTTGCATAAGTCATCGTATTAGGTTGTAGTGTGCTTCCTCTCCCTTGCCAAAATCCTTGGCCTGACATGGCTTATTGCTTGTTTGGGTATGGTTTTGAACCAGCAGGGTCATGCCAAGAATGACTAAATTGTGCTGCCTCGTCTCTTGTCTTGGCCACATGGTCTAGTTGACATTCCAATGCCTCAATATCTCAAAACCAATGTCTTGTTTTACGAACATAAAAATATTTTGTCTAATATTTTTACTTTTTAAAACTTTTGAGCATTCTCATATAGTGAGCAAAATTGATTAGAGTATTCTATTTGTTTGGTGCTCCAATCAATATGAAATAAAGGAAAAAAATAATTAGTAAAAGATAAATATAAAAAAAATGTAATATCTCTTCTAGTTGTTGCATAAATATATGGAACAAAAAGCTTGAAAAAAAAGTTAAGATTAATTATATTTTTTTCGTGAAAATGTTTGACTAATTTTAATATTAAGAATATAGATTGTAATAATAGTCGCATTTCAATTTTTTTTATGGAAAAAAAAATAATAAAATACAATTAGTGCACCTTGGTGGAGCTCGTTTTGAGTTTTTTTTAGAGTTAGGTTATTTAGTTATTAAAATAAGGACAATTTCATAAATAAATTTTCCTAAAAATTATATATTTCATAAAATAATATTTATAATTTTTATATATTAATAAAATACATTCAAATAAAAGATATCAAACATAAAAATAAAATATCATTAATATTTTTTAATAACACAAGTATTCGAAATTTCTGAATAGAATAATAAAAATTCAATAATTTTACTTAATATAAATATAAATAAATAAATAAATAAATATATATATATATATATTTGTGTATGTATATATAGATGTATTTATATGCATAAATGTATAGGTATGTACATATATATATATGTACACAAGTATGCATATATGTACATACATATAAAATACATATATGTATATAACTATATATATATATGTAGACAAGAACACATACATATATATATATATATATATATGTAAATAAGTATACATGTATATGTATTATATATATATAAATATATGCATGTATATGTATATCTATATATACATGAACGAGCTGCCCAAGCTTATTCCAAGAATGAGTTGCGACAACTCGTTCCATTGATGAGCTGCAACAGCTCGTTCCATTGATGAGCTGCAACAGCTCATTCCATGGATGAGCTGCGACAGTTGATTCCATGGATGAGATGCAACAACTTGTTTTTGGTCTGAGGCATGCCTTTTTTTGATCTCTACTACTTGAAAATGGTCATGCTTGGTTTGAAGTGAGGTGAGTTCATCGATGCTTTGTCGTGTCTGTGCTTTAGGCGCATCCCAGACAATCCTTTATTAACTATAGTTCATCCTACTAAATCACAAAAAAAAAGTTTTATTTAATTTTTTTTTGATCATGCAAATAAATATCTAAATGAGAAAAAACAAAATGCAAATACATATTTAAATGAGAAAACAAAATTAGAATTTTGTTGCTCAGAGAGACAACTCTCTAAAAGGAGACTGCATGAGCATGAGCAATTAAAAATAAATAAAATATGTGAAATTAACAATGGGATAAGCTGAACAATGTCACAATCATTGATGTTCAAGGACTAGCTATTAGCTATCATAATATTCAATAAAATTTGAGATTATAATCAAAAATCTAAAGTTCGAGGATGAGTCATAAGAGCTATAATATTCAGTAGGAGTCACAAATTAAGATGTAACTAAAGGTGTCAAATGAGTCGTAACGTGCCGGTATGTCCCATTCAAGCCACCACCGTGCCACTATACCGTGCTTGAAATGACATGGGAACAAGGTTGTTCGGTTCATCTGCCTAGCATGACATTGTGGCATGGTTGAGTGCATAGCCATGTTAAACTCCGAAGGTGCACACGAAAGAAATTTATTGTGTTAAAATGCAAAGGGTGGCTCCTTATGTGGCCGGCTAATTATAATTGGCCATGTGGCCAAGTGTTCTAAAATGCTTAGACTGTCCCATAATGGATACGAGGTTGAGGTTTAATTGCTTAAGCAAAAATTAGATTGCCCGGGTGATTGTGCATCGTGCCTGATGAGGTATTCGTTGGATGTTCACCTGAGCCAGTTTATCATGCCACCGAGCTAGACACACTGGTTGTGCCTAGCTTGGTACGAGGCACGGCTCATGCAGGCCTAACACAGTATGAATTATTCCATAAGGCATTATGGCCTGGTATGAGGCACAATTATAGGCCATGCGGTGTAGGGTTAGGCACTACTGAATTGGATCGGGCTGCGCGTCATGCCCGACATGCCTGATTTGTTTGACACATCTAGATGTAACTCCATTAGCTATTCATAATGTTTTTTATTATCTCTTTAGAATAAACTTTAACAATTATTCTTGATGTCACTCATTCTCTTATAGTAGGTATATAGAATTAAGACTTTTTATCATTGTCTTTATCATGACTAATAACCCCATGGCTTCCTGTACACATTGAATGAGATGTTTTTTAATTAACTTTTAGTCTATCTCGTATAAATTAAACTATTTATTGATGTAACTCTAATATAAACTTTAGTGAGAAAATTCTTATCACTCAATATATAACCGCAAAAAACTAAACAATCTTTTGATAATGTGTATAAATGTCAACAAAATGCTTTATCTATCTCATTTTCTTGGAAATATTGATCTTTATTGGAAAAAATCTTTAGCAAGTATGTAGCTACTTGATTAAAATAGGCAAAGTGAATAGTAATTTGTTTTGACCCTCTTATCTTCTATGGTTTCAATCCAATATGTTGTGAAATTGTGTGAAATATTTGTTTTGTTTGAAATGAGTAGAGTGATATTGTTTATTCTCATATAATCTTGCATGTCTTACAAGATAAGAAAATTGAAGCATCTCTAAATTGATGGATTGTCACATAATAATCAATAGACAATAATTGGTTTGTAGCCATTTATCATTTGTATTATCATTATGTGATTCATTTGTTAGGAGGCTCATAATTTCCTGACTAAAAATTATGTATGAACTTATGTCGTCCATTGTTAATAATTACGGTTCTCAAGCTTCCATGTAATAATTTTCAACATTTTTACTTATTCTATATGTGACTAAATCAATATTTTACTTTCTAGAATGTGTTATGCATCTTCTGTTGCATGTGTCTCGTACACTTTAGACTTACACACTAATGTCTACATTGTGCTATTACAATGCTTGTCAAACTTCATCAAATTTTAAGTTTTGTACTACATATGGTTTTGACTTTTATACCATGATAGAATTATTGTCATAAAAAATTAACCACATAATATCAATGGAAAAATATTATTCATAATGAATGTACAACGAGTATCTTTATATAATGAACAAAATGTATTGAAGGAACAAAATATAAATATAACTACAATAATAATAATAAAATTATTGAGAAACATGCAAAAGTGAAAGAATAATATTTGAAAAATTTTATCACACGAAGTGTACAAGCTAATACCTTATATAAAGAGTTAGTTGTATTGAGGTACACGCAGATTGAGTGATTTCTTGTATATTATAGAAATAAAATAAAATAAAAGAAAAAATAATAAACCATAAATCCTAATATTCCTTTTCAAACTGGTTTTTAGAGATTCATACCATAAAGTTTGAAGAAAAATAAATAAATTAGTTATCTTTAAGGTCTTTATGAGAATGTTCACCAATTATTTTGTTGTCTGTATATAAGTTATAATAATGATCACATCTTGTATTTTTTTTTTTTAAGGAAGGATTAATTCATCTTTATGTATTCTGTTCAATCGTAATATATTGAGTTTGAGGCTGTATGCGTTACTGTCTAACTGTCATAATAAATAGTATTGAGAGAAAAAAAATTAATACCCAATCACCTTGAGGAGTAGGTACTAGATTGAAAGTATCTTGTAAATAATTGTTGTCATTATTCTAAATTTTATTTTTATATTAAATCTTAAAATAATTATTTATTACGTATTTTTTTTTGAAAATAAAATTGTTTCCAAGAAATATATAAAATACTTATCATATATCTTATATTTGTTATACAATTAAAATTTAAATATTTGGTTAACTACAAGTGTCTGTGATCATTAAAATAAATTTTAAATTGTAGAGATTTTTTCATATACCTTAGTATGTGAAAACATATTTCCAGATGAACTTGTCGAATAGAATTTAAGAAATAATTAACTATATTAATTACATTTGTTAAATTTAGTTTAATAATAATCATATGATTAATTTTTTGTATAATTCTCTTGTAAGTAATAGCATTATTTTAATGTCATATTGGATAAGAAATTTGTACTACATATATGAGTCTTTGCTCAAGTACAACCTATGAGATCAATCTCAAGAAGAATATTAATTGTATATTTTTTTTGTGACATGTTCATCCTTTTTTTTGGGATAGACTACTTGTATATCAAGAAAATATCTAAGCTTTTAAAAGTTTTTCATCTTTAACTATGAATAAAAGTATTATTTGAGTTTAGATATAGTGATACTCAATTAAATGTGTCAATCGAGTTGGTCGGCATGGGCATGGCTCGCGGCACGACATATTTTACTCATTCATTGCTTGACATGGTATAGTCTAGAATTGTGTTTGATCCTGGATTGTGCTTCTCCATGGCATTGCTTGTACCGTGTTTGGTCGGCATGAGTCATGCCTTTTGCCGGGGTAGGTACAACCAGCATGCCTTGCTCGGTGGTACGGTCCACCAGCTCGAGGACCTAGGACTAGCTATAGTTGGGTCATGGGTCATAGATCAAGTTACATCTGGTGATTGTTGAATGACTTTGTTTTTTTAAATGTGGCCACGTAAGTCGGATATTGCTTATTTGGTCATTTGTAATTGGATAGTTGACCATGTAATTTGATCATGCATTGCATTTTCATATAATGGACTTCTAACAAGGACACCGGCAGGTCTTGCTTGTTGTAATCCATGTTGACTCATCCAATTTAATAAAAAAATTATGTAATTTCCAACATTACAATAGTTATCAAATTGATTTCTAATGATTATGGTAGCTAGAATCTGATGATGCTTATGATTTTGATCATTTTCAATAAGAAATTGAGATTTTCATTCTTAATTTGTTCTATTCTCTTTAATTCTTTTATTTTTTTGTTACTTTTGACTTTTTGTGTAATTTTTTTGTCTTTTGTTTTATAATATAAATATTAAACACACACACACACACACTATGTTGCTTTTATTTTAATTTAATTTTAATGCTTGCGCATGCAGATGGATGGCTAATGGTGGTGTGAGTGTGTCTGTCAGTCTGTGCAACACTACAACTTCCTGGCCTTTGGAGGTTAGAATTTTTAACAAAGCAGTCTGGAATACGATGCTATTTTTTTATTTTTTTTTTTGGTATAATGCTACTTTGAATTTTTTTTTCATTTAATTTCATATTTTATTTAAACAATATAAATAATTAAAAAAATATTATATAATGAAATTAATGATAATGAGTAAGAAATTGATGTAAATATAGATTACAATAATAATCATATCAAAAAGTTCAAGGTAGAAATTATGTTTTCTCCAATGACCTTGATGCAAACTTACATATCACTTAAAAAATAAAAAATTAGGCAAATATAAGTATTATGGACACATTTTAATAGAATAAAAATTAAAAATTTAAGGTGTATCGATGAAGAATCAACACAATATGTATGCTGTAAAAAAATATATACATGTAGGAGTGCATGTGAGATTAAATACCTAAAGAGGTATACCGATCAATGAACTAAAAAATATGGTGTTTTAGATCTGAGAAAAACTCAACTTAGTGTTAGGATTTTTCAAATTGGATTTAATTTTATTTTGTTGACTCTCTTTATATAATACAATGATGTTGAGAGGAAATATATTATCAAATTGATTACTATTATTAATTTTTTGATTATATTTTTAGAGGATTTTAGGATACTTAGTATTATATAAAATTATTTTCAGTCTGCTTACCATATGTTTCCTAGGTTTAAATATATATAGCATATAATAAAATATTATAAATTAGAAAAATAATTAATAATTAATAAATTTAGAAAATACAACGGAATGATGTTCGTAATGCCTATTATATGGACTAGCCATGATGTTGTATCATTTGTATATCTCACCATTTATTATGTAGATTTTAAATAGAAATCTAATAAAAAAAATTAGGATTTTAGATTTCTTAAGATTTTTCATTTTCATAATGACTATGTCATATATGAGTATATCACATAAATATTTAGAGAATATAATATTCAAAATAAAATATTTAGTATGAATTTTGATAATATTTCTAATAACAGAGTAACTATTAGCACACTTGTTAGGATTATTAGAGATAGTCCATTAGGTGAAATATTTTATGTTAGGTACATGTATCATGTGATTAATATGATAATATGGGCTGAAGTGAAAAATATTTTCTTGCACTAGAAAAAATAAAAAAAAGTATTAAAATATCTTAGGACATCTAACAGACAATATGAGTTCAACAACTTATTTTTGTTTGTGAGGCTTAAAAAAATTTTCAAATAAATGTGAGATATCATTATAATTATACCTACCTTATGTTAGAGTCTTGTGTTGGTTATTAATATATGATATTTGATTATGTTAATAGTAAGAGTGATAAATTTATTATTAATGATTCAGATTGAGATATATCTGAGCATGTTATGTCAATAATAATATATATTTATTTGTGTATATTTTTATTACTTGTATTGTATTTAGGTGCTTATATAACAAAAATAGCATGTTTAGCAAATATAGATATTTCTTTGTATTTATTGTTATGATTATTAAGATGAAAACTAAATATTTAAAATACTGGTCTTTTATTTTAATTCTGTATTATTTGATTTCCTGTATGATTTCTAGGGTTAAGGGGAAATGAATAAAATTATTGATATATATATTAGAGGTGTCAAACGGGCTGGCCCAGCACGGCACGGCCCGTTTTTCACGTGCCCAGCCGTGCTGCCGTGCCGTGCCGGGCACGGCACGGTTTTTTAAATTCGGGCACGGGCGCACAGCAAAACAGGGCAGGCGGGGCGGGTCGGGTCTGTTTGGACCCGACCCGCGGTCTTTTTACCGGGGGCGGGGCCCGGTTGGGTCACGAGTCACGACTCAGGCACGCGGGCCGGCGTGCCGTGCCAAGGCACGAGCCGTGCCGGGCCAGGCACGGCTAGGCTCGTGCCAGGTACGGCACGGCCCGGGCACGGCCCGGCACGGGCCCGGGCACGTTTTTTTATCGTGCCGGGCCGGCCCAGGCACGGCCGAACCGTGCCGTGCCTCGTGCCGGGCCGGGCCGGCCCGGCCCGTTTGACACCTCTAATATATATTCACTTGCATGAACAAGATGTATTAACCTGAATGATTTATTTACAAAAAATTAATTGATTTGTTTTCATATTACAATATTAGGTATGCTTCGAGTACAGACCTAAATATCATATTTATAGATAATTTTTTTATTTAGTTAGTCAAGGATAATTGATGGGGTAGTCCATTAAATATGAGCAAAATATCTCGGTATTTAAATATTGATTATTGTTATATATTTTGATATGATGAAAATAAGAACGTGTATATTTTGTTATGGTGGAAATTATACGAATTCTTCTAGTGTGTAGTATAATATCAAAGTTTATTTTTTTGTAGTAATTAATATCATTTCATATACGAGATTGAGATTATGATCAAATATCATAGTGATATTTGCATGCATGAAGGACTGAGAGGATTTGAGATTGAATATTCAGGATAAAGTACAAGAGATGATGGTGGATGATGGTTCATGGGATGTGAAGATCGAGGATATTGAGAGTGCTAGTGCCATTTTTAGATATATTTATGATGATGACAATAATGATCTACATCTTTATTTGTAATATCATATTGTAGATACTAATTGACTATTGATAATTATTCATTTATATCATTCTTATAGTGTGTAATAATACTATTTGTTTATTTTTATCATTTTATTTTTCATTTTGATTTATTTATTTTTGTGATTTTTCTATTGATGACTAATATATGTATCATGTATTATATCGGAATTTAATTGGATTGTACTTTGTAGTTTTTCTCATTTTAAATTTTGATGTTTTTTTTAATTTCATTTATGCATTTATTTTTTTATTTAAATAATTATTAAATAATTAATAATCATATTAGGTCTTACTCTAATAATTTAGGATTAGGGTAAAAAAAAGTTTGTTTGTGTTGGTTTAATTGATTATTTAATCTTATTTAAATAAAATAAAATAAAATAAAATAAAATTACTTTTTTTTTTGTTACAGTGCTACTTTGGATTAATTTGTAAATGATTATCTATGTAAATAATAAGCATGACCTGATCGGGCCCGAATTAGCATGATTCGCTCTAGGGCCGACATGGTCTGTTCTAGGCTTGACATGACCCACTTCTATCTTTGCACGTCCCAACACGATTTGATTTGTTTAATACCTTTCTATCCAATTCATTGTCTTTTATAATCATAATATTATCTATGTAAATATAAAGTAAAACTATCATGTTATTATGATTTTTTTTTTTGAAAAAAACAAAGCAAAATTTGAAATATTTGTGTATCCTAAATGAATTGACTACATATGAATTGACTACAAAGTAAAACCATCAGTGATTGCATTAGACCATATAATATCTTGTATAATTTATAAATGATGTTTGTCTGTGCAATTCAAAACTTATGTGGTTGTTTCATTTACACTTCTTTCTTAAGATCATTATAAAAATGTATATTATCATGTTCAACTATCATTGCTTTTATATGTGAGATATTATCATTGAAATAAAAATTTATATGGTGATCATCTTTGTCATTAGAGAAAAAATATTCCATTAATTCATAATAAATATCTTAGTAACTTTTTTGCTATAAGTCTTATATTAAGATAATTTATTTTCTTATCCAAATTTGTTTTCATCATAAAAAGTTAAAAACAAAATTGTAATTACCAACAAATCTTCATGCAAGTTGTGATTCTATTTCTTGGCTCTTTTAAAGTATGAGATATATATCTTTTTCAACATAGTTTGACATTATCATAAGTGACATAATATCTTAAAAAGAGATTAGAGTATCTTAGTTTCATTAAAATAAGTAGTAAAAGAAGTAAAGGAAAAGAGAAGATGAATGTACGAAAAAATCTATGAGATAGGATGTTGAACTTGAATACGACTCATATGTCTCTTTCAAAGAGTGATCTTAATGTCAAAATTAGAAAAATTGACTACATAATTATTTGACTTCTCAATTGCCTTGTATATGGTATGTGTATGATTTTTTCTCCTAGTGTAGACTCTAAGGCTTAGGTAGTCATGCCTTTTAGTCTTTGGCTTATTAGAAGTATGAATTGAAGTAGACTTGTGAATTATTGTATTGTTTGGACTTGAGTGATATTTCCTCTCCTGGAAAATCTTGCTCCTTAGAGTTAATTTTATCGGTATTTGTCGGTACAAATGTTAAACTACATAAGATATCTATCATATTGTAAACCAAAAAGTTTAGATATTGATTGTGGCTCTTTTTTGTCCTTGGAGTTGGAGGTCCTAGTAGGACTATTGAGGAATTAATAAAAATAATAGGCTTACATTTATCATATGAACTCTCACTTTTAATAGGCTTGATGAAAATGTAGTTATGCTCAAAAATTAATGTTGATACTTTTTAAAATATTATTAGATTTTGCTATTTTTTTTTTCTTCCTTTTGGATGTTAAAGTGTGTAAGAAATAATTATCTAAATGTCGTAAGTGTTATCTTCTCTTGTATTGGGGAGAGATCGTGAGCAAAATAAGTATTCAAAAATTCTAAGAGGCAAGGCGTGGTTAAAGTTGTATTTCTCAAAAATATTTTAAAATATTCTTCTCAAATAAGAGTGTATGAGTAGCTTAAACAAATTATTAATTCTATATTTTATCAATTTTGATATGTGGGGTGTGCAAACACATGATGTTTGATGTATAACCTCATGATCTATATAATAAGTGATGACTTTATTTAATATATGTTCTAATATATAATTTTGTTTTTTATTTTTTTATATTTTTATTAATTTTTTTATTCTATAAAATATCTAAAAAATCAAAAATATCCATAATATAACATGAAAAAGATATACTCATGTAAATCATGAGCAAGTATCAAAAAAATTAATTAAACACTTAAAATTTTTTCATGTCTCATATCTATTTGTTCTTTATACATTTTGAATGTATTATATCTGTTACAAAAAAATATGAAACAAATAAAGAAACAATTTAACTTGACGTAACATGAGATAAAATAAAACTTCATATAATTTCATTCCTTTAAACGACACATAAAATATGCGTGTGAAAAGTTTAAACATTGGTGCTTGAAAAGTCCAAAAATCATCTAATAAAAATATACCTTTCTTCTACATAGTACAATGATGCTATTGTTATCAATGCCAAATTATCGTGCCCTTTGTTGCTAACACTGAAAGGTGTGCCACACTATCATGAGTTGCACGTCGCCCTTGATTTATCTTTAAAATATGCTTTGATACTATGTAAATCTCTATTTTAGGGTTTTGGCCTTGATGGTATTTAGGTAGGGAGGAGAGAGAGAGAGAGATCAAGGGAAAGAAGAAAGGAATGATAAAAAATTTATTATTTGAAAATCTTGAAAACATGAAAATATAATTGCATTATATATATATATTTTGTTCTAGAAAATCCACATGTCAGGTGCCTCAAATAAAAAAAAAAAGAGAATCAACAAAAAATAAAATCAAATCTCAATAAGCTCAATGTATCTCTACTTTGTTGTTGCTTTCCAACATTTCATTTATTTTTTTCAACAACATCATCATCACCATTGTGTTTACTAGGAGTCAAAAGAGGATCATGGAGCTCATCCAATAAATGAATATATGGTAAATTTGCTGAAATCAATATATTAATCATAGGAATTATTTATTCATACAAATTATTAATTGGAAACTATTCTTGATGCTGATGTAATTGTTGAATTGTAAAATTTTTTTTTATCTTGGAATATTATATATTATATATATTCAAGAATTACAAATTACAAATTTAAGTAATATCTTGATGATATATATACGCACATGCGTATATGTTATTTTTTTATTAGTATATTCATTTACTTCTAGCTTGGATTTGGTATAGGTGATCAAGTGTTCATGGTTTTGTGGTGCTCTCTATTCATTTGAATCGTATCTATTTTATGTTTTTTGATTAATATAATATAATTAAGTGATAACTTGTATATATATATATATACACACATTTATATTATTATTTTTTATCTATGTATTCATATACTTCTATATTTAGTATAGGTGATAAAATGTTCATGGTGTTGGGGTGCTCTAATCTTTTGAATTATATCTATTTCATGCTTTTTGATTAATGAAATATAATCATGTTTAATATGAATTAACATAATGAACAATCATACCTGTGAAGGAATATAATTTTAAGTAATTTATTTATTTGAGATCTTTGATACAATACCATTGTTATTTTTAAGTTATTTAATGTTTGATTGTTTATCATACCTTTGTGATAATTTTTTCAAGAAAAGTATAATAAGAATGTTAGACATATTTATGAATAAAATACATATTTTATAATTTTCTTTAATTTTAGTGACAAATTCTTACTAACAATCAAGTCATGGTTGTATGTAAAAGGGTTGTCAAAGTGAAAGTAGATTTCATTTTAGTTACACAAAGCTTCTTTTTCCTATAGAGAAAGAAAAGGAGGGGGCAATGACAACAAAGAAAAAGGGGAGGGGTCCTCCAAATTGTGTGAACGTCAACTAGATATTAACGTTTGGTTGACCCATACAAAAAAAAAATAAAAAATAAAATGTCCTTCACACAAGTTTTATCCCTTTATAATTTTTTTATTATTTTAAAATAAGTTTATATTATCGAAGTTCATTTAGTTTTAGGTTTTTACGCAAATAAGTTTGAGTCGAGATCATTAGAAAGAATTTAATTTTAGTTTTTGATTTTTTACATGGGTTATTGTTATTATTTATATATATGTCAAATTCGTTATCATTGAACATATTATTTGTTATTTTATTTATCTATTTTTTGAATTTTAAAATAATTAATAATAAAATATAAATAACTACTAAAAAAAATTTGTTTACCGTAATCATAACTATAACACAAATTTATTTGAGTAGCAGTTTGCCCTCTTTATTGATATTTTATTTTTTATTATTTCATTTATTTTTTCAAAACTTATTAGGTCAGACTTGTCACCAACACGAATAATTATTAATGAAAAATTAAAATTCTAAATAGTTATTGAACTCAAAAACAAAGAGGAGAGAGATGGGAGGAATAAAATATGAGATGAAAGAATGAAATTAAAAAAAAATTATTCTCTTTTGATAGAATATATATATATATATATATTTTAATTTTTTTAATTTTAAATGATCTGAAATCTGACAGCAATCAGATTTATGACTGTAATTGCTGGCTATTAACATGAAATATATCACCTAATGGGTTGTCTGTAATCATTGGATAGAATCAACTTAAATATATCACCTAATGGTTAGATTTGTTATACTTATACACTAGTGATATGTGAAAAAAATATTTATCATTATTTTTTCTGTAATCACTGGATTAATAAGATTATTCACTAGATTTTGGCTGATGGAAAAACAAAAAGTTTTAATTTGTTTACTAAAATAAACCACTTTAATGAGGTAAATTCTAATAGTGATCTTTTTTTAATTATAACAACAGATAAAAAGATTAAATGTATAATTAAAAAAAAAGTAAATATATTTTGATGGCTACTAACACGAAATATACCATAGGGTTATAATTACAATGGGCCATTACATCAAAATGGCAAATCCAATTGTTGCTATGTGATGGGTTAACCATCACTAGTGATATGTCAAAAAAATATATTTAAAAAAAACAATCTATTAATTAGATTTCTCATATATTATTTAAATTTTTAATTTTTTCAAAAATCAACATAAAATATGTTTGAGTTTTGTCTTGTATGATTTAGTTTTATAATTGGCAATGACATCCAATCAAGAGATTAACAAAATTATAATTGTGGATTATGTTAAATTTTGCACAACACATATATACTGCTACTCAATTTTTTAATTTTATATACTAGATAGTAGATATTTGAGTTAATTATACAATATGTGTTACATAATAATTACACAAATTTTCTTTGTATTCTTAACTCTCTAAATATTAATATTACATAATTAATTATTATTGAAAAATGAAAAATAGTAAATATAATAAAAAAATCAATATTTTAAATAATTTTGAAATAAATAATGATATTCCAACCAAAATGCATCATAATATTGGTTTGTTTCTTAGTCATAGATCTTTCTAGGCTAGAGGTGTCAAACGGGTTGGGCCGGGCAGACCCGTTTTAAACCAGCACGATCGTGCTATCGTGCCGGGCCGGGCACGATTTAAATATAGGCGGGCCCGGCACGGCCCGTCTGCATGGCAGGCCGTGCCGTGCAGTGCCGGGCCCGCTCGGGCCCGGCCTGGCCATACAGGCCAGGGCAGAGCCGCAGAGGCTGACCTGAGCGGCCGAGCCCGAGTCCTGAGAGAGACTGAGAGTGAGAGAGAGGCAGGGGCAGGCCGGAGGCCGCACGGACAAGGCCGACATGCAGAATATTGTTTTTTTTTTTAATTTATATATTGTAAATTTTATTGCTTAATTAGTTAAGTGTAGAGTATTAATTTTTAAATATAATTTTTTTTAAAAATGTTAAACATTAAAATTAAATAAAAAAAAACAAATTTTAGAAAATTATTTTTTTTATCAAATTTAAATTAGTTTAGCTTTTATTATATTTATTAATTATATATTAAAGTTATTAATTTTTAAAATAAAATTTAAATCGTAAAAAAAATATTTCAATACATTATGTTAGTTAAAATTAAAATTAAAAAAAAATTAAACACAAATGAAAAATTACCAATAATGCATTTGAAACCAATGGTCCAAATAAAACAAGTATAAGTTTCAACACAACGTACAAACAAAGCTTATAAATACAATGAATAAAACAACATAAAAAAAATAGCAGATCAGCATCAATCGTCAAGCGGCATATCATGAGAATCATCAGCCGCAACATCATGATCAGTATCATATGGATCATCATCATCGGCAATCAACTCCTCCGCCATCGTAGTGGATGTGGATGCGACTGCAGTGTCTGTCCCAGTCTCAGCTCCAGCACGATCATGGATGCTAAACCTCGATTCCTCCCAATCCTTCAAACATGCCAAGGCCTCCACCATATATGGACGTAATCTCGATCTCCTATCCGAAATCACGTTCACTGCAACAGAAAAAGCAGACTCCGTTGTTACGCTCGACACCAAAGGAGTCAGTAGATCCCGTGCCATCCTAGATAGCACGGGATAGGTGGACTCATATGATTTTCACTACTGTAATAAATCAAGATTTTTAGTATCAGAATGTGATAAGATTGAGCAGTAATCGGTATCTAAGTACCGAGACAGCTCGCTCCTATGTGATGGTCCACCCCTACGTTTCTCCCTCGCTAGCTGAATGGAATAATCGTCATCTCTGAACAAGGTATCAATGTTTGTAATCACAGTCTCACCACCACCACCATCATACCTAGTATCGTAGTATGTGAACAAGTCAGTCAACTTCTCATAAATGAACCATTCAGGTGGCTCTTCTAGGTTCATGCACGAGGAAATGAAAGTCAGGGTATTTTCTACCCCTTCCACCTTAGCCATAGGGTCCATGCATGCAGCGAGGCAATAAAGAGATAGAACGGTAGACCAGTACTTTAAGTACTTGGTCTCCATCTCTGCAACCATATGGCTAAGTGTCGGGTCAGCTCAATACTTCCTAAATATGTTACTAATGTTGCATATGCACCGGAGTGCAATGCAAGTGGTGAGCGTATAAATCGACGAACACATGTTCGTCGTGTCATAAAATATCTTTAGGAATTTCATAAATGAAATTCCTGAAGCCCAGTCAGTGTCGTCAATAATAAGTTCGTCACTCTTACTATTGACGTAGTCGGATATCACGTGTTCGTATCCAACACATGATTCCAACATCAGGTACGTGTAATTCCAACGATGTCTTACATCTGATTGGAATTTCTTCTTCTTAAGATTCACAGACAAATAGAGAGTACCAAACTCTTGTTGTCTGCGAGGAGTGCGAATATACTTGAGTGCATTGCGTATATTTTTCAAAGTGGGGGAACACACCTTCATATCCGCTTGAACTATCAGGTTAATCACATGACACATGCATCTGACATGAAAGATCTTTCCTAATGGTGCGTCTCTAATATTCCTAACAAACATATTGATCGCTACTCCATTATTAGAAGTATTATCGAATGTGTCACTAAAAATTTTATTTTGAATTTTATATTCCCTAAATATTTTCATCAAACACTCAAAAAATGGCCGGGCCATCATGAGGATGAAGAATCTCAGTGAATCCTAAAATTTTTTTATTGATTGTCCAGTTAGAATCTACATAGTGACTCGTGAGACATGCATAAGAAGAATCATCGTGACTTGTCCATATATCGGACGTCACGGACACCACTCTACTATATGCCATAAATTCCTTAATTATTTTTTGTTTTTCTAACTTATATATCTTAAGTATGTCACTCCTAGATGTGGACCTAGGAATCCTACGATAGGATAGCTGAAAATAAGTCTGCATGATGTGCACTACCCTATGATCTTTCGAAAATCTGATCGGAAGACCCATCAATGTGATGAGCCTGGCTATGCTGTCCCTACCCAACTCACTGGAGAATACGAAGGGAGTAAACTTTGAGACTGAACTCGATCCAGTCTCAAAAAATATAGTGCCAAGTTGGGTTTGCCTAGGATCTAAGGGTTCATGTTTTTTGGTGCATAATTTGGCATGCCTCTTAAGGTGCCCAGTCCCACATGAACTCTTGCATGTTAAAAGTCCCATACAATATTTGCACTGTGCCATTTCAAGTTCCTCACCCCTAATATTTTTTTGTGTTATGATTTTAAAATGTATCCAAACTACAGAAGTCCTCCTAGTTTTTTGTTTTTTAGAACTTTGGGTTGAGACGACTGGAGAAACCAAAGTTTCAGCAGCCGCAGACGTCTGTGTAACACTAACATTTTTATTTTCCAAATTTAAATACGTGTCAGGTGTATTTGTCATTTTTTATGTTTTTTATTTGTTCCTAAGTTTTTCTAGAGAAAGAAGCTTTAGAGAGAGAAAGTAAATAAAAACGTAAAATAAATTACTCGGTAAAAGCAATGATGTCAGTCACGTGCAAGGTGCATCGCAGGAAGCTCTGATGTTCAAAACTCATGTCGAGTTTCACGACAATCCAAGTCGAAAGCAAAATCACGAGGCCCGAGAGAGAGAAGCACGGTTTATGTGAGAGAGAGAAAGTTTTGAGAGGTTTTATGTTTTTGAAAAACATAAATGTTATAGGGAGGGGGGTAGAATTTATAGATTAAAGATATTAATTTTTTATAAAAAAAGATATTTTTTTTATATTTTTTTGATTTTTTAATATATAATTAGGGGGCAGAATCACGACTGTTGGATTCTGCCCCCTAGCCGTTGGAGGCGAATCCAACGGCTGAAATCTAAAATAATTTGAAATTTTTTTTCCCGTTGGGATTGGGTCGGGAGTCGTGACCGCGGGTCGGGTCCATTCAGACTCGACCCGCGGCCTTTATGTCGGGAGGGCCTGGGTCACGCCCACGCGTGCCCACCGCCCGCATGATACCTAACCGGCACGGGAAGATACCGTGCCGGCATGCCGTGCCGGGCCAGGCACGGTTTAAAAACGTGTCGGGCCGGCCCAGGCACGGCCGAACTGTGCCGTGCCTCGTGCCGGGCCGGGCTTGGCCCGGCTCGTTTGACACCTCTATTCTAGGCACGTAAAAATATTTGACTATATAAATGAATCTTTGTAATGTGAACTAATTTTAAATATTATCTAAATGCAAAATCTTAAAAGAGTCCGAATATTCAACATAATGTAGATACTATAAAAATATAATTGCAAAACAAATAGTCAAATTAAATATTTTAGGAGATATGTTAAATAATATATTAAATAATATGTTGTATTGGATCTTAGATAAATCTCACTTTGTCATCAAGTCATTGAATTTGGATTGATTTCGGATTATCTAAGTTTCATTTATAATCATGAGTATGTAAGAGAAGTGATTGTTAGAATGATTGCTAATATGAGTCTTCTGTTTATGTCTGGAAAATTCTAATATAGTTTATTTCATGCAAAAATATATTATAGAAAACTTAGTGATGTGATATTTTTGATGTTTGATATATAAACTAGCCATGATAATATTTACTTCTTTGTTTAATGGTAAGAGCATATAGTTGGCGACACCTTATAAAGTGAAAGAGTGATAAATCTAGAGAAATAGATGATAATACATTTTGGTAGGTGAGCAAAAAGATAAATATGAATAATGTTGAGATAATCATGAATGCCTATTTAACAGATACATGTATAGAAGTGAAGACAACTAGTGAGAGATTTATAACAATCAAACTAGTGTCTAGTAATAGACAAAGTGGTTCTAAATGTGAATTGTGATTAGTTCTTATGCTTTACAAGTAGGACTTGGTGAAATAATAAAAAAAAGTTTTGGGAAGATATACATGAATTAATATGAGATATATCATGTTAGAGGTGTCAAACTGGATGTGCCAGGCAGGCCCGACCCATTTTTTTTTTGAGCACGCCGTGCTTTTGTGCTAGGCCAGGCACGACATGGTTATTGTACCGTGTCTGGCCCGGCACGGTTTATCAAAGCCAGGCCCGACACGGTGGGTCGTGCCTGGTTAGGTTCGTATGGGCCTGTTTTAAATTTGTAAATGTTTCTATTTTACTTTATATAAAAAATATATTATATAATATATAGATAATGTATAATATATTAAATATATAAAATGGAAATTGTTAAATATTTAATAAATTATAAAGTTTAAATTTTTTTATTAAAAATATAATATAAATAAATTCTAAAGTTTAATATTTAAATTGGTAAATTGACAATTATTATAAATTTGCAACTTGAAAATATTAATAAAGTTTAAATTTTTTTTATAATTTAAACTAAATTTAGATTATAAATTATTAGAATAAAATTTATAGTCTTAATATTTAAATTAAAAATGTAAACAAAAAAATAAATTAAACAAAAAATTTCGTTAAAAAAATTACTAAGTCAAAAAAACAAAAGCAACCCAAATGAGAAATGATCAACACCCAATAGATATCGAACCAAACAAATACAAGTTTCAACGTAACGTAAAAAAAGCGTACAATCAATAAAAAATAAAATATCGAAATTTAAAAGCAGAATCAAGAATAAATCATAAAAATCATTAAATATGTCCGTGACCGTTAGACATCGAAAATCAAAATCAAGTGGCAATAACAAATGGAATGTGGCGTGGCGTACTAGCGTAACGATGGCGTGGCGTACTAGCGTAACGATGGCGTGGCGTACTGGCGTGACACTGGAAAATGGTGTCTAGCAATGAGCAGGGGAAATCGGCAATCACGTCAATCGGCATATCATGAGCATCATCAACTGCAACATCAAGATCACTATCTTATGGATCATCATCATCAATAATCAACTCCTTCGCTTTCGCAACGGATGCAGTCTATGTCTAAGCTCCAGCACGATCCTGGATGCTAAACCTTGAATCCTCCCAATCCTTTAAACAGGCTAAGGTCTCAACAATATTTGGACGTAATCTTGATCTCCTATCTGAAATCACGTTCACTACAACAGAAAAAGCATACTTTGATGCTACACTCGACACCGGAGGAGTCAGTAGATTTTGTGTCATCCTAGATAGCACGTGAAAGGTGGACTCATGATTTCCACCACTATAATAAATTAAGATTCTTAGTATCAGAATGTGATAGGATTGAGCAGTAATCGGTATTTAAGTACCGAGAAAGCTCGCTCCTATGTGATGATCCACCCCGACGTTTCTTCCTCGCTAACTGAATTTAAAAAGTCGTCATCTCCGAACAAGGTATTCATGTTCATAATCACAGTCTCATTACTACCACTACCACTATCATACTTAGTATCGTAATATGTGAACAAGTCAGTCAACTTCTCGTGAATGAATCTTTCAGGTGGGTCTTCCAGGTTCATGCACGAGGAAATGTAAGTCAGTGTGTTTTCTACCCATTTCACCTTAACCCTAGGGTCAATGTATGCAGCGAGACAATAAAGAGATGGAACGGTGGATCAATACTTTAAGTACTTGGTTTCCATCTCTGCAACCATATGGCTAAGTGTCATTTCAGCTTGATACTTCCTAAACATGCTACTAATATTGCATATGTACCTGAGTGCAATGTAAGGCGTGAGAGTATAAATCGACGAACACATGTTCATCGTGTCATAATAAGTTCATCACTCTTACTATTGACTTAATCAGATATCACGTATTCGTATCTAACATATGACTTTAACATCAGGTCGTGTAATTCCAATGGTGTCACATCTGATTGGAATTTCTTCTTCTTAAGATTCGCAGACAAATAGACTACCAAACTCTTGTTGTCTGTGAGGAGTGTGAATATATTTTAGTGTATTACGTATATTATCCAACGCGGAAGAACACACCTTCATACCCGCTCTAAACAATCAGGTTAATCACGTGATACATGCATCTGATATGAAAGATCTCTCCTAATGGTGTGACTCTAATATTCCTAACAAATATGTTAATCGCTACTCCATTATTAGATACGTTAACGAATGTGATACTAAAAATTTTATTTTGAATTTTATTTTCCCTAAAGATTTTCATCATATATTCAAAAATGGCCGGGTCATCATGAAGATGAAGAATCTCAGAGAATCCTAAAATTTTTATATTCATTGTCTAGTTAGAATCTATATAGTGGATGGTGAGACATGCATAAGATGATTCATCGTGACTTGTCCAGACATCGGATGTCACGGACACCACTCTATTATATGTCATTAATTCATTAATTATTTTTTGTTTTTTTAACTTATACAATTTTAGTATCTTATTCCTAGATGTGGACTTAGGAATCCTATGATAAACAGACTAAAAATATGTCTCCATGATGTGTACTATCCTTGGATTTTTCGAAAATCTGATCGAAATACCCATCAATGTGATAAGTCTGGCCATGCCAGTCCCTACCCAACTCGCTGGTGTATATGAAGGGAGTAAACTTTAAGACTGAACTCGATCCAGTCTTAAAAAATGCAGTGCTAAGTTGGATTTACTTAGGATCTAATGGACCATATTTTTTGGTGCATAATTCGGCATGCCTCTTAAGGTGTCCTGTCCCAAATGAATTCTTACAAGTTAAATTTTTCATACAATATTTGTACTGTGTTATTTTTTCTTCCGCACTCCTAATATTTTTTTGTTTTATTATATTATAATGAGTCCAAGCTACAGAAATCCTAATAGTTTTTTATTTTTTAGATGTTTGGGTTGAGATGATTGGAGTAACCAAAGTTTCAACAGCATCAGACTTCTGTGTAAGATTTTTATTTTTTAAATTTAAGTATGTTTAATTAATATTAATTATTTTTTTGGATTTTTATTAAACAGGACACATGAGGTAGAGACTAGATGATATATTTTAGATTTTACTATTTTAGGACTAGAGAGAGAGAGAGACTAGAGAGAGACAAAGAGAGAGAAGTAAAAAAAAAAACTTAAAATAAATTACCCTGTAAAGCAGTGAGGTCGATCACGTGCATGGTATACCACAGTCTAGTTCAAAATTACAAATCCGAGTTGAGAGTCCCGAAAAGCCGAGCCGAATGACAAAATTCTGAGTCCCGAGAGAGAGAAGAGCAAAAGTTTTGAGAGAGTGAGAATGTGAGATTTGAAAGAATAAATGTTTATAAAAAACATAAATGTTATAGAGAGGTGATGATACTTTTATAGATTAAAGGAAATAATTCTTTTTTAAAAAAATATTTTTTTTGTTTTTTTTAATTTTTTATATTATTTTAGGAGGCAGAATCATGAGGTCCGTCAGATTCTGCCCCCTAGTCGTTGGAGGCGAGATCCAACAGTTGGATTTAAACAATTTTTTTTACATTTGCCCGTTGGGAGGAGGGGGGGGGGGGTGGGGGGAATTGGGCCGGGTCAGGTGGGACCGTGGGTCGGCTCTGATTGGACCTGTGCTAGCCCTGGCATGACATGGAGATAGGGTGCAGTCTATGGTGCGGGACTGCGGGTGCGGGACTGTGTCTGACCCCGACCCATGCCGATGGGCCGTACCACGGGCCACCGAATCGTGCCGGGTTAGGCACGACATGAGGCCTGGTTGGCCTTAGCATGGCACAACATGAATGATGCCTTACCCGGGCAAGGGAAATTCCCGTGCCTGGCTAGCCCAGGCATGACCGAATTGTGCCATGTCTCGTGCAGGGCCGGGTCAGCCTGATTGACATCTCTATATCATACTAAGAAATAATCATAATTAATAGAAAGTTAAATGGGCATGTAGCTAATAAATTCCATGAATGATATGTTCATGTAAATAATAGAAACTATGAGAAATATCATGAATGATATGATGTTGAAGAAATAAATAAAATAAGAGAAGTAATCTTAGATTATGATTTAATGCATGATCTTGATATAACAAATACTTATTTAAAGAGATGAGATGAATACTTGTTGATCTTCAAAAATAGTTCTAATATGAGTTAAATAGATTATTTTCTTATTAGGAGAGAGAATAATATATTATGCAAAGATTATAAAGTGATTCGAGATGAGAATCTAACCATTATATGTAAATTAGTCATAATTGATCTATATCTTGGAAAGTACAATTATACGAAATTTAGGATTTATATCTTTTTGTTCTTGATACTTTTTATAGACTAAATCATATAAAAGATGTAGAGGAAATATATGAGATTCATACCTCGAGAGTCTTTGGAATCATTTCATTTGTGATGGTTTGATTCTCTTTTGGATTTTCTATTGTATTTCTCCACTCCAAGGAAGAGAAGAGAAAGTGGATCTCTTCTCTTGCAACCATAATCAACTGCAATTGAGCCTAAATCAAAGAAAAACAAAAAATAATGCCTGGAAAGGAAGTAGAAGAAGCTCCTTTATTTTCTATTTTCTTTTGTCTTATATGTTTTTCTTTTTTTGGTTATTTTTTTCTAAAATTATGCAAAAGTGATTTGAAACTTTAATAAAACAAAGAATTAGTATTCAATTGTGATTTTATTTAAGACTACGGTAGAGACCTAAACTTAAATAAGATTTTGAGCTACTAATGTAAATAAAGGAATCTATTTATATTAATTATGATTTATTTTATCAAATAAATATAATTATAACTGTCCACTTATCCAAATATTATTTGTGTCTTTTGTTGTTAAATACTTATTTTTTTTTTCATGCTAAGATTATAGATACCCTTCGATTAAATTAAGTCACTAATATTTTTATTTTATCAATATTTATTAATTTTCTTGAGATCTTTCACTTGACATATTTGATATATTAGATTAATGTCAATCTATAGAGTTGATATCATTAAAACTTACAAGTATCCTCAATGAGCTATATTTAATTTAATTTATATGACATAAATTTAGTTAATAATAAATATTCACGATATAATTAATATAATTATCCAATTCATGGAAATTATTGATCTATATATAAATCTCATTCTTTATGATTCAAAATAGTCAACAATAAATATATGTGCCTACTAATTATTTCAAGATTAAGAGTAATAATATATATAATAATCTTGATGTAATAATTATTTTATGTATTAGTATAAAATAAATATCTTAAGTTGGTTTTGTTCAATACATACAAGTGTACTAACACAAGAAATTGGAATTTATTATTTTCTATAGTCAATACAAAGAACATGAAATTGTACTATTAAAGTCTTGTACTATAATTTTATCAATAATATGTCTAACTTCATTTAGAATATAAAAAAATAATTCATATTCAACATGAACTGATAGTTTGATCTTTTATGTGTTAGTAAAAATTTATACACTAAATTATCTATTTGTAGAATAAAAGACACATTTATTATTTTTAAATACAAAGCTTATGTACATTCTTATTTATATGAAACAATAAAATTATATTAGAAATGAAATTAAATAAACATTCGTAGTAATAAAGTAGTTTTTATTATATATATAGCTCTAACAAATGTGATATTAAATAAGTGCTAGAAAATAAAATATTGATACTTAAAAGGAAAAAATGTGAGTATTTCTAGGAAAAAGCTAGTTGATGAAATTAATTGGTCATGAAACATAGATGTATATACTATGGGATTGGAATGACTAGTTTCTTAAAAAAATACCTAAAAAATTTTAAGTGTTTTTAGTAAAAATATTTATTCACATAAAAATTTGGTGGTAGAAACTTGAAATCAAACAAACATTCAAGGAAAAATGAGATTGTTTTTAAAAAATACAGAATAACATGAATAAAGATATTATAAAGTTATATAAAGAAAAAATATTATTTATAAGTTGACTAGGATGAAAGAGAAAGAGATCAAAGATAATAGATTTATCATGTGCATTAATAATGAAAACAATCAGATTCTAATAGATGATGAAAGTCAATGAGAGATAAAAATATATTTTTATGATCTTTTAAACAAGTTTTTGGATTCAAATTGATGTATTTTTGATGATAGAGAGCTAAACAATTTTTGATATGTAGTTAAATATCACTCATGGAGATTAATGAAGCTCTTAAGAAGATAAAGACAATAAAAGTAATATGGCTCAATGTATTAGAAAACATCAAAATAAGAATTATATTATATAAATATGTTGTTTGAAGAATTATTTTTTTTTCTGTTATTTTTTTTTTACTAATGTTATCTTTTTTTTTTTATCTTGTAATAAATGTTTCTGATGGGAATACTCAATATGTGGGTTGTCCCAATCAGTTTGCTCATATATAAGGGTCTTTTGCGTAAGATTTTAATAATATATTGTATTGAAGTTAATTATCTTCAAATTATCTTTTTATTTATAATCTTAATATGATATTAAGAGTTTCTTGGGCCATATCTCTTTTATTTGACTGTCTCTTCTCAATGATCAAATATGTCATGACATTTCAAACAAATTCCTTGGAAGTGACTTTCAAATCAAAACACATTTTTGTGGTTTCCACCATTCTCGACTCTTCTCCATACTTTGTTATCAATTACAAATTGAATGACTAAAATTTTTTGCAATGGCTTCAGTTTGCATTTATGTTTGTCTGTGGGTGTGGTAGAGACAAGGTTGAACATTTCACCAGTGATATTACTGCTCCACAGGTAATGGATCAAAAATTATTTCATGTAAGACTGATGATTATGTTGTGATGTCTTGGTTATTAAACACATGATTTTTGAAATTAGAAAAAAATTGTTACTTCACAAGGCATTTAAAGAGATATGAAAGGATGCCTATGAGACTTATTTCGTCACAAAGAACTCATAAATGTTTGAGGTTGAGACGTTGTTCAACAATTTGAAACATGGAAATATAAATGTGACACTACTTCAATATGCTTACTTACTGTTAGTTGCAATTGGACTTGTATGAAATCTATCCGTTGAAGTGTGTGGAAGATTCATCAATTTTTTGACAAATTGTTGAACAAAAATGGACTATAAAGTTTCTTCCGGGCCTGAACAAATAACTAGATGAAATCAGGAAAGTTATAGGGATTAAACCCTTCCCTACATTTGGAAAAAATTTTGCAGAGGTTCAAAGGGAGGGGATCAGGAAGAAGTTAAAGTTGCTTGAAACCAACATCACCTCTGCAGTATAAGGTTCAACCTTATTTACTCAGTTCATCATATAACAATAAGGTTCAGAATGACCGTCCATGGTGTGATCAGTTCAAGAGACCGAGACACGTGAAGCAACCTGTTGGAAGTAGCATGGCAAACCAGCTGATTGTTGTGATCAGTCCATGGTGTGATCACTTGGACATAGATTCTTATGCCAATGCTGTTACTTCAACAAAATTTAGGGTAGAAAATAATCTATTTACAAGTAAACAAATTGAGGCACTACAAAAGATGTCTAGTCAGACTTTTAGTTTCAGCCAATCAGATTAATCCCATGCCAAGCAACATATTAGCCTTTCTATCATATTAAGATACATCGTCTCCTATTTAATATTCAAAATAATTAGCTATGGTTGTGGATAGCTGATCAGGAGCCTCATGGCATATGACCAGAAAATTTTTTAATTTTAATGGATTTTAGGATTGCTCTAGTCATTGTTATTAAAATCGTATGATTCATGAATTAGTTTATGATTCGATTTATGATTCAGGGGGTAAACGATCTAATTCTTTTAAAAGGATAGAAAATATGTATGAATTGAAGACTGAATTGTTGAATTGTGAATCGATTCACATGAATTGATTTAATACTAATTCTCAAGAGACCAAAATCTTCAAAAATTAAAAAAAAAAATAAAATATCAAAAAAAAAAATATCAACTATAGTAATTAATTAATGTGGAAAAAAGTAACTCCAATATTTAGTAGGTAAAATTTAATATGAAAAAGCAATAAAATACCAAAAAAATCACAAAAAAAAAAATTAAAAAAAAATTAACTATAGGAAATTTGAATTAATTATCGTAAAAAAAAATCACAAAAAATTTGATCAATGATTTGATTCAATTCTTGATTTTTAATTCACTAATCAAGTATTTTAATTTTCGATTTGAATTTCGATTTAATTACTGTCTCTAGCTACTCGAGAGTTAGAATTGCAGATGATACAGTCTCTTTAATTGCAGGAATCAACTCTGTTCATAAAATAGAAGATTTGTATCTTTCATCTATTCTTTATGTTCTAAAATTAATTTGAAATTTACTCTTCATCAACTAAATTATTTGGATATCAATTATCTTACTAAAATCAATTCTAATTTTTATGTTTTTTTAGGTAATGAATTTGAAGAAGATGATTAATAGTGCTGATATGTGTGAAGAACTTTATTTACGCAAACAAAGCAACCTTTCAAGTAGATTAGTTCATCAATTAGGTTGTAATTTAGAGTCTGTCAAGTTTGTTTTCATTTTCATATCTAATTTCAATTCAAATTTTGTCTAAGTTGAGAGTTAAATTATGTTGTGGTGTTATCATTTTGATCACCTAAATTTTGCTTATTAAGAAATTCTTCTTTCAATTGTTCATCAATAAAATTTGGGAAAAGTGATTGACAATGCTAATATACATGAAGAACTATACTTACTCAAACAAAAGAACCTTTCAAATAGTAAGTTTATCAATTAGGTTGTATTTTAGAATCAATCAAGTTTGTTTCCAATTTCATATATGTTTTTAATTTTAATTTTGTCTAAGTTGAAAGTCAAGTCATGTTGTGACATTATCATTCTGGTCATTCAAATTTTGTTTTTATTGAAAAATTATTCCTTCAGTTCATTAATTAATTTTTTGTTCTTCACAAAATATTCATGACATGCATGCTAAAGTATGCAATACAAATCATCACATCATTTTTCAATGCTTCATAGTGGTGTTTGGGGGTTATGCATGAAAAATATTAATGGGGCTTGGTGATGTCACATTTGTATATGTTCACTTAAGTACTACGTGGATATTTCTCATGAAAGAAAAAAAATGAAATAATTATAATTATTTATTTTTTTATACCATGACTTCTTTCCAATTTGAAAGTTCTCACAACTAACATAGCAAAAGATTATTTTAACTTTATTCGTGGCTCTTGTCAAAACATGCAAGTGCTCATATCAGTTATTATGTGGATACTCCACAACAAATAATAGTGACTGAAAGAAAAACTAAATATTTTTTGAAGTAGCCATTGTAAATATGTTGATCAATAATATACCTAATCATATTTGGGGGGAGGCTGTACATACATCTTTATATCTCATCAATATAATTCAAAGTTATGTTTTAAAATTGCAAACCCCTCGTTAAGTTTTTATTATAATACATCCTCACATTCTTACTTTCACATTTGATCTTCATCTTAGAGTATTTATTTGTACTTATTTTATTCATATTCACCATAATTAATGCACAAAACTCTCTAAGATCACTCAAGTATATATTCCTTTGTTATTTTTTGTCAAAAATATTATAAATATTATTCTTTTTACTAGGAAGTCCATACTTTCATGGATGCCACATTTTTTGAGAATCAATCTTACTTTCTAAATCTAATATTTATGGGGAAAGTTCTAAAGAATATCAAAATTGAGATGTTCATGATAATTAATCTGCTTTTGTTACATCTAATTAACCTTGAAATTTCAATCTATTAATTGTTTTTGTTCTTGTTCAAACTATTACTATTTAGCCTATCATACAAGTTTAAAGTCCATTGCAACTTGATGCTGATAACATTAACCTTTATGTCTATAAAAAGACAAGAATAATTGATCAAACTCAAGAATCTTTGCAAACTCAGTATTCTCAATCATAATAACTAAATTCCACTATATTTAACACTTACAATGGTATGAATTCTTCTCTTCCTAAATCTAATTAATGTTAAATGTCTAGATCTATTTAGGAAGCTCTCATGAGGCCACAGTGGAAGAAAGCTCTAGAAAATTAGGTTTGAATCTTAGAAAATAATAACACAGGTTTTGACAACAGTACCACTAGGCAAAAATCTGCTTGGGTGCAAGTGGATTTTCATCATCAAGTACAAATTTGATTGAAGGGTAGACATGTTCAAGGCAATATTTGTGGCAAAGAGATTTCTTCAATACTATGAAGTTTTAATCAAAAAATCTTCATACTTGTGATAAAATTGAATACAGTTTGAGTGTTATTCTTCTTGGCAGTAAATTGAGATTGATCGTTATATTAGTTTGATGTCAAAAATGCATTCTTAATTAGATATTTTGAAGAGGAAGTATGCATGATTGTACTCTTGAGACTAGAAAATAGGTAAAATTGAAAATTGGTGTGCAAATCAAACAAGTCATTATATACCTTGAAGCAATATCCTTGCTTATTGTTGATAGGTTTGCTAATATTTTGATAGTAACAGGAACTTATAATGTTAGATGTGCTCACGTGCCCTCGTACCCGACCGTGTCTGGTTTGACACAAGGCTCGATAGACCTAGGCACGACATGACACGGGTCGTGTCGTGAGCTGATCCGGCATGAGCGCGGGCATGGGTCTGGACCGTGCCATGCCTGAATAGGCACAACCAAGTCTGGCAGTGCCACGGACCTGGCCCGGGCTGCCCGACACATTTGACACCTTTAGTTTTAATGACTTAATTCTAAACTTAGTTTGTAGAACATTACAACTTAGTTTGAGAGGGATTGGGGGAGTTTAAAAATAAGAATTGTATTATATAAATAAGTTATGAGTTTTTTTTATTTTACAAATTTTTTATCTTTTAAAATTTTTTTTTTTTCTTATTTGATTTATTTTTTCTTATTTTTTTTTGTTGTGTTTATTTTTCTTTTTTTATAGTTTATGATTCTGATAGGAACGCTCAATCTATGGGTTGATTTTATTAATTTTTCCCATATATAATGGTCTTTTATATATGATATTAGTAAAATATATTTGAGTTAATTATTTTTAAGTTGTACTTTTATTTATAATCTTAATAGAAAAGTGTGATATAGTTGGCTTGGTTTTTTAATAAGTTTATTAGGATCAAAAGGATGCTGGATGATTGAAGATAATTTAATAATTTTTCTTTATAAAAATAACTTAGATATTCATGATTATCATGACTAATGAAGTATTAAACTCATGAGTCTTATGAAATTTTGATCAATAATTATTCAATAATTATAAAGAAGAGAAATAAAAATTTTATAGGATTAATTTTAATTTATATCAGGTAGGTTTACTATAAAGACTATTTACTTCATCATGTAATTAATCAAAAAAATATACAAATAATAATAAAAATTTACACATGATCTTAATTGACTTTCATAAAACTAATGATAAAGTATCATTAAATTTAATTTGATGGACATTATTTAAGAAAGAAATATCAAACATGTATATTTAGCTTATTAAAGATATATACTAGGAGTGATGTCTAGAGTTAGGTTGATTCAATCTGCTACTAATGAATTTTTAATAACTGTGAGACTTCACTAATGATCATTATTTAATCATTATATTTTTGTATTAATTATGTAAGTATTGATAAAAGATCTTTAAGAAGATATTTTATAGTTTATATTATATGTAGATAATATATTGTTTGTATAATTCGACCACAAGGATTAGTTGGTAAAATTTATGAATATCTATAAAACTTATTTAAATATTAAAAAAATAAATTTGATATTTTATAATAAATTTTTGAGTATGAAGATTAATATTATATTTGAAGACAATAATTTTTTTATTCAATTTGTTAAGGATAAATGATAAGGTAATTCATCAAATTATTGAGTTGTTCAAGATTCTTAGATACTACTATTATTCAACCTTATCGCATAATAATATACAAAATTTTAATATTAAGTCTATAGAAATCATATGATTTTTTTTGTGCTATTTAAAATGTTATTTAATTTATTGACCATTCTGATATTTAGTATAATATTGAAGTTTATTTTTTCTATTGTTATGAATATTATTTTAAATAATAAACCAAAACTTTAACTATTATGAAAAGATTGACATACTTAAAAATTGAGAATATGCGTAGATGAGTCTTCAATCACTTGCACTAGAAGATGAACTACATAATAAAATTGAAACTTTGAAATTGTGAATATCATAAATAAATATTATGATAAATTTTGATTATTATCTAGGACTATGAGCATTAACAAATGCTAGATGATCATTAAATTTTATTTTATTTTATTCTTCATTTTGAATAATTTTTCATTTTAATAATAAAGTATATTTTATTTTTATTTGTTATATTTTATTTTATGTTATAACCTTTCAATTTTTTAAATTAAAGATATTTTTTATAATATTATTTAATCTGAGGTATTATTTTTTTTTTAAATTTCATGTATATATAATATATTATATCTAGTGCATGGGTTCATATTGCAGACTAGCCTAGAGGCCTTATGCCCTTGGGCTTGGGCCTGTGCTGTGTTGAAACCAAATCTCATTTGCCAGGGACTATTTACTAAGGCTATCATAGGGTTTGGTCTAGTCTTGCCATCACTGCCACTGAACTTAGCTTAGGCTGGATTGGTCCAGTCCAGGCTATCTACCACTGTCACAGCACCTAGGCTAGCCAGCATGCCACTGCACCCAGATTAGTCAGTACTGTCATTGTATTCAGGCTAGTCTGGATTGGTCCATGCTAGCCAGCATTGCGCCCTGGCTAGCCTAGGTTAGGTGCATGCTGGGCAAGGGATGACCTGTATCCCATGGCTTAGCTTGTGCAGGGTTGAATAAGGGTCCGACCCAACCCGACTAGACCTGACCTTGCATGACATGGGTTGTCAGTGGACCATGCTGTGCTGGACTGTCCTCTTCAATAGAAGTGCCAACATGACCCATTTGTCACTTCTAGTTCATCTCATGAGTATTAATAACTTTCTTTTTATTCCAACTCTTATGACACCAAAAATAAAGAAATTGTTTTTCATTATTGTGAGATTTATGAATTACTGAAACATACTAAAATTTTCAAATTGACACGTCATGATAATGTTATTGTTTGCAAGGTCCTATTTTGTTGAACATACAAACATACGAGAATTCTATTAATTTCACTCAATTTTTTTTTGCTATTGTATTGCATTTATTAATAATTTTTTTTGATAAATATAATTTATTATTTAAAGGAAAAACAAGTATTTCTATTTTTGATTATATGACAGAATAAATAAGATGTAGTTTGGTTATGTTATTAGAATTGTGAGTAATCATCATGCTCTAGGGTTCATATTGCAAGAGTTTTTTTTTTTTTTTTTTTCCTCTTTTTTTTTGTGTTTTGAGGGGCAAGATAGATTTTCCAAATTTTTCATGTGGGTAAATAAACTCCAAGTAGGGTATCAAAATTTATAAATATTTGATTGTATTAATCATAATATTTTAATCATATAGAAGGAAGTATTTCTAGGTGTTTTAAGGATAAAGTAGCCATGACAGTAAATTATTTGATTAATCAAATATTATTTCTTATTGTATAAAGCCATCTATTGCATTTAACTATTTTATTCATGAAAGATTATATTCATTATCACTTCAAGTATGTAGGTTTTTATATGTCGTGTTCATTTTTTTTTTCTTAAAATAAAAAAATCAAGTGATCCAATGTGTATTTCTTAGTTAATATAACTACTAGAAAGAGTAAGCTTATTACTTTTTTCTTTGATAAAGGATAAATGCCTAGTTTTGATATGCTTTTCTTTGATATATGGGTTTGGGGCATAATTTTATATATATATATATATATATATATATATATATATATATATATATATTCATGTTTGGATGCCTAATAAGAAATAAATCATTATCTTTCGATTTAATTTATAATTTAATAATAGAATCATAAGCAAAGCACATGCATAATGTTGTATTCAGATCACTGTTATTTGATACAATAAGAATTATAGAACATCAGAAGGTAAAGATGAAGAGAAATCACGAGAAGAAAAAGAAGATTGCAGGGAGAGAGAATAAGCACAATAAAATCTAATATTAAAAAATGACATCCACCCTAAAAAACAAAAATAAAAACAATGCTTATATATTCATATTTAAAAAATTGGTAAAAGTCAAAAGCTTCTTAATTAAAAATGAGTAATCAGATGCGCTTTTAATTATGATATGGCAAAAGACACAATGGTTCACACACGCCATTATGTAAGCATACACAGGCTGAGGTCCGTTGTCAACACATACTTATGTGAATTGAATACATTGTTGAGAAACTTGATTTTGTATTTTGAAGACCCTAAAAAATTGTTGGTGTGACAAATAGATAATGATTTGCAGAAGTGCAAATCTCATAGGTGGTGAATAAATCAAATTTCTTCAAGTTGATTATCACTTTATACACAATGCTCATATTTGAAATTGTTTTAATTCTTTTTGAGATCAGGAGAATAACTAATATATTATGATTGTCATTATTAAATCACATATCCAATATAATCAAAATTAAATATATTGATTTTAGTTATTCAAGTAAATGTGATAATCATATAACTGCAATAATCAAATATATATAAATCACAAATCTAATATTATATGATTATTACTTGCGTATATATTCTTTTAATTATTTCATATAACTTTTTGAATGACATTTTCTTATTCTACATCATTAATAATTTATTGATCTAAACATTTTTTCTGATTGATGCTACATTGTTTCTCTTACATGTCTAAATCACTTGTCATCATTTCTAATTTTTTCCTGTTTCTTTAAGTATGATAACTTGATAATTTACAATTCTCTTAGTTTAATTCTATACGTGAGTTTTTTAATATTTTATCTGTACACATACATCTATGTCATGATCATGTTATGAATATTATGTCTTTTAGCAGTCCATAATTCTGGATCATAAAATATGAATGATCTAATAATTGTATGATAATATTTTTATATCCTAATGAATATTTTTTTACTACATAAAATTTTTGATTTCATTCTTAATTTTATTTAGTTAATGTTAATCTGATAATATATAAAAAATATATATATATATATATATGTGTGTGTGTGTGTGTGTGTGTGTGTGTGTGGGTGTAAAGTTTCATCATTATTTTAAAATACAAATCCTAAATATGATAAATATTTATATTTTAAAGTTTTGATATTATCAATTTCAATGAACGATTTTTTCTTGTTGATTCAATATTAGAGTTATAAATTTAATATATCTTCAGTCAATTAGTTTCAAAATTATTTCTTTCTAATGTCTCATTATTTATTTGTTTTTTGATGTTTTTTACTAATTCTAGTCATTAGAAAAATATAATCTATGAATAACTTTTATCATGATGCCTTTTTATGAAAATATCTAGTAATCCCATCTATAATTAAATCAAAAAAAAAAAAAAGATTTTAAAGTAAATTGTTTGGGTTATCATACTATAATTAAAAATTTTTTTGATTTTTTTTTATTGAGTGAATACTTGATACAATATTATAATCCATATTCTTATTGATATTAAAATAATGAAGAAATATTATTTTCTATTAAGTATTCACTAAATTTATTTCGTCATTATTTAAAAATATTAATACTCGTTATAATATTATCAATATATTTAAATTCTTTTTTTTTTGCTTAAATATTAAAGTTATAAATTAAATAATTTATCTTTTTTTTTTTGCTTAAATAAAGTTATAAATAATCTTCATGGGTTAATAAATTAAAAATTTAAAAATAAAATGTTTTATTTTTTCTATATATATTCTTTATTGACCTACATATTTCCGTGAAGCTGAACATGGTTGATGTAATTTTATTGACACATATGTCATAGTTTGACATATATGTTGTCACTCCTCAAACACAATATATTTGATACTTATTTGAAGAGCCCATAGGGATATGTTTTTTTTTTAAATAAATTTTATGGTTGACTTGTGAGTAGGGAATGTTGACCATGAAAGATTATCCACCAAGATCAATTTTTGTATTTATTTTTATTTATTCTTTTATTTTTGCATACATTTGTGATCAGAATCATCAGATCCACCCCCCCTCGGATTTTTAAACCCTACTGAAGTTGGGAGCTTAAACTTGAGGATGCTGTCTCAGCTTGAGTTACCGGCATCAATTTTCTAGTTGGAGTTCTTTTGCATGCTAGTGCTTTTTTTTTTTTTCTGGAATTTTTTCTCAACTTGGCCCTGCGATCAGGTGAACTATTAACAACCCATGAGGCACGTAATCGGCAACAAAACTATGACAAACTTTCATCTGCTGGCTACTTCTCGTCTGCACTTATGGTGGTCAGGGAGCATCTCCCTTCAGGAAAGGCTTGTTTGAGGTTGAATATCGATGCTACTGTAATTGGAAATGTGGCTCGCTTCATCAACCATTCCTGTGATGGTGGAAATCTGTTGACAATCCTAGCGAGGAGCTCAGGCGCTTTGCTGCCTCAAATATGTTTCTTTGCTTCTAAAGACATTAAAAAAGGTGAGGAGCTCAGCTTTAGCTACGGGGATAGCAGAGTCAGGTCCAATGGCTTGCGATGTTCTTGTGGCAGTGATTGTTGCTCTGGGACTTTGCCTTCTGAGCACACTTGAATCACAGTCAACAATTGGTACATCTTTGATTTCAAATTGTGAACATGATGTTATTTATCCACGCACATAGTTTCTGGTTTTTAAAAATCAAAATTTCTTTCTGATATCTTCTCACATTTGATATGTGCAGTAAGTTGTCCTTGAAGTCGTTCTCATTGAAAAAAAAACAAGGCAAAAAAAAAAAAAAACAAAAAAAAAACTTAGATGGACTGTTAGGCGAGACTTGTCTCTTAAAGATGTCACACATTGTTTTCTGTGATTCATGGAAAGAAATTATCACAAAAAATGTTTGGAGATACTGTCCGAAGGAGGAAAAATGTAACTTCCAGATGGCCTTTTTATTGGTTTTGATGGTTGGATTTCTCTGGATGAAAAAAAAACAAGAGGCAGATCAGGATATAGTGTGGAAAAATCCATATTGATATGAATTGAAGAAGCTGCTAGAACTTGGGTTTTTCATTTGGTATATAGGTGGGTTTGTATTAAATTGCTTTGTTCATGAATATTAAATTGGGGATTTGACTGAAGATATTATTAGAATTATATTTATTTTATATTAGAATCATGTGTTGATTATAAAAATATTATATTTGACTACGTCAATAATAAGAATAATAAACTTATTATTGAAAATTCAGATTAATATATATGAATTTATTTTATGAAAATTTTATGATTTTTTATGATACGATAAATATGTATTTGTTTATGCATAGTTCCATCATTTGTATTATACACAAGTGCATGTGTAACATGTTAAGTTAGTATATAGAATACATTGTATTTAGTATAATGATTGTTGAGCTGATAATCAAATATTTAAAATATCAGTCATTTATTTCAATTTTATATTATATGGTTGTCTGTATGGATCATAGGATTAAAGTGGAAGGGATAAAAATCATAGTAAGATACATATTATTTGCATGAACCAAATATATGAACCTATATGTTTTATCAATGCAAAATTAACATGTTTACATATTATATTGCTAAATATGATAGTTATAGTGAAACTTGAATATGGACATAAATATTATATTTAGAGATGATGAATTCTTTATTTAGTTAGCTAGGAGCAAACGATCGGATGATATATTAAATAAGAACGAACTGTCTTGATATTTAGTTATTTAGGTCTAAGATTGTGATATTTATCCTCAAAAGAAGATATTACCATAACATATATGCTGAGCTAATTGCTAGTGTTATGACATTCTCATAGTCTTGCATTATCATGATAGTGTCAAGACAACTTGATATATGAATGAACCAAATGGCAGTACCATGATTGCTCATAGCATCATAAACACTTGAAAGATATAAAAAATAATTATATGCCAATGTCCTTTCCTAGTGCCATAGCCATGGCTAATATACGAGAGGTCTTATCAATGTCAATGTCATATTTATATGATAAAATGAGAAGTTATTAAATTTGTAGTGCCCATGTCTCAACGTCGTGGCCTTTTATGGATGAAAAGATGATGAAGCCAATGATGCTGTGGGCCTTTCATAGTACTATGATGCTGTGGGCCTTTCATAGTACTATTATGCTATGGGCTTTCATAGTACTATGATTTTGTGTTACAAAAATAATATACCTAAGTCGTGGTCATTGTCAACATTGTGATTTTATGTTATATAAAGATTAACACGCAGAATAAAATCATAACTATTTTCAAGAGTCATAATTTCAAACTAAAGTGATAAAAACCAAAGTTGGGGGTACATTTCAAACTATAAATAAGAAGTCACTCTAAATAGTGACTTCCTATTTATAGTAATCCAAGGTTACATAGGTATATATGTTGTAGATAGAAAAATTCTATAGGGTAAATTTCACATGCAACAAGTAAATCATAGAGTTGAATCCACACTTTCAAGGGATTCCACAAGTAAGCAAGATACACAAAATTAATATGAATCCCTAGAGTTAAGGGCACAATTCTCAAACCCACTTTCTCTAGAAGAGATTTGAGAAATTATACCAAAATAACATGCATCTATGATTTGTTTAAATTGAGATATATGATGTGACATTAGTTTTTAGTTAATAAAAATGAATATGTTTGATTTATTTTAAATTATGGATATTTATAAATAATGATTAAATAGAACATGAACTTAGAGGTATCAAACTAGATGTGTCATGACGACACGACTCATTTTTATGTTGCTCGACCATGCCACCATTATATGCTAGGTGCAACATGATATGAATCTCATGTCATTCTAGCACAACATGATATCCATTTGACTAGAGGTGTCAATTAGGTTGGGTAGCCCGGGACATAACACACAACATGACATGGTTCAAAATTATTATTGAACATGCTACAGACCATCCTGCATCATGGCTCTGGCTAAACCAAGCCAAAATATTTGGCATGGGAAGCACAAAACGGTGTGACTCTGCACAACACGGCATGATTCAGCATGATGGCTCATTTTAGGTTGGTAGTTTTGGCCTAGTTAGCTCGCAACATATTCTAGGCTAGCCTGGAATGAACTAAGTCAGCCAAGATTGAACCGAAGCTGGCTGGACTCAACCCAGACTAGCCTGGAATGAACCAAGCTAGCATGGTCAAGTTTGATTCATCTTGACATGATCTGACAAAATGCATGCTAATGGATCATGCTAGGCTACCAGCCTAGAATATGACATGACCTATGCTAAAAATAGACAATGTCAATATGACATGACCCATTGGATACTGCTACATTTGACTACAAGACCCATTTGGCCCATAGTCAGGTATATTTATGTCAGGTCATAAAGGTTGTGTCGGTTTTGGGCAGGGCAATAGGCAGCTTTAATTGAATGGCACAATTAAAATATTTATGCTAAAATTAAAATATTATATTTATATATTAAAATAATATAATTATAAAGATCAAAGTATGTGTGTAATGTGTATTACATATTTACATTATATTATAAAATTAATTAAATAAAAATGAAATTAATATCTAAAAAAATATTTGTAATTCAAGTTACTCCAAAAATAAAAATGACCTAAATAAAAAAGATAATCTATAAGCATAATATCAATATGATACATGGCATAACATGAAGTATATAACCGATAAAAATCCAAAAATAAACAAAATTTCATATCATACAAAAATAATCCAAAATAATATAAGTCATCATCATTCATCTCTTTATAGTGTGGTAGAATGGATGAAGATACAGATCATTATCGTCATGTATGTATCTGAAGGTATCACTAGTGGTAGCCTCATTATTCTCACTCTCAATGTCTCATGATTTATCAATCTATATCTATAAAATTATCATGTATAGATCTCCTAAATATTCAATCTTGAATCAACCCAGTAATTCATATATGTAATTACTTCTATGATATCTAATCATAGTCTAGATCTCATATTTAAAAGAACATTGAATATCACAGAAAAAATAGACTTCGATATTATGATAAACATCAGAATGATTAATAGATTATATATCATCTTAGATAACATGAGATATATATAATCATATGATTTTTACCAACTCAAATATTTATATTCTTATTATCAGTATATAAAAAAATATAATATTAATTAATATCTAAGTATTAAGACAGTTCACTCCTATTCGATTGATTATCTCATTATCTGCCCTAACTAATTGAATAAAAAAGTTATTAAAAATAAGACTAAAACATAACAATTTTTATTTTGAAATCCTTAAATATAATTTTTCCAGACATAATTCTCCTTTATTTTATTCTAATCTTTGTTCCACTTTAATCTTTAAGCAATTGTATTTTTTTATATGCTGCTTGACATCACTTTAATTTATTTATATCACCATAAGTGTATGGAAAATAAAAATGATCCATTTGTTATTGTTGCACAAACCTCATCAATAAATTAATATTTATTAAAATAAATAAAAATTCAAAGTAAACCAAATTTAAAATATTTATTGTTCTTTAAATGCTTATTTGCCCACCATAAATAAATTTCACAAAGAATACTGAGTAGAAATAAAAGGAAACATGAGGCCAATCCAAGACAAGATTCAAAATCATTTCAAATGTGCCAATGTATTAATTGTTTCTACTACTGTTTATAAAGATGCATTGTCTTGTTCTATTGTAAAATTAACCATTCTCTAATATGATAGCATATTTATAGTGCATAATAATACTCAAATAATAAACCATGATTGATCATCACCAGTTAATACAGCAAGCTAATAGCAAACACTTCATACAATTTTAAAAAATGAAACATTAGAAAATACTCATCTTAAACAAATAAAAATCTGAATTTAAAATATATTCATTAGTAAATGGGGCAAGCAGCACATCAAAATAAAAAAAAAAGAAAAAAAAAGAAAAAAAAAGAAAAAAAAAGAAAAAAAAAGAAAAAAAAAGAAAAAAAAAGAAAAAAAAGAAAAAAAAAGAAAAAAAATTAAAAAAAATAGAAAAAAATAGAAAAAAAATAAAAAAAAAAATAAAAAAAAAAGGGGCAAGCAGCACATCAGATTGTGACAGTTAGATCAGTCAGCTGGACCCATCCATAAGCACACCGATCTCTCATCTTTCGAACAGCATGTAAAGCCATATCAGCATTGGAGCGAATTTTTGTCAGCTTCCCTTGAAGAATCCCAGCGTTCACATCGGCATCCGCATCAGCCTGCATGTTTCATAATTCAAGATCCTCCATAAATTTAAGAGTTAATGAATTACAGGTTACAATATATCTTATCTACACAATTTTTGGGTATCGCCAAAAGTTAGGGCGTGAAACAGAAAACAACAGCAGGAGGCAGTAATATGAGAATAACAGAAAACAACCCCATGGATACAGCGGCCAGCACCCAGCAGGTGGCAGTAATATGAAAGTTGTTTGTAGAGATCAGCTTCTGTAAACTGAAAATTAACAGCAGAACAGGGCACATTGCATTAAAGATTTGCTTGCATTGCATATGGAAAAGACATTACCACGATACAGAAATATATAAATCACACCTTTCTCAAGAGGCGGCCATTGCATCGAGGATAGTTTGGGCAAACAGTTCCCCTCTCCCAATCACTCATTAGCTGCAAGTGGAGAATACGCGTTGTGTGCCCACAAGTTTCATCATCACACTGAAAGAAACCCTGACTGATCATGATCAAGCATGAACACACATAAGTTGCAAAACAGTATTACATGTAACGGTTGGAATTACCATCATGAAGCCCTTGTAGTATACTGAAACAAATTTCGCAGCCTGTATTTTAACCTGAAATGAAATAACCATGAAACTCAGCCATGATGAACTTGCCACGTTCAAAACTCGACAAAAGAAAATATGTTCTAAATCAGAGTTTCACGGATTGGTCACAAATGTTCAGATGCACCTAAGGGACACGTAGCTAATGTATGATATGAGGAGGGTTTGGATTTCTATAACATGATAAGTTATTCTTTAGCATTTAGAAAATCAAGACAATGAACTCCTCAAATACTCAATTAATGTCATGAATATATTGTGACAATATGTAGCTAATGTTTGGATTCAGACAACTAGCATGTTGGACGCTCCTATCTATAAAATATAAAATAAAAAAAAATACAAAAAAGTAAAATAATTACCAACTATATCTAAGACACCCACTGGCTCACATGCCGTATAAATGTAGATTGTAATAATATTCTGATTTTGAAACATATTCCAGTGAAAGAAATAATCTACATCATGTTACTTAATTACTATTGAAATACTGAATTAAAATGAGTTATTTATATCCCTTTCTAGTAAATGTAAGTGTCATGGTTGGTGAATTATACGAGGATTTCTAGATGGCTCTAGTGGTTATTATATCTCTTTCAAAATTTTGTAAAACTCTATGATTGTCATGTTACTTATCTATATCTTAAATAATATAATATCCTATGTATTATATTTTTCAAACAACTCGACCATAGAATACTATATTTTAATATTAGTCAAATTGAAAATACTATATTTTAATATTAATGATATTTCAACCATAGAGTATGAGAGATATCAATTAGAAAAATTAATAAAAACTTTCTATCATACACACCCATCTAACTTACTAGAGATGTGACTAAAAAAAATTAGAGATATGATCATTTTTATTGATCACTACTTGAGATATATATTGATATATCTTTTTCGAGATAGATCACATGTTTTATATTTTTTTTATATTTTTCATAAAATAATTAAAAATTAATTTCATAAAAATATTAAAAAAATAATAAAGTAGTAATATAATAAAATATATGTTTGACCAATTTAGCACTTAATGTATTAATAATAAATTATACATCAGACTTCTTGTACTGACAAACACCAATATAATAGAATTTCTAAAAATAAGAATATATATCTAATCGATATAACTTAGACATTATTAATTAAAAAAAATATTCTAGAATATTTATAGAGAAAATATTTTAACCAGAATTTATTTGATCACTCGAATGTCTTATTCTATCCTTTTTTAGTATATACCCTTATATATCCGATAGAGAGGCTATTTAGTCTCTCATAAAATTTTGAGATATACTTATTTTGTTCTCGATTAATTTCTTAGATGAGATAAGTTGATATCCAAAACCTTGAAATATATTTTCCTTAGACATTCAGGTAGCTAAAGAGGACAATTATTTTTCACCTAAGACAAATATCATTTTAATGAATACGGACACTAATTTTTTTGACAATAACTCATTTTTAATGAGTCTTAAAAGAGTACAAGTCTAGATGTTATGCCTGAATTAATTACTCTGTTTTATCTATAGTCTTGCTTGAACTAATAGATAATAAAGAGAATCACATGTCGGTTACATTTATGCAATTTAATACTTAGTATGATATTATTCTAATTGAGTTATCACACATAAGAAAAGAGTCAAATCATGTTAATTCTGAAAAGAATGAAAACTTTCAAGTAGAAAATCTTTTTCAACTTCATACGACATAATAGTTCATGATGATCCTACAAACTAAAGATGATTGGAAAGAATGTTGTAATTCTCAATCTGCTCAAACTAGAGATGATCCTATCAAGGAACTAATTGATCTTGCAGGCATTCTTCCTAATCTGGATTTTCTAAAAATTTCTGAAAAAAAAGGAGCTATATTCATCACCCAATTTCATAAATTTTGTTATATTTATTTTATTTTTTTTAAATTATTTCATTTAATGTAATAGGATACATAAGTTTTTTGTTAAGATATTATATCATTCAAGATGATATCATGCCATAATGAAAAAGATACATAATTAATATTCTACTGAGACTTATGTATTAATATCCTAAGAAACACAAACATAGATACGAACAAGAAGATACGACATGATAGGATATGACAATAAAAACAATTCCAAAAAATCAAGATATAGATACAATAAAAATAGTACATAATAAGATAAATAAAAAATAATTATCCTTATAAATATTATTTTTAAAAATCAATTTAGATAAAAAAAATAAAGTAGTTAAACATTATTTTTATAAATATTCAAAAAAAAATTATTTTTCCAAATATTCAAATTAAAACTAATTTTTGATCTATCCATAAACGTTAATTGAATTGGGCTAATTCCATAAAATTTACATGTTTACATTCATTGAAGTTCAAAATAAATTATAAAATAATTTAATCTAATTATTTTTTATTTCTCATTAATAAACTATAAAAAAACAATAATATGAAAAATAATTAGATAATTAGGTAAATGAACTTATAAAATAATTTTTTTATCATTTAATCCTCTAATTTAGTTTTTTTTTTAAATTACAATTTCTCCTAGTATTTCTCTCTTGTGCCATTTTAGATATGACATAGTGACTCGACTAGACCACAAAAAAAATCAAATATCAACACGACACAACCAATTTGACACATTAGATAATCTAAGCATTTCAAAAAATACAAAGAGAAATCTATAAGATACATGTGTTGAGATTTTTATTTATACTCTCTTTTTTATATTTTTGATGAGAACACATGACTTGTGGGCAATCCTAATCACATTTATCCATTATATAAGGGTATGAGTTGTATATTATCTATCATTAAATATTATTATCTTATTTTATATTTATTGAAATAAATATGATATCAAAGCTAAAATTCTGTATATCATTGATGAGATAGATATTGTGAGGAATTTGTTGGTGTGGAAACAAAAAATGGTAGTATTGTGTTTGGTACTGTACCAAGGAAGAAGCCAACATTGAGTGGTGGCGATGTGCAATATAGTGGCACTATACAAGGATGGAAAACAAATGTGTTGTTGCTAAGCTAGAATGATGCAATCGCATTGTGTGAAGATCTCATGCTTATTAGTAAATATCATGTTAATTTATTCTTTATGAGTTTGTTGTGATTTTATTATAATAACAAAACTTATTATTTATAACAGTCCTAAAAACTTATTGGGTGATTGATTTCGTCAAACGAAAATTCAGAAATATATGTTATAAAAATAATAAAAATAAGCATAAGTTTAAATATTAATCCTATAGAAATTATATGAATAATTTGACAACCCATTGAGGAACTATCTACTGCTTGAATCTATTAGATAAACTCGAGCATATGATTAGATATCTTTAGTAATAGATATCTTAAATTTCAGAATGATACTTAAAATTTAAGTTTGACTTATTTTTAAGCGTATGATTAGATATCTTTAGTATTATATAAAATTAAGCTCGATTATCATACAAATAATAATTGATATGAATTGCCTCTTCGCCATCTTGGCATACAAGGTAATTATCACCCTTAAGCTATCACTACTAAGAATGATTCCATCATAGTTGTGCAATTGGCATTCAATCACTAAAATAATACTTGTTTCATAAGCAACATATTCACATCAATCAATAAGTCTTCCTATGAACTTTACCTATAAAAATTATACAAAAAAAAAATAATTCACAAGATTATTATCATATTATGAAACAGATCAAATGATACATGTCTTATGACTTATATATCACTCTTTACCACAACTAACACACGATTCACATATTAAGATAAAATCCAAAGGTTCAACATTCTACATAACCCTCATACAATATTAAGATCAATTCTTTTAGAATATATACATTAAAATAATTATAAATTCATTTATACTTTCGACCTTATGAGACTCATTCACATTAATTAAACTTGTATAAATTTATGATTTTCACATACATATGCATCTCACGAGATAATATTATAAGGATAGTCACTTCCTTCGAATAAAATATCATGAGTGTGTCCCTTCCTTACCTATCACTATTTATCATGACTAATACATATAAATTTATATTAGAATGAAAAAAATGAATTTTTGTGTTAAATAATATTCATTTTCTTTAATAATCAAATTATAACATTATCACAAATAAATATTATACAAACAAAATTACCATACACAAATACAATAAATTAACCTTAGATCCATATTTAATCTAATATAAAGAAAAATTCACATGAGATATTTTGTAGTTCATCTCCTCGAATCAATAGTTTCTATGACAATGTGAGGATTTAAATTTTATATCATATTCCCAAACAATCCATGATTGCGTTTGCTTTGAATGTGATCCCATGCAGGAGCTGAAATTTATGGTGTTTAGAATTTTGGATGCTCGTATGTTGGAAATTCAAATCCCCTCATGTCTTTTTAGCAAAATCTCTAATTTTATATCATTGAGATCTCATCGAGTTACTATGAGACTTTTTAAACTAGAAGTCATGACTTTGTCTTCACTTTAAATCTCTTTTAGAGTACAAAAATTACAACAATAAAAAATTATCACGACTAATAAACTTTTCTAAAACACAAAATCGAGACAATGAGAATGTCAAAATTAAAAATGTTGCTCTCTGGAGTAAAGTCATGGATTCTTCACTTGTTATGATACATCTCTTATCAATCTTGTGTGTAAAGTCATGACTATTGTAAAAATCTTGACTTTCTTCTACACTATAAAATTCATCTCTTCTTCCTTCTGATGTTCATTGATAATTGTCTTCACTTTATCATTCACTTATAGTACATTAATATTCAGCGGTGGACTTTCCTCTTTTGATACTTTTTCCACAATCTATAATATACCTTTATAAATCTATCATATTCTAACATTAAAAATTTCATCATTTCATCATCATCTTTGGCATATTCAAAGTAGGTTGACTTTGATTCTTCTATTATTGTGACTTTGAAAAATACTATAACATGCAACTTCATAATAATTTTTTTTATCAAAGTCTACTGTAACATTTTCTTTATCCAACAATCATCTAAGAAGTAATTCCTTATGAAATATGCTTTTTTGTTTTTTAATAATGTGTAGGAAACTATTTATTCTCCAATAATATTTTTCTTCATCTAAAATATACAAGCTTTTGTACAAATTTTATTTGATTTTCACCCGCACAAATTTTCTTCATCTAATACAACAAAATTAACAAAAAACATTTTTTTTATTCTCTTAATTTTTATTTATCTTAGATTAGCTACCCATCAATATTGGTCATTAATAATCTCTCAATACATGATAAAGAATATGCTATTTCATAGCTTATTTTATACCCTCTTGATTAATTCCATTGCTGACATCTTCCATGCTTTCTCTCTCAGCACTTTGTCTCAATATTTTTTCTTGTACTTTCAATTTCTAAGTCCAAAAGCATTGGTTGTCTCAGATCTTCAATTCAATCAAATGTAATGGCTACAAAAGAAACAAAAAAAAAAAAAATTAACAAAAATACAAACACAAAACAAACACCAAGTAATATTTACTATCCAAATAATTAGAAAGATAATTATTATTTTACAAAGATACCGTTACTTCTAGTTGACCAATAAAACTAAAAAAATCTCTAACAACAAAATCAAAAACTTATTGCGACATTGTTACCATGTTAAAACTTATTATTTTTGACATAATCTCAAAAATATGTTAAATAATTAATTTTGTCCAACAGAAATCCACACGTATACATGGCATACAAATAATAAAAATAAATAAAAGTCCAAATATTGATCCCATAAAAATTATGTGAGGAGTTTGACTAACCAACAACAATAAACTTATTATTTATTATTTAGATAAATATGACTCTCACACTAAGTAAAAACACTATATTAGATGTATTACATAACTCACACATCATTCAAAAAATAATTCTTCTAGATTATACACAATTACCAAATACGAATCAATTAAACTTACATATATTTTGGATTTTCACTTACAAATTCATCTCATGGAATAAAATTAGAAGAGCATGCCACTTCCTTTGAATCAAATCTCATATATATGTCTTGTGACATGCCTATCACAATCCACAATGACACACATTAATTTATATTAAAATGAAACCCTAAATCTTAATTCAAAATTATATTTATTTCTATTAATAATCAAATTATAATATTACCATAAATAAATATTATTCAAACAAAATCATCATATACAAATATAATAAACTAACCATAAGCACCTATATTCCTGACATTTGAAAATAATTTATGCAAAATATTTGATGGATTACCCCATCAAATTGAAGATTTCCAATGATTGCCAACATAAAAATCTAAGTCTATTCTTAATTTATCTTTACTTGTGTTTGCCTTGAATTTAATCCTAAATAAGGGTTAGAATTAATGCCCCCTAGGATTTTGCATGCTCTAGGGCTTTAATTCCAAATCCCCTTGCACTTTTTGGTAAAATCATTAAGAACCTCAATTATACCATCAAGGTTCCACCAAGATGATGTGTGACTTTTCAAGCTAAAAATTACAACTTTAGGTTAAGGCCACAAGTTTTTTTCAAGTATAAAAATTACGACGACAAAAGAATACTATAACAGATATATTTCTTCTCTCAAACACAAATTCTGTTGGGATGGGTCCTCCGACATGGAGGGCCCACCCACAATAAAATAATAATAATAAAAAAAAAGAAAAATCAAAAGGTTTAGGCTGTCTAACTCTGTCTCTTCCCAGCAAGCTGCCTATAAATAGACAGCTTATTTCTCTTTTCAATTATCCCAAAATCAAATCCTCTCTGTATTCAATTTAGTGAGTTCTGAGTTTCTAACTCACTAAGTTGATGAGAAAAATATTTTGAGAGAAAATATTTTTTCTTTGTGTATATCCTTAGGAATTTATTCCTAAAAGGAGTGTGAGGATAAAAATAGTGTGAGTATTGCTTGGGGTGTGATTTTATACTTGTATGCCAAGAATAATAATTCTTGAGGGTGTGGGAATTTTCTACCTCTAGTATTTGACTAGAGATGAATTATTGTTGTATCCTGCTATTTTATTAGTGGAAGAATTTGTCGGAGTTTGTCCCGTGGACGTAGCCCAAAACAAAGGGTGAACCACGTTAAAATTCTGGCGTGCCTATTTTATTTTTCTGCAGTTTTTCTTGAGCAATTATTTAACCCGTTGTGTTCAACAACTGGAATCAGGGTCCAACAAGTGGTATCAGAGCCAGGTTCTCTTAATCTTAGTATGCTCTGTGGTTGCGGCTATAGACCGATCTTCCCCGTCAGAAAAGATTTTTGAGACTGTGTTTACTCAAGAAAACTATTTTTTTTGTAAAAGTACTATTCATACGGTGGATACTATTCATTCATACGAATAGTACTGTAGCAATGGAGGCAAAAACACACAAAATGATCAGTTTGACTGGCACCAATTATCCCATATGGAGAGATAAGATGAAAGATCTCTTATATGTGACAAAGATGCATTTGCCAGTATTTTCAACAAAACTCAAGGACACATCAGATGAAGATTGGAAGTTCGAGCACGAACAAGTGTGTGGCCTCATTCGGCAGTTCGTTGACGACAATGTGTACAACCACATTCGCAAAGAGTCTAATGCCTCGGAACTATGGAAAAAGCTCGGAAATTTGTATGCTGCAAAAAGTGGTAGCAACAAATTATTTTATTTAAAGAAGCTAGTTCAAACAAAATATCGAGATGGCAGTTCTGTGGCGGATCACTTGAATGAATTTCAAGAGATTGTGGATGAGTTGCATGGAATGGGCACAAAACTTGATGATGAATTGCTCGGTCTTTTTGTGCTCATGTCTTTACCGGAGTCATGGGATACTCTGAAGATGTCAATCACAAGTATAGCATCGAAAGGTGTTAACCTAGAAGAAGTCAAAGGCAGCATTTTAAATGAAGAGATGAGACGAAGATCACAAAACTCCTCTTCATCAAAATCTGATGTCCTTGTAGCAGATTCCAGGGGGAGGAAACAAACCAGAAGTCAACACCCAAGGGACAAGAGCAGAGGAAGGTCCAACAAATATGCAAATGTCGAATGCCATCATTGCAAGAAGAAATGTCACATCAAGAAATTTTGCCGGAAGTTCAAGAACGAGCAAATGAGAACGAGTGGCAAAGAAGAGAAGAATGGTGATAACAATGATGATGAACGTGCAGCTATCACCACTGATGAATTTCAAGTTTTGCATGATGATGAGGTTGTTAATCTTGCAACACATGAGACTAGTTGGGTGATTGACAGTGGTGCCTCCATCCACGCTACTTCTCGAAGAGAATTCTTCTCATCTTACAAGCTAGGAGAATTTGGTGTTGTAAGGATGGGAAATGACGAATCTGCAAAGATCGCAGGCATAGGAGATGTCTACCTGGAGACAGAGATGGGAACAAGATTTGCCTGAATCTAATTTCTACAGGTAGACTTGACGATGAAGGTTTCTGCAGCACATTCAAGAATGGTCAATGCAAACTCACCATGGGCTCTTTGGTAGTGGCCAAAGATAAAAAGTACTCAACATTGTACTTACTGCAAGCAGAGCTCTCCAAAAATACTGTGAACGTGATGGAGAAAGATGATGCAATTGAATTGTGGCATAGAAGACTTAGCCACATGGGTGAGAAAGGAATGGTGTAATTGGCTAGACGTAATATCTTGTCTGGGATTGACAAGGTGCATCTAAAGAATTGTGTTGATTGCCTAGCAGGAAAACAGAATAGAGTAGCTTTCAAAAGTTCTGTTCCTTCCAGAGTGGAGAATGTATTAGATTTGATTCACTCAGATTTATGCGGACCAATGCAAAACTCACTTGGTGGTGCACAATACTTTGTGACATTCATCGATGATCATTCTAGAAGAATATGGGCTTATTCCTTGAAAACAAAAGATCAAGTGTTTGATGTCTTCAAGCTTTTTCATGCCTCAGTCGAGAGACAAACTGGGAAGAAGCTAAAGTGCATTCGGACAGACAATGGTAAAGAATATATTGGAGAGTTTGATGCTTATTGTAAAAAGCATGGTATACGACATCAGCTAACACCGCCCAAGACACCGCAGTTGAATGGATTAGCTGAGAGGAGGAATAGAACTTTGGTGGAAAGAATCAGATGCTTGCTCTCACATGCAAAGTTAACAAAAGTATTTTGGGCTGAGGCTTTGAGTGCAGTAGTACATGTACTCAATCTCTCACCTTGTGTCCCTCTACAGTTTGAAGTTCCAGAGAAGGTATGGTCTGGAAAGGATGTTTCCTATAATCATCTGCGGGTGTTTGGATGTAAAGCTTTTGTGCATATTCCAAAAGACGAAAGGTCTAAGCTCGATGTCAAAACACGCCATGCATCTTCATCAGATATGGTCAAGATCAATTGGGTTATAGATTCTATGATCCAATTCAAAAGAAGCTTATTCGAAGCCGTGATGCTGTATTCGTTGAAGATCAAACTATTGAGGACATTAAAAGTAAAAAGGATGCCTCAAGATCTGATAACAATTCAGATTTGTCACTGATACCAAGGCAAGTTGGAGATGGAGTGCAGAATAATCAACCAAGATTAGTTGATGTAGATGCCCCCATTGAAAATGAATCAGATGGTGAAGATAATATTCAATCTCAACCACCAATTCAAGAGGAGTCTCCCATACCACTAAGAAGATCCACCAGAATAAAATATCCTTCTGTTAGACTCTCTGGAGATCAGTATGTGCTAGTGACTGATGGGGGAGAACCAGAATGCTTTGAAGAAGCTATGGAAGATGAGCACAAGAAGAAGTGGATTGAAGCCATGCAAGATGAGATGACGTCCTTGCATGAAAACAGAACGTTCGAATTGGTGAAATTACCTAAAGGCAAGAGAGCCTTGAAAAATAGATGGGTGTTCAGAATCAAGCATGATGAACACAACTGCAATCCAAGATTCAAAGCCAGATTGGTCGTCAAGGGGTTCAGCCAAAAGAAAGGCATTGATTTTGATGAAATTTTTTCTCCTGTCGTAAAGATGACATCCATCTGTACGGTGTTGGGTTTAACAGCAAGTCTTGATTGGGAAATAGAGCAAATGGATGTCAAAACTGCATTCCTTCATGGTGATTTGGAGAAAGAAATATACATGGAGCAGCCAGAGAGTTTCATTGAAAAAGAAAAAGAAGACTACGTGTGCAAATTAAAGAAAAGTTTATACGGCTTGAAGCAAGCACCAAGACAGTGGTATAAGAAGTTTGAATCAATTATGGGGGAGCAAGACTACAAGAAGACTACTTCAGATCACTACGTGTTTGTGCAGAAATTTTCTGATGATGATTTCATTATTCTCTTACTCTATGTGGATGATATGTTGATAGTTGGCAGGAATATTTCCAGAATTAACTACTTGAAGAAGCAGCTGAACAAGTCTTTTGCCATGAAAGACTTGGGTTCAGCAAAGCAAATTATTGGCATGAAAATTGACAGAGATAAAGTGCCAAGAAACTATGGTTGTCACAAGAAAAGTACATAGAGAAAGTGCTTCAGAAGTTCAACATGGAGAATGCTAAAGAAGTTAGTTATCCTCTTGCTAACCACTTTAAGCTAAGCTCTAAACAAAGCCCTTCTACAGATAAGGAGAAAGAAGAAATGGACAAGGTTCCTTATGCTTCAGCAGTTGGAAGTCTTATGTATACCATGATTTGTACGCGGCCAGATATTGCTTACTCAGTTGGAGTAGTGAGTAGATTTCTTTCAAATCCAGGAAAAGAACATTGGGCCTCAGTAAAATGGATTTTCAGGTATCTACGTGGAACTTCCAAAATGTGTCTATGTTTTGGAAATTCCAAACCCATGTTAGTTGGTTATACAGATGCGGACATGGCAGGTGATGTTGATTCGAGGAAGTCAACTTCAGGATACTTGATTACATTTGCAAGGGGAGCTGTTGCATGACAATCTAAGTTACAGAAGTGTGTTGCTCTATCCACTACTGAAGCAGAGTTTATTGCGACAACGGAAGCATGTAAGGAGTTGCTATGGATGATGAGATTCTTAAAACTCAATTTTCAACAACAGAAATACCAGCTGTTATGTGACAGTCAAAGTGCTATTCACCTTGGCAAGAATTCCTCATTTCATTCACGATCAAAGCATATCAATGTAAGAAATCATTGGATCAGAGATGTGTTGGAAAAGAAGCTACTACAACTTGAAAAGATCCATACTGAAGAAAATGGATCAGACATGTTGACCAAGACTTTGCCAAGAAGTAATTTAGAATACTGCAGAGTTATTGCTGGATTGGTGATGCCCCCCATGTAGTCGGACGGGAAAGAATTGTTGGGATGGGTCCTCCGACATGGAGGGCCCACCCACAATAAAATAATAATAAATAAAAAAAAAGAAAAATCAAAAGGTTTAGGCTGCCTAACTTTGTCTCTTCCCAGCAAGCTGCCTATAAATAGGCAGCTTATTTCTCTTTTCAATTATCCCAAAATCAAATCCTCTCTGTATCCAATTTAGTGAGTTCTGTGTTTCTAACTCACTAAGTTGATGAGAAAAATATTTTGAGAGAAAATATTTTTTCTTTGTGTATATGCTTAGGAATTTATTCCTAAAAGGGGTGTGAGGATAAAAATAGTGTGAGTGTTGCTTGGGGTGTGATTTTCTACTTGTATGCCAAGAATAATAATTCTTGAGGGTGTGAGAATTTTCTACCTCTAGTATTTGACTAGAGATGAATTATTGTTGTATCCTGCTATTTTATTAGTGTAAGAATTTGTCGGAGTTTGTCCCGTGGACGTAGCCCAAAACAAAGGGTGAACCACGTTAAAATTCTGGTGTGCCTATTTTATTTTTCTACAGTTTTTCTTGAGCAATTATTTAACCCGTTGTGTTCAACAACTGGAATCAGGGTCCAACAAATTCATGCCGACGAGAATATCATGATTGAAATAATTCTTTTCCAAAAACATAAAATCATGACTACAAAAATATCATGACTAACAATTATCCTTTATAATATAAAAGCACAATAGCAAAAGTTATTATGAGTAATATTTGTTCTCAAAAGCACATAATAGCAATAACAAAAATATCACAAATAAGATATTTTTTCTTTAGAACACAAAGTTATCATAACAAGAAAGACATGAGTGAGAATATTCCTCCTTGGATTAAAAAATCATGAGAACAAGTATTTTCCATGACTAAAAATCACTTGTTATTATGTAATCTTGACTATGTAATAATATGTTGCAATGCTGAAAAATATCTTGAAATATTAACATGCTTATGCTTGTGTAACTAAGTTATGATATTGAAAATATCACAACTTTCTATTATTTTTCTACCCAAAAAAACTTTCTATCATATTCTCTAATTCAACTCAAATTATATCTGATATCACTACTATTCATCTAAATCCATAAAAAATATTATTTAATAAAACTATTTTATTATAAGCTCATATTTTATATAAAAACATAATATAATCAATACAAATTAACCCAAAATAATTAATACTTTGTGTGCTAAACAAAAGTGTCTTTTCACACAACTTAACTCTCTTTAATGATAAGATCTCCGTTGAGAATTTTGAATTCATTATATGTGTATTCTCATCTTGATCACTCATTACAGATTAAATTAAGAATAATTTATCTTAATTTTAAAAATATTTCAACTATAATATATGAAATATATTAGTTATGAAACTTACTAGAGCATTATATCTTCCATCCCAATCAAGTTTGAGGAGAGATCAATTCAATCTAAAACACTTTGATGTATGAAAATCTTATACAAATATGATCATATAAAAATAACATAACATATAATTTTTTTTTATTGATAACTACTTAAATACATATATGAATATGTTTCTTTCATAATAACTCACAATTACTTTTTATTTTTTAGATTTTTCATAAAATTATAAAAACTAAACTCAATAAAAATATTTAAAAATTTAATTATATTTTTCAAGCTTCTTGCGACGATACAACCTAACATAATTAGATTGTAAAAGAAAGAGTACACATCTAATCGAAACATTTGGAACACTCCAACTTGAAAATTGTATACTAAAATATTTTTAAAGAAATTTAATTTTTTTCACCACAATCTATTTTATCAATCAGATGTCCTAATCTCTTCTTTCTTAGCACATACCCTTTAAGATCAAATATTTTATAGATAAATTATTAAGCTTATTTCCCAAAAATTTTGAATTCACCTATTATGTTCTCTATCACTATCCAAGAAAAGAAACATTGACATCTAGAACCTTGAGATGCGCATTCTTTCACTATTCTAGTACCCAATAAACATAAAAATAGTTCTTATTAGAGAATAATAATATCTTAGTGAGTATAGATATTATTTTTTTTGATCAGTACTCATTTTCAACGAGCCTAGGAAAAGTTTGAATATAGATGACACTTGTGAATTCATTACTCTTCTTATCTTATATATAGCCATGTGCCATTAAATTATTATATTTGTATATGTTGAAACAGATATAATTATTACTCACATTAAATTAAGCCTAGGAAAATTTTGCGAGTACTTAATATGATAAAGTTTTTCATTGATTATATTTGTATATGTTGATACTTAATATGATATTACTCACATTAAATTATTATACATACTAATTAATTTAGATCATATTGAATCTAAAGAGAATAAAATTTTGCTAGTACATAAATTTCATATATACTCAGATAATTCAATAGTCCATGAGTCTCATCAGTACAACATTATATTGAGTTTACAACTAAAGAAGATAACTACCCAAGACATAGAGTTTATACTAAGAGAGAAAGATAAGCTTAGCCACCTTAAATCATAGACAAACCTATCGGGGGGGACCAGATGATCATGCAACTAATCCCTATGATCTTGATGTTCTCATCATTATCTAAAAAGAATACATAACTTATACTCAACACCTAATTTCTTATATTTTATCACTCTTAATTTGTTATTTTTTTTATTACTTTTCAAGAAGATACTAGGATGTTTAAATTTCCATCTGAAATATTATGCTATCCAAGATGACGCTATTATATGATGAAAAAGATACATACCATCGACTTTAATTGGATCTAAGAATTAATACCATGATATTTGGGAAAATCCATTATTGGATCCAGGTGAATATTCTCTATGTAGATATGTTAAAATTAGAAAGTAAATCTTTTTAAGACGAATCTTGTAGAGAGTGAATACACTTAGATATTTAGCATGGACTACCATAACACTTACTCTACAGTGATCACGATAACCTCACTATGTGTTCTAATTTTTCTTAATCTTATAATTGAATGATATGTCAACTAGACGTGAATAATATATTTCTTTACGTTGATATTAAGAAGAAAACATATATAGAGTAGCCACATTATTTTCTAACAATACAATCAAATATAATTTACTAATTACACAAGGCATTGTACAACCTTAAATAGTCACCAAAAACATAATTTCAAAGATTTTCACAGGTATTTATATTATTTAGATTACACGTGTATTACAAAATTTTCTTTATTTTTCCATAAAAATTTTGATGATCGAATAATTTTATTAATTGTTTACGTGAATAATATTCGAATTATAAAAGATGATAAGTTTGAGATCAACTAACTTAAAGAGAACCATCAATTACAATTTCAATCAAAAAATCTTATGACTCAAATATTTTTTCGATATTAAAATATTATATTTTACAAGAAGTATTACTATTATCTTATCATTGAGTAGATATATACTTGATATTCTTACAGAGTTTGATCTTTTAAGTTATATTCAAATAAACATTATTATTGATCCATATACAAACTTTATTTATAATGTAATCCTTAAAATTAATGGTATTATGAGAGAATCATAAGAAAAATTATTCATGTATTCTAAGATAGATATATGATATAATTTTATACTTTTCTTAAAGAAAATACTCTCCTAAAAAAGTAAGAGGCATGCAATACTTTGGATAAAGTATTAATCAAAGAAATTGAATATACATTCTTTTCTGCCACTATCATTTACTATGATAGTTAAGCAACGAAACACATAACCTCCAATTTGCCACGACAATTTACAACGATAGTTAGACAACTCTACAACACATGAATCTACCCAAGAAAATTCAATATAAGACATCACTATAACATACGTTCAAAAAGTAAAGCAACCAGTAAATATTTTCACAAAAATTTTTAAAATACCTCAACTTATATTCTTTTGCTCCAAGCTTTTTGTTGTGAACTAGACAGGGTTGTTGTAAATTATGATAGTTAGACACAAGCATACACCAACTTGATTGGATTGTTACATTTTATTCATGTTTTTACTTATTATCTAATTGATGGGACCACTCAATCTGTGAGCCACCTCAAACACATTTGTTCATTATACAAAGGTGTGAGTTGTAAATTATTTATATTATCTTATTGTTTTATTTTATATTTGCTAAACCAATATGTGTAAAATAAAAGAGATGAAAACCAATAAAAACCTAAGAAATCAACCTCTCCATAACTACTTCAATCCAAATATTACTTTTCACAATGTAACTATACTACTATACTACTCAAAACCCTAATGGTTACTCTATTTACATCTTCTCATTAATGTTACAATGAAAAAAAAATATTCTTAATGTCTAATTGATATTCATTAATGTATAAAAAGATACTCTTATATAATGAACATATATGATTTTGATAACTCACAAATTAAGTGTTCTCATCAATAACACACCAAAAAATAAAAAATTAAAACAAGAATACATAAACTATAAATTGTAAAGCTACAATATATATCATATAAAAAATAAAAAATAATAAATAATAAACTCACTATAAACCATCAAATTATATAATAATGATTATCTCATCAAATAAAATATTCTAACCTATAAATATAGCAAAAAACTATAGGAAACCTGCAATAGTATAGATTTAATTTCTAAATCAAGATGAGAAATATCTAATCTATTTTAAAAGACTTCAAGATACATAAACAAGCACAATAATTAACTAAAACTCAACAAAATATAATATACAAGCAGTGCACTTATATAATATGTAAATAAATTGAGACAAATTATATACTAAGTGATTTTATCAATAATAACATAATAATATAATAACAAAAAAAAATATAATAGTATGACTGTAGACTATAGTATCTCATCAAGATAGTGCATACAAGTTCAGGATATTAAACTTGAAAAAAATAAATATCAAATGAGACAACTTCAAGGCTTTAATAAAATATATGGTAATAACAATAGTCCCACTTTGAATTTTTTGCCTAAAACAGATACATCACACCTCAATGCATTTCATTAATCCATGAATATAATATTGGAGATTATATGCCTCAATGTTTCACTGTCACAAAAAAAGAAGAATATGTATATCTGATTTTCTTTACTCTGAACAATGTCTCTGCACTGAATTTTAAAATAATTATATATCTTTTATATTTTCAATAGAGAAGATTACCTCAAAAGGAATACATAACCTTGATGTAGATCTCCATTTTTTATAAGTTGGTACTCAACTTGAATCTAAATATTAGGCTAATTACAAGTGCATGATCACAAAAAAAATATCTCAAACTTTGAAGACTTCTTTACATACCTCAGTATGTGAGACCTAAATATGAGTAAATCTATTGAGTATAATTTAAAAAAAAACTAATTATACTAATTATATAAACTATATCAAATTAGATAATATTCAAATAAATTAATATGCACTATAGTCTCCTATAAGTAAAATAATCAACTAAAATAATTACATCATATGTAAAATCAATACCTATATAAATAAAAGTATTTGCCGAAGCATAACTCAACACTACAACATTTATAAAAATGTCAAACAAACACCCCATTAGGGACAATGCAATACACCTCCTAGAGTAATCAACTTTATACTAAAAAGGTAATTAAGTTTCTTAAAATTATTCATCTAGAACTGCAACTTAAGGTACTCTTTAAATTTTGTGTTCTCAACTCATCATCTCTTAAAATCAATATATCATTTATATATATATAATGAACAAAATCAACATACTTTCAAGGTTCCTCCAAAAAAATAAAAAATAATTCATAATACACCTTAGTAAACCAAATAAAATAATTACAAATAAAATAATTACAAATAAAAATCTTACAATTAACTAAGAAAATTGCTTCAAGCCATATCGTGTCATCTACAATCAGCAACCTACATTAGATTGTACTACTTGAAACATGAGTAGCTATTCCTCAAAGTTACTATAAAAAAAATATTATTCATATCTAATTAGTATATTCTCTATTTATAAAAAGTTACTAATAAAATAATCATTCATATCGAGACAATCTTAATGACTAATGACAAAGTGTCTTAGTAGTACATACCAAATATCTAAGTGAATCACCTAGCTACAAATCTCATCTTACACCAAACTATCTTCTTACCAGTACCAAATATCTGAGTGAGTACTCACCTACAACTAACAAACTTTTTCATAAGTCATTGTAAAAGTTCCCAACTTACATTTAGGTAGAAAATACACACCCCCTACTAACATGATCTAAAGCAATCTTGAGTGAGATAATACTTGAAAAAAAATCTGATTATCCTAACACTATCAATAGAAATAGTAAAAAAAGAAAAAAAACAAGATGAGTATATGATAAAATTTGTGAGATCAAGTATTAAGCACAACTATTGTCCATTCTAGAGAGTGATGATAATGTCAAGATAAGGGAATTTACTATAGAATCATCAAACGCCTCGGCAAACTCATCTATAGATTGAGTGGGTTATGCATGTCTCATTCTAATTACATAAACTTTATATCCTATGCGATCAATTCTTCTAGTTTTTGCCTTATCATGAGTCTGAATTATAATAAACTCTAGAGCTATTGGGTCATCTAGAAATGAAAAAGATACTCTCATAGGTAATCACACACTCTAAAATCAACTCGAAATATACTTATTACATAAAATGACTCGATAAGAGTATCATCATTATTATAGTTTTCATTTATTTTATTTTATTTTATTATTTGATAGAAGCACTCAATCTATGGGTTACCCAAATTACTCTTGTCCATTATATAATGATGATAAATGATTTTTATTATTGAGTATTAACATATTATTATTATTCTTTTCCATATATCATAGTACTAGTTTCCAAATTACATTGAAGTAGAAAATATGCACCTCTACTAACATGATCTAAAGTTATCTTGAGTGAGATAATATCTCAAAAAAATACCTGATTATCCTAGCACTATCAAAAGAAATAGTAAAAAAAAATGACATGTACATGATAAAATCTATGAGATCAGGTATTATGTACAACTACTATGACCCTTCTAGAGAGAGAGAGATGATAAAGTCAAGATAAAAGGGATTCATTACATGATCATCTAACATCTCGGCAAACTCATTTCAAGATAGAGTAGGTCGTATATGTCTCATTCTTATAGTATAAACATTATATCCTAGGGGATCAAGTTTTCTAGTTTCTGACTTATCATGAGTCTGAACTAGAATAGACTCCAGAGTTATTGGATCATCTACAATCAAGAAATATATTTTTTCATAAATAATGCCATACTCTAAAATCAACTTGAAATGTACTTATTATATATGACTTCATACTAGTATCAACATTATTATAGTTTTCATTTCTTTTTTTATTTTATTTTATTCTTTGATAGAAGTACCCAACTTATGGGTTACCTCAATTACTCTTGTCCATCATATAAGGATGATATTTTATTTTTTATTATTGAGTGCTAACACATTATTATTATTCTTTTCTGTAAGTCATAGTATTAGTTCCCAAATTACATTGAAGGATAAAATACATCCTTGTATGTATGGTCAATGATATACCACATGACATATTAGACACGTATCAGATGCGTGTCTGGTGCGTGTCCACATGTCTGACACATGGATACTCCCCAATGATAGCTTGTCTATGCTTCAGAATATAAAAGTACTAGACATATGAGTTATCCCAAAGAACATATTCAAAATCATTATTTAAGACAATTGATAATATTGATTTTATTAAGAGTACTATTACATGTATTTTGGAATAATAATCTATAATAAACTTGATGCCTATTTTTTTTTTAGCCATCCCATTTTGTAGGGGTGTATTATCACAAGAAGTTTAATATATAATTATGTGATCTATATAGTAAGTATAAAATATATGAAAAATAAAAAAACTTGTGATGTAATATAAAAAAAAATATACATTCACATAATGATCAAAAATTTATAAAAAAAATCAAATACTTAAATTCTTCTCTAATCACATATATCTTAGGTCCTCATAAATTTGACATGTAGGATAGAAAACTTGTATATTTTGCTAATTAACACGTCTCACACTTGATCAATGGATACTTACTCACACTATGTCTTCATAAAAAAGCCTCGACCAGTATAAAATATTTTTAAATTTATCAGTAATGAGCAATAAAATTGAGAATACATAAGTAAAAGTCTAACACACTTAATTTATAAAATAAAATTTTATCATAGTAGAGAAAACAAAGATTCACTAATATCAATTTCAAATGAATTTCATTTCAGAAATTCTTGATCGTTTAATTAAATACCAATAAACCATAAAATAAAAATAAGAATTAAATTATATAAAAATACTACCCACTAAAACTAAATTAACATATTAATCATGAATAAACATAACATGATTAAAAAATAAGAAATTAAATTAAATACTATCATGTCCAATAATTTTTAAAAAATAATTATTAAGAATATAATATTCACAAAACAAAAAAAACATATAATAAATAAAAAAAAATTATCAATAAAATAAATATTAGCTCTTATATCAATAATCTAGAATTTGAGTAGTCTGAACAAGTATAGTCATTATGTCTCTCAATATGTGTATGATTAGAAGTGTCAAATGAGTTAGGTGGTCTGTATCCCCAAAGCCGGGTATGAACCGACCCAAAACCGAGTTGACTTTGGGTGACGAGTCATGCTGGACTTGCCCTCTAGTGAACTGTGTCGTGCAAGGCATGACATGCGGGCCCATACAGGCCTAAAAAAATGAGCTGTGCTAGCCCGACACGATCCACTTGACACCTGTTTGTACGATAGGAATATGTTTTAATATTCATGTATAATAAGTCTCATGAAAAATTAACTCTTTTAGGATACCAAGATAACTCATGTAGTCATCATGTATCTCAATACAATGTAGTACTTTCTGCCTCTTTTTTAGAAATAGTACCTAATAACTATCTCTTGTGTGATCATTTTTTTAATAATATGTGTATAATAGAAAGAATGTCCTGTATTTGTATATTGATATCATGTCACAGCCCTCCAAATAAACAACAAATTAGAATTTCCCCAATTTGAAATCTTTCATCTATCCCCAGGTAAATAATAAGCCTTGATTTTGAGTAAAATCCCCAACATTCATTCATTTTAAAACTGTTGCCCCAAAAACTAGGATTTCAAGGCCTAACCAAAATTTTCACATGTTCGAACCTCAGAGACTTTGGGTAAGCCTCCCCTTTTGCCTCACTGTAAACTGCCCAAAAGGATTATTAACTCTGATGCCCATTTCACACTGTGAGTGTTCGATGACAGTGATTGACACATGATAACAAATGCCTCCTTTAACTCGTGCATGTGTGCACAATAACATATCTTAAGATTGGTTTTTCTTAGGTTATTAACCCGGATCCAGGACCATATCCCAAGAACAAGTCACGGGTAATGGGACACCATGATCCTATACATTGCTCGAACCCATTTAAAAAAAATCAGATTTTTTTTAAATATTGTACCCGCAACATCCACATGACGATTTTTTAAAATTTTATTTTAAACTTGATTCGGCACTACTCAAGATGACCCAGCATGGTAGGTATGAGTCTGCCCAAAATCTAGCTGTGCCAAGCCAGGCAGATTAGCAGTCGTACTGTGCTGGGCACAGAACGACTTCCATGTCAGGCCATGCCGATACGGCATGGTGGCATGAATGGACCACCCAATAATAGGTTGTACCAGCATGCACAGCATGTTTGACACCTCTACAACAAACTCATTGCTAAAATCTCTGAATCAAAATAATCATTTGTCTGCATAATATATAAGTTTGATAAAAGAAATTCAATAAGCAAACACACAATAAACAATAGGTCATGAACTACTGACCTCATTGGCTATCACCGCAGGAGATATTCTGCTTCCACCATTTTCCAATGGACACTTGGGACATTGCATTTCAAACCAAAAATTGAAAGCAGATAGTCCAATTTGTGAATGTGTTGGCTTCTCCAACAATGGGGCACGGACAAAACTAAAAATATCTGGACACTCAAAAGTCCCATTGCAGCAAGGACATGACAGAATCAATGGTTCACAACTTCGGTATCTGAAATTCAATCCACAACAAAAAATGAACAATTATACGCCATAATTAACAACTCTATTAAATAATTTTGGTAGTGGTGCAAAGTCTCAAATAGAGCATTGTTATGGTTTATGTTAGCATTTTATGTTTTTGTTTGTCTTTTTTTATTTTTTGGATGAGAACACAAAACATATGAGTTAGCTTGTATTTAAAGGGTATTTTCTTTGTACATTATTATAATGGAATTTGTATAAAATTATTAGGATATATGTCGAGTTTTAATTTTTTTTTAGTTATTTTATTTGTTTTTTATTGTTTCAGAGCACCCGATTTGTGGGGTGCCCCAAACCATATAAATATATATATGGTTTAAATTGTCTTTTAGGCTTAAACTTTCATTTTAATTTTTTCTTATTTCTCTCTTTCCTTATCTCCTCTCTGCTAACACAAACCATAACTTTTAGTAAGATTAACATGACATCAGAGAGAGTTCTTTGATGAAAAGGCATCAACACTGGGATGTGTGAGGGATGACACTCTTTCTAGGAGCATTGTATTGCTAACATACCGACATACAATGAGTATTTTAGATTAATTTTTGACTTTTTTGAGGTTATCAGACATATGACAACGTAATTTCAATAAAAAAAACTTTTTTAGCAGCTTATGAGCTAGCCAACATCGTGTGAAAAAAATATTTTATCTATATGATATTATTATTCAACTAAGAATTTACAAATTGACTTACTAAGACGTGACAAGTTACTATTCAACTTGGAAAACAATCAAAGAGGACGACAAGTGTGTTATTCATATTGACAGATTATATTGACAGATCATATTGACAGATCATATGATTTGAGGAGCAATTTTGTAATATTTTTTATATACATACATTAGAAGAGTGATATACAAGTTTGCAGAAATAATCTTGGAGAAAAGATACTTCCATCTCTCTTGAAAATTATATGTAAGTAACTCAGGTGACTACAATTATATCTAGATCAAAAAAAATTATTGTGATTAATCACAAAACAATGATATCTTTTATCACACAATAATAATGAAAATAGTGGAAGGCTCAGCATAGATACACAAAAAAGCAGGAAGACAGTGATTATTTGTTATTTCTATGAGAAATCATAATATGCTTAAAAAATGTGGTGGATATTGCTCCCTGAGTTATGAAGGATGCCATTGGATTAAGTCCTTCAACATCCACTATACTTTATGATCATCATCTCACTTCAGACTATTAAATAATTAATTTAGGAGTCTATACACAAATTATAAATAACTACATTATTTTTATTCTTTTATTGAGACTAGAAACTTTGATATTATCATGGTCATAATACTTTCGTATGGGTCAGTAGAAATGATAATATTAATGCTGACCATTTTTTGTTAATAGGTACTTTATATGTACTAAAATTTTGTCTTAATTTATTTTATGTTAATTACTTTATGAAACAACAAACTTATGACACTATTTTTTTTTTGTTTTTCTATGTTTTTATGTAAAACTATTTTATCAGATAGATAAATTTTTTAGTGATTGAGCAAGATGAATTGTACATATTTTTCTTGGCTCACAAGAATCATTATAGATATCTGTCTATTATTGAACAATTAGTGATTCACTATCTACTATGACATTCTTCAGTAGAAAAAAAAGATAAAAAATCTAGTAATATAGAACCAACATATATTGATTATGACATATATCAAATAGAAAAAAATAAATTAGAGCTTTTAATCAATCACGTCACAAGGGTACTAGGAGGGGCATTCCAGCTGATTCACACTCATACAAATGAGGACCCTATAAGATGATAATGTTTGATTGCATGCAATATTTTATTATTTTTACTCATGATTACATTCAATTTACATGATTATTAATATATAAAAAATATCTCATAATTAAAAAAAAAAAAACATTTCACATTTTTTTATTTTGTCCAATTTGATGAAATAATAAAAATTTAATTAAGATATGACATTATCTAAATTAAGTTTTTGAGAAATGAATCTTCTCAAAAGTATGGAAAGGATTTATACTAGATAAATACATCCATAAATTATTTTAGATAATATTTCTATTATATCAGATAATCCACAATGGAGTAATAACTTTGACCTTCCGATTATACTACGAAATAAATCAAGGTTGTTCTGCTTATCAACATTTATATTATGTGTTTTTTTATTCTAATTTTGATCCTATATATTTTATTTTTTTATTCTCATTTGATAGTTCCAAGATTCCAAGTAATTCTTCTGAAATACTTAATCATCCAGTATAATAACATGCTACATTAAAAGAATTGAATGTAATAATATTTTATCATACATGTAATCTCATCCCAAAACCAAAAGCAAAATTAATAGGAAAATATAGATGAATATATACGGTGAAGATATTACCCAAGGAAAAGGTAACTAGGTTGGTAGTGAAAGATTTTACATATAACATTGATTATTGAAATACTTTTCTTTTATGAAAAAAATAATAACAATTAAATTGTTACTTTCTATAATATCACAAGTCAACTATGTATTAGTTAAATATAAATAATATATTCCTTTATTATGAGATAGAGAAAGAAATATCATGTAGTAGTCATTGAGATTTGATATTTCCGAGAGCATATATATATTATATGAAGATAGAGAAAAATAAGTCAATTATTCTTGTTGCTTCCAACATATTTTAATTAATAAGTATGTGATATCTTTTATAGATGAAAATAATATTTTGATTATAGAAAATGACCAATTGGGTACATACTAACTAAAAATCATTTTTATAGACTCATCTATAGATACTAGATTATCCGTTGAATCCACAAAATAAAAAATGTCAATAAAAAACTAAACTATATGATAGTAATTAGGCCAATTATTATATATAAAAAAAATAAGCCAAATATTATATATGTTATCAATATAATTAATTATTTTTTAACTCTTCTAGACATATTCATATAAATGGTGTATTTAGGATTCTCAGGTATAAGAAGAAATCGCCATTGTGTAAACTTATATTTAAAATTATGAGCATAATAAAATAAAAATATATTAAAATTCTAGTTAGGCTCCTAATATTATTAAGAGGAGATCGCCTATAGAATTTTATATTGCTTGCAGGTAACATCATCTTCTATAAGAACAAGATAGATAATTATTTCAAAAAATAGAACTATGATGCAGTATTGTTTGATCACTACAACTCACATACCGACTAATAATCAAAGTGAAGACATTCACAAAAATTCTCAGATGACTATATGTTAATTTCCTCTCTACCAAAGCTAGAAATTTGTGATAGCATGAAGCATACCATATGCATAATTTTAATTTATTTTTCTATTATTTTATTTATTTTTTTATTATTTGGGAGCACCCAATTTATGAGATGCCTCAATTCAAACAATATAAATACAAAAGTTCATTCATGTTATAGAATAGGCAACAATGATACCTATATAATGAAATCTATATAGTGGATCAATAAATATAACTCTTATTCTCTCTAAACTTTTGTTCTCATTTATTCTCTCTCTTTGTAATTCTAGTTATAATTCTATAATTATTTTGATACACATTATTAACACAAATCTACTTCAGCAATGGTAAACTTATAATATTATCATTTTTTATCTTATATTAAAAGTTTACTAAAATATTAACACTCACAAAAATTAAATTTGTGACAAGAATCTGACTTGAAAAAATCTTAGAAAAACAACAAAAGAAAAAAAGGAGTCACAATATGACTATACAAAAGCACAAAATTTCCATAGGTATCATCTACATGAAGATTTGAAAAATGAATTTTCTATGTAAAAGATCATCTCACTCTATGTAATAACTTGAAAGATTTCTTCGAGATTCTTAAAGAGGTTTATTATAGATTAGGAATTTAAAGACACTAGTCTTGTACGTATCATATGACCAAACATCTAATAAATATATATTAATCATCGTTAAAGAATAAAAGAAAAAGAATGAAAACTAATTTTATTGATGAAAATAAGCTAGACCAATCTTATTTTGATATTAATTTTTTTTAAAAGTGTTAGTAATAATTTCAATATTTAGTAGAATATGAAAATATAAATATTAAATAATTTTATTATATTTTATTTTAAGTTAATAAGAATATCATCTTATTATTTAAATTTATATTTTTATCTAAATTTATGTATTATTGAATTTCAATATGACTTATGATAATATATGTCTTGCAGAGTATGCAACCACGCATACAATCCTTCAAGAAAAGGTATATTTTTTAAATTTAATAACAATAAATACCAATGTAAATATCATCTATGGTAAATAATATTTAATTGAAGCCTATGAAAAAGAATATAATCATACCAAATAAAATTAGATTCCATATTAATATTATATTATATTTTAGCAAATCAATAAAAAAGTTATTTAGTTTAAAATATATCCACAAAATTAGATATTATAATGAAAATATGAATAAAGATAATACAAAATATATTTATATATTATCCATATAATTTTTGGGAAAACAATTACAACAAAAAAATACTCAATATTTTCACCTAGGTTATATCATATAACTTTATAAGCAATTAAATCATATGTTATAATGAACAAGAAATTTAATAACCCAAAGATTTATACTATTTGACACAACATGCCAGGTCACTCCAAATCTTCAATGGAATAGTGAATCATATAATAATCACATGGAGATTTATTAAAAAAATCTGAAAATTATTTTACTATATTTATTTTCTAGTAATATATCTTTGTCCACAAGATAAGTTAATAGTCAAACTATTATGAAATAACATTATTTCTAAACCAATTAACTTTTTAGAAATAATACATTGAAAAATATGTGAATATAATCATTCACCATTTAAATCTTTTCATTATTTCATGGTTCTCATAGATACCTTCACTATATGTTTACATGTCAATTTTCTTTTTATAAGAAATATTAACAATGCTAGGATTATTACACAAATAATCAAATTAAGAACATAATTATCTGATTATCCAATCAAGAAAATAAGACTTAATAATTTATTATCATTAAGAACATAAATTAAGAACATAATTATTTCACAACTCTCAATGATTATTTATTATCACTTGAGATAAGCATTAAACATCTTGTTACTTAAAATCATATTCAAAACAATTTGGTAAAGTCTTGAATCAAAAATTTTTAATTAATAATCAGATCACTACTAATAAAAATCATAATACAAACATTTATTTGGAGACATAATATTATGCATGTTGCAAATCAAATTAAAATTAGACTAATATTTTACCATGCGTATTCCTATTCACAACTTATATTGGATAAACCATCAAATAATTATTATATATTTTTGTTTGTGTAGTACATATACCAATTACACCCCCATAACATACTATAATGAATTCATAATATAGACTTAAGATTTACGTAGGTTTTGATTTTGATATCTATCATAAGATAATTAAAACCTTTAACAAAAGATTTTTTTAAAACAAAATTGGCAAATTATCTTTTTAATGAAAATATATTCCCACTAAAAGGAGAAGAAAAATAAATTCCAAAAGAACAAGCAATTACTTGAAGTATATTCATATTAACTCATTTTGATCCTTAAATAAATCAATATGAAAAAAAAGTACACATAATCAATTATTTATAAAATCTTACAAATAAATTACCAAATATATTCAATAATACAAATAGAGTGATAAAGTCATATATCCTAACTATTAATGTTCTGATATGAATTGAAATCCCTAAATAACAGAAAGTAAATGAATCCAAAATACCCTTGAAGCATGAGAGACCAATTTGAAAAAAAAAAAATATTGCTCCACAACAGAGAAGAACAAAAGCAAAACAAAATACCCTTAAATGAAACATAATGAATAACAAACTCTTAAAAAAATACAAAACAAATAAATATCTACATAAGAGATGAATGTATCTAAAAATTATGAGATTTCAATATGTTATACATATAAAATAAAATCAAAATAATTATATTTTGAATAATATTTTTACTATCCAAGTAGTCATAGACATCACACAAAATAATAATGATTCCAAATTACAAAATATAAATGTAAGTATACAAAGAAAAAATTCACCAAAACAAAAAAAAAGGCTATGAAGACAAAATTTGAATTCATTAATAAAATGAAAATTATTTGAACCTATAGTCCATATGTCTGCAAGTATAAAATATTTTGAGAAAAAATGAGGGTTAATATAAAAGTATAATGAAAATAATAATATTATAAGATATAAAATATAATTAATAGCTTAAGATTCCTCACAAAGACCTAATATTGACTAGCAAGAAACATATCCATTTGTTATGGACACAATCACATTTTATTTTTTGATAAAATTATTATATCTGAAGAATTATAAATGTGTCTCATAAATATTATACAATCACCTTGTATAAAACCTTGTAGCATGTACTCTAATAAGCAACAATGATCTTTATATATTAAAAACAATTTAGACATATGTGATACAATCACCTTAATAAATATTTACTAAAAAAGTATGTGGATAATTCTATATATCCATGTATTTTCATTAAAAAATCAAAAATTATGTTTATAACTATTTTATTTATATTGATGATTGCTGAAAAATAAAAAAACAAAAATCAGATTTATAATCACATGAAAATCACTAATTATTATTGGTTATACAAAGATTTATAATAATATTGTTTGATTGCTGAAAAACTAACAAAAACAATAAAATATTAAAAAAAATTGAAACGCAAAATCTTGAATGACAAAATTTGTCTCAATCCATAGATCGACCATTTTTAAAATAGAGTGTTGACTTATCAATCAATATATATTAAAAAAAATTTAAAATTTTAATTTAGATAAAGCACATACATTAAGCTACTTTATGGTCATTCGACATATGATGTAAAAAAAAAAAGACATTTCATCCTTGTGAAAAAAGTGAAATTATTTGATTATAAAATTTCATATCTTAGAGCTATTAGTACATTTATGTACCTTGCTAATTATACTCATTCAAATATTATTATTTTTTTAATTTATTGGGTTCGTAAAGTTCTACTACAACCAAAAGACACTGGAATACAATCAAACATGCATTGTGGGATTTTCAAAAAACACCTAATATAGATCTATTTTACTTTAATGAGCTGAAATAAAAACTAATAAGATATAAAAATTCAGAATATATTTTAAATCTACATAAATTCACATCATAAAGTGAGGATGTTTTTAGTTACAACGAAACTATTATATTATAGAAATCTATCAAGTAGATAATGATGACCACATTATTAAATCATTCAAAAATTCTTATAATTAACAAAATAATTCATGAATGCATATGATTACGATTTATGATCTACCATTTTCAAAAATAATGTAGACTCATTATATCAAAGATAATCAAACAATCTTATTTGTAAATAATACAATAAGTATTGCACATATCAAATGAGGATAAATCAAGAAAAATAAAACCAAACATATCTCACTAAAATTATTTTATAGACATTAACTCTAGAAAAATGATGAAAATGATATCAAACAAATATACACAAGTAATAATTTAACAGATATATTTACAAAATCATTATGAATCTCAACATTCAAAAAATTTATATATAAAATTGAAATGCTCCAACCTAATAATTTTAATCTAAGAGAGAGCACGATAGAATTTTAGTGCATTGTAATTTTTTTATTCTTATAGATTTTATACCATTTATTTTATTGATAAAATTTTTAATAAGATATTCTTCATAAATTAATGATATTGTATTCTTTCCTACAAGATTAAAGATCATTCAAGTTGGAATATTATAAAATATGTGAAATAACTTTGCAAAAAATATGAATGAACAATAGCTAATCCATGTTATATTTTAGACTTGAATTGCAAAGAGTGTACATTATAACTCTGCAGAACATGTTATATTACAACATATTTTCTCTAAACATTTTCATAATATGTTGTAATAGTTTTATTTTTTTATTTTTATTTTTATTTTGTACTTTTAATAGGAGCAACTGATAGACTACCTCAATCATTTTTACTCATTATATAAGTGTATCTAATGTATAATTTTTATTCAAAGTGTTAGAATTATTTTTCATCATTATATTGTAGCAGAGCATCATATTAACCTATGAAAAATTTAATCTTAATTAGGTGTGGGTAATATTTACAAATACTAAGGATATATTTGTGTGCATTGTACCAACACAATGCATGCACAATGATTTATTTGAGCAAAGATGAAGGCACACGTGGTGATAGATAAAAGCCGGACACAATGACAACAACAAAAAGTGAGGTTGTGGGGATCAAGTCATCGTTATTGGGGTAAAATTAGAGCTGTCAAATGGGACGGCCCTGCATGGCCCAGCCCAGTTTTAGGTTGCCCAACCGGGCTATCATGCCATGCTAGGCACAGTTATTGTTTCGTGCAGGCCCGGCACAGACCCGCGGCTGAAAATCACCGGGTTTGGCCTGGTTCGGGTCGGGCCTTACTTTTTTTTTTAAAAAGTAAGGTTTCTGTGGCTCACCGCTGCGTTGTCGTGCGTCTTCACCCTATTGGGGCTCGGCGAGCCTCGCCTGTCAGGCATCGTATTAACCACATTTGATGCGTGGTCATGTGCTGTGCCTAAGTGCCAGCATGACACGATGGGCCGGGAGACGACACTATAACATGCCATGCCCGTGTTGGGCCGGGCTGACCCCTGCCCATTTGACACCTCTAGGTAAAATAGACATGAGCAAAATTAACATGTAGTAGTGGAAATGAGGATGAGAGATATGAAAGAAACATTATAAATATGACAAAAAGAATTAAATTTTTTTTTTATTTTTTGAATTTTTTTTAATAATTAAATAGGGTTTAAAGCTGACAACTATCGGATCTTCTGCCCTAGCCGTTGGAAGTACATCCAACAGCCTGGATGCACTCAATTTTTTTTAAATAATTTGGAGCGTTAGGTTAGCCATTAGTTTGGTTCCAAAAGGTTTGGCTCGGGCGCTCAACTCTAGGGGGAGGGAAAACATGCGCCGTGCATGGCATGTTCACATGGGCCTGGATAGTGCAACCCAGATGTCCTCAGTCAAATACATGATGGGTTTCGGGTGCTGTCTAGTTGGACATGGGTTGGTAAGGCAAGATCCAACCAGACAGTGCCTGAAACCCAGTCCAAGTTATGGGGCATAATAGCCTACCGTACCGCTGAACCACGCCTAAGTGCTAGGCAGCATGGTCGTGCAAGGCTCAGCACGAGGCCCGACACCCCCAAACCCAGCACGGCGCAAGCCGTGCCTAAAGTCGGCATGGCACATTCCAAGCACAGTTCTGTACCATGCCATGCAGGGCTAGGAACGGCTTAGTCAAGCCGTGCCTCGGGCCCTGCCCGGGCCGCCCGCCCCACTTGCCACTCCTAATTGAGGTAAAGTTAGCATCAGTTTTTCATCTTTGACGACATGCAAGACTTTATATGAGTTTACAACATCATTACAAATATTTTAAACAACACAAATAGATGATACAAAACAACTAAGTAATTTACAATCAAGACTAAGATTACTAAGATAGTAATACAATTAGAGAAACTTTTACGTATACAAATATTTTTTGGGTTTTGTAGCCAATTTTTGGATAATAGAGAATCTCTCACCAAAGCAAAATTATATGATAGCCAATTTAACTTATATGAGAAGAGGCATCATATTTTATACTTACTAGTAACTGAGAGAATACTAATCATCACAAAGACCATAAGTAAGTTAGTCTTAGTTTAATATACTTACGACAAGATATTAGGTCACACCAAAGAGAGGTAATTCTAGAAAGGAGATCAAGAACACCAAAGATAGGTCATTTACCAAATTCATCAAGGGGTTCTCATAGGGTCTTCCACCATAACATATGACAGAGAGATTCAGGAATATTCCCCAATGGAACAACAACATGCCTACTCCGACCACCAAGTATTATTGCTCTTGTATTTCATTCATCTATTTCATTCTCATGAATTAACTCAAGAATTAATATTAATATTACAAGTGATCGTTATCCTTTTACTAGTTATATTTCCTATTCTTTGAATTGTGAAAGTCAATAGCAATTCTTCAAAATTTAGTTGATACGGTAAAACTCATTTTGATTCTTTATTTCTTTCATATATTTTACATATTCTTGATTGTCTAACTAATTTTATTTTATTAAATTATATTTCCAAATAATCAAATTATAACCTTATTTTTTATTATTTTAATTTTTATTTGCAGGATAAAAAAACTCAAAGGAATATCTCCTTTGAAATTAAGCAAGGGGGACTATATATCTAATCTTCAACAACAAAAATTTATGAAAGGTATTTAAGTGTGTTACATCATTTGTTTGTATATTTTTATCTTGATCACTCATCATTGCTCAAGATGAAAATATTTTACCCAACTCTTAAATACATTTTTACTCTAAAAAATGAGTAATATTAATTAGGAAAATATATAAAAACGTCATATCCTTGAAATTAGGCTAGTGTATGTAAATATGCATTCCATCTTATAAACTCATATGTACGAGCACCTAGTAGAGACATGATCCGAGCGGACATTAGATATAATTACATTTATTTATAACTACTCATGATTTATAGTAATAATTTTGTTTCGTATTAGATCACATGTATTTTTTATATTTTAGATATTTCATAAAATTATAAAAAATTAATTAAAAAACTAAGAATACAAATTAACAACAAATTAGAATATATATTATATATAGTTAGGATATACTACATAGATCACAAATATTTTAGATAAATCATGCTCTCCTATTTGAAGAAAATATTTCAAAATATTTTTTGAAAATATTATAATTAAAAATTATCTTCACAACTAAATATTTTTATTTATCAATTTAAACTTCACATAATTTATCTTTTAGATCATGCATCCTAGGAACGAGAGACATTTTTTAACCAACCACTAAAGGTGTCAACCAGGCCGGGTGGCCTAGGCAAGGCCCATGGTATGACATGGTTCAGCCATGCCTGACTCGACATGGCATGGTCCAGAATGATGATTGGTCCTGAACCGAGCCGCCCAATTGCATGGTTCGTTCATTGCTGGGTTGACGAGAGCCGTGCCACGTGCTGGGCTAGGCATGACCTGTGTATCTAGTCCGATGGCACGATCGACCAACCTATGGACCAGGGACCAGCTATGGGTCACAGATCAAATCATATTGAGTGACTACCTAACAAGGCGAATTATTTTTTTAAAAAAATCTGGTAACGTAAACAAGATTTTGTTTACATGGCCGATTGCAATTGACAATCACATAAGCTGGTCACCTGTAACATTTTCACGCAATGAATTCCGATAGAGATGGTGTGGAATGACTTGGCACTGTTCAGCATGACTTGGCATGGGTCATCATGGAATTGCACTTGGCCATGCCACCATGTAATGCAAGGCCGACCAACTGATTCCTTTGTCCTGCATGGCATGACAAATGAATAATATCGTGCCGGGTATGGCACAACACATCGGTATGGCCGTGACTAGTTAAAAAGGGTCGTGCCAGCATGACATGACCCATTTGACACCTCTACTACCACTAGAGGTGTCAAACAAGCCAAGCCCGGGCCTGACCAAAAGCACGGCCCATTTCAGGAGCGCCTGGCCCGTGTAGGGTGCACGGTCAGTACGAGTCATGTCGTGCTGGGCCGAGAGTTTTCGTCCCACGTGCCCTGCCAGTCATTGCAAGGGGGATCTGTACCAAGCGAAGCTTGATGAGGGGACGACGGGGCGATCCTCGACATGCATCTGCTCGGCACACTCAATGAGGCGACGGCTCGACCCGAACCAGTCGACCAAACCAGCCGACTGAACCAACCCGAACCAGCCCAAACCCAAGCAGGTTTCCTGCAACGGGCCCATGCTGAGCATGCCGTTCAAAGAACCGTGGCGTGCCAGGCAAGGCATGGCACTGTAGCCTGCCGTGCCTGGCATAACACGATAGCCCTATTGGGCCCAAAAAAAATGAGCCGGCAGCTGGTTTGGCACCTCTATCTACCACAAAGAATTTTGAGAATAATTACTTTGTTCACAATTTCTCTTTAGAATGAGACAATTTGATATTAAAGATGTGATTTTAATGGATATTTTAATACTAAATATGATACAAATATTTTTTATCAAAGTAAAATAATTTTAGTAAATATTTATGTTGCCGTTTAAACAAAAGTTATTTTTAATAAACTTAAAAAGAATAAGATTCCAAAATATACATCCACACACATTAATTTTCTTTATTTCTTAATAGTCATGCTTGAACCTCCAACTACAAAATATAGTCACTTGTTGCTACATCATAACTTGTTTGTCAAAATTATAAAAACACTGTTATAGAATCACTATATATACGAACAAATATAAGTTATCTTGACTCTAGAGAAAATTAAATTTCCTAATAGAGAAAATCTCTTCCACATCAAATAACATTATAAACATGGATCTACTAAAGTTAGACTCATAATGAATCAAAATTTGAAAGATATGATCACATAATACTTTAAGTTTATACTAGGAGGATGAGACACTCAATTCATTCAAATTAAAAAAGAGTCAAGTGAGAAACAAAATAACTATGCAACCGAACCTTCTGATTTGGATTTAATGATCACTCTTCAAAAAAAGAAAGATAAGTTGTACTCAAAATCAGATCTTACAAGTATTATTGTATACATTATTATTATTATTATTATTTTTAGTAATTAAATATTAAAATCTTTTTTCAAAAATATTATCTCACACAAGATAATACTGCATCATATTGAAAGAGTTAAATTTCTTTTACTCTAATAAATTTATGAACTTGAACAACGACTTACAAGAAGATGTATTATTGGTTACAAGTAGGTTTTCAATTTGAAAACCTATTTAGATGATTACCTTAATGTGAGACTTATAACAATAGAGTTCATTTAGATATTTTATGTGAATTACTAGGATATCTTTAGCATGTTTGTGAAAGGCATACCTAGGCTCAGATAGGTGAAACTCATACATAGCATCTCGCATTGGGGCAAGGGGTACCTGTATGCAGGCGTGCCTTCCCTAAAGTGCGAATATCTCCACAGGCGAGGCTCATCATATTTGATTATATTTTTAAAAATATATATGAAAAATAAGATGTGCCTTACATAAAAAAGCTCACATCAAGGACTCATTGCACCTTAAGGCTCCAAGAAATCTTTGCATCTTAGTGCACCTTACACATTTCACAACTTTGATATTTAGAATGTGTACCAAGAGTAGCCTCATTTATTTTGAGCAACATAATCATATATAATTTATAAATTATGAAATATATTATATAACCTGAAATAATCACTAAAAATCTGATTTATAAGATTATCAGTAAAAATTACCTATTTTGGATTACACAAGTATCTTATAAATTTTTCTTTATTTATCCAAAAGAATTTTAATGGCTATATGGTCTTACTTATTATATAAGTAAGAAATATCCTAATTAAGGGAGACTGAATTAAAAATTAATCAACTCAAAAAAATTTTTAATTATAATTCCAAATAAATAATCTTCAAAGACTAATTTTTTTCTTAAGATAGTATTCATATATTCCTAAAGATGATCTTATCATAGAAAATATATATAATTAATCCTTATAAAGAGATTGAACTTTATGGGTTGTGCATATGAATATATTCATATTGATCCATACACAGATTTCTTATTTGATATAACTTCTCATATTGACTATATACTTAGAGAAAAATCATAAAAAAAATTAATTATTTAATTATTACTGCGTTATATTTAGCATATGCAGTTATATGTAAAAAAAATATCCAAAAATTCAAATCTTTTTTAATTATTATGAGTACTTATAATTGACCAAATATTTAGATTCCAATTGAAAGCCAATTTATGCTAAGATAAAATCTAAGATAAGTTTTTGTATTTTTCTTTAAAATAATTTTCTCTAAAAAAATAAAATACACTATTATTTAAAGATTAAGAATAGATATAGAGTTTAAAACAATGACAAGAATTACCTACGAGATAATTTGGATCTAGTACATACTTGAGGAAATTGGACAACTAACTTTTTCTCTCTATTATTTACCATGACAGTCATGTAATAAGACATATAATTTCTAATTTGATATTTCACAAGTAAACTAAACACAAATAAAATTAGATTATTACTATAACATATAATCAAATAATAAAGCATCATAAATACATATTCATTGAAGCCTCAAAAAGATCTTAAATTACTTTTTTCATTCCTCTAAACTTGGTATTCTGAACCTTTAGATATTAATATGACGAGAGGTGTTACAATTTATAGTGTATCTATTTATATCTTATTAATACATGTAGGCCACGTAGATTATTTTAATTTTTTTATTTTTATTATGATCTAAAACTGCTCAATCTATACTTTATTTTTATAAGAAAACCACATGGATGCAACCACACACACATCGTGTGTGTGTGTGTGTGTCTATGTTTGTTTGAACATGCTTGTATATATGTGCCACTTATGAAAAACGATTTAAAAAGCACAAATGACCTTTTGATTGATGCATAGATGTGTCAGTGGAATTTCCCGTGCCCTGGCTCGTGCCTTGCCTGGCCACGGCACAATCATGCCGTGCCGTGCCGAGGCCAACCGGGCATCGTGCAGTGTTTTGCCAGGCACGGTACCATGCCGAATCAATTTTTTTTTAAATTAGGGTTATGGGGGTGCCGAAACCCTATTTTTTTTTTAAATTTGGGTTTCGGGCGGGGCCAAATCCTATTTTTTTTTAATTAGGGTTTTGGGTGGGCCGAATCCCTAATTTTTTTTTAATTTAGGATTCGGCCCGACCGGGCCTAACCCGGTGGATCGTGTCGTGGGCCCATGCCTGGCCGAACCCCCACAAAACCGTGCCGGCCTAGACACGGCACAGTACAGTAACAGTGTCGTGCTCGGCCCGGCAAGAAAGCACGGTCGGGCCTGAAAAAAATGGGCCGGCCCGGCCTGACACGTCCCGTTTGACACCTCTATTGATGAAGAATAATATTTACTAGAACATGTATCAAAATGAAATGACAAAAGCATTTGTTAGAGCAATTGCTCCAATTTCAAAACAAATTCTTACTCTGAGTCAAAGAATTGATCAATGGGGGAGTACAGCTGCCTTAAAAGATTAATAAATGTTTTTCAATGCTATAAAAGATTAATGAATAGATGGAAAGAACAAAACATTACCTCTCATCATCAGTCATATCAAATGTGAATGAGGAGGAATCATTACTCTGAGAATCAATTAATTTACTTTGAAACTGGAAACCCAATAATGTGTCAAAATTTGATAGCCACAGAAGATTCACCATGCAGATATTTTCATGCTGTTACCTTAGATGAATCAAGACCCAAACAACCAGCCAAAAGCTCTGGACTAGTACCCTGAATAGAAGAGCACAATCGTGATACTACAGGATGAATTTGTTGTGACAGGTAGTATTCTATATCAACCATCCATTTTCCTTCATCCTTTTTCAGTTCATCAGGATGCCTAGAACGTTGAGCAACACCTTTTAGACTTCGTGAACAGGTTCCCTGTTTGCCAATAATAAAAGGTACATATAAAAACAATATGCTTCAATTACCACATAAAGCATTACAAATTTAATTCATATAAAAGCCAGAACTGCAAAAGCATGAACCTGCTCACAGCAAACAATATATGGAACGGTATCACCAACAGCAAAACCACTGGTATAACCATTTTGCTTTAACCATAGTGCTACCTATAACAAAAGAAGAGAACAATGCAAATTAAATATTTAAATACTAGTAAAATAACAAACTTCAATTTCTTGAACATTCTTGCGGTTTGGTTTATTTTATTTATACACTTTACTTCGTCTTGTATTTTTTTATTGTTTAGTAGCACCCAACTTGTAGGCTACATCAAACTATATATATATATATATATATTGTATCCTAAACTTAATTTTTTATTATAACAAAATTCTAACTTCTTTCATGTCATTTCTCCTATCTATGATTTTGTCTTTCTGATGCATAACCTAATCCTAACCCTAACTAGACAAGCATTCAAAATGGTATCAAAACATAATTTCTAACAAGATGGAAGAGGTATTAGGATGCACATGCAGAAAGCGGATTGTAATTTCCGATAGTTTGTGGGAGCAATACATCAATAACACCGTTGTACTATAACCCAAAAATAGTCACATACAATGGGTATTTTAGTTTTCTCATAAATATTTCATGGCCGTAAGACTTCAAAAAACAAATTTTTTGGTGTTTCAAAATTTTTCAAGGTGCACGAAAATGATCCTCAGGATAACTGACATAGTAGAGATGACACAAAACCAATGCCAAAAATTATTTTAGCCGCAAAACAAAAAATTAGTATTTTTAAATTACTTGAAATCTTTGGAAGTCAAACATACATAATACATAAGACTCTCGTTTTAATATGTGATTTGAAAAAGAATAAGATCTTGATAGATTTACCCACAAAAGTTAAAGAGAACATATGGTAAGCGTCAAACCCAAGGCCTAATCTATTATCTTTAGACAAAGATACTTGGCATCCCATCAATACATGATCTTAAATATATGTATGCAACACAACTAGTTAAAATATATACTTTTAAAAAGTTCACATAAAATCATGATGATCTGTACAAGTTATTATTTTCAGTTGATCTTTGTGTATATATATACCATGTTGAAAATAAAAAAATAATAAGTATCAATCTGTGACTATTTAAGATAACCTAGTAAAAATTAAGAGAATATATACTTCTTTTAGTATACGTAGCTGAGGATCTGATTTATGGCTTAAAAGTTGGTGAGCCATTTATTGAAAAACTTGTCTCAAATTAACACAGATGAGTAGATGATGATTAACATATAATTACTAATGCACCCATGGCAAGTGATTGATCACAACATATCAAGTTGGAATGAATCTTGAAAAATTTGCAAGAGAGTTTCACACTTAATTATTTTGCTGTATTCTTCAAAAATATTTTATTTATATAATAATATTACTTAGTTTCTAATGTATAATAATGACCAATCAACACAAGACAACGCATTATGAGATTTAAACACAATTATCGGAGTGAAATATTATTGTGATGCTTGTATTAATAGATCAAAATATATTAAAGAGATTCGAAAAGTAAATTTATAGCATCCTTTACATAATTAATTAGAAGAGCAATATATTATTTCACGGATACAAATTCTTGGAGATATAATACTTCTTTAAAAATTTATCAGAGTAAATCAAGCAACCACGACTATACCTTAATCAAGTAGAGTTGTAATGATCAATCATAAAATTACAACATTTATATCACACAGTAATAATGAGAGAGCTAACAAACCTAAAAGATGTAATTTGAGAGACAAAAAGGTATAAGTAACATATTATTTTTATGAAAAATTAAGATATTGCACTCAACATTACAATACATTTTTTAAGATTCATAAACTATATAACATACTACTAAATCCAATCAATTTGGTTCTACAACAAAAATGATTTTGGTTAGGCTACACTGATACTTTTTGCAATTGAGAAGTATGCCAGACCTTATTCTTTGGTACTACTAGTTCAAAAAAATATATAACCACCATACTTTTTACTCAGCATCTCATTCATTATTCTTGTATAATAAATTTAGGAGCAAGTTTGCCCAATAAAGATAATCACACTTTTATTTCTTATTTTATTCAATACAAAACTTCTCATATTATAGCGGACAATTACACTATTATATATGTGATGAGGCATAACAATATCAAAGTTGATCCTCTCTTTAATGAGTAGTTTATATGTACCAGATTTTTATCATAATTGATTTACTATTAATTATTTTACGAAGCAATAAGATTATGACATTGTTTTTACTTCTTATATTTTTATATAGAATTTTTAGATCAGATTAAGTGAGATGAATTGTAATTGTTCTTCTTTACTCACAATAGCTTTTCTAAATATTTGTTTACTATTGATCAGCTAGTGATTTATACTTAATTGAAATATCACTTACTAGTAAAATTAGAGATTCTAAAACTGAGCATTAATGAAGTGATATTTATTGATTGAGGCATTTTAATTAAAATAACATATTAGATCTTCCTATCTAATATGTCATGAGTACTAAAAGGACTTCATTCCATTTGATTCACTTAGATTTTTGGTAACCCTGTAACATGGTCACAAAATAAATTAAGATATTTTATTACTTTTATTGATTATTATAATACATTGATATTTATTTGTATTTAAATTTTTTTATAAATTTTATGAAATTTTATGAAAAGTAAAAACTCAGATTGGATACATCATTTAGATGTTAAGTAATAATATTTTGAAATATATTTTTTTATCAATTTTTTTTATTTTTTTTAAGATGAATAAAATAATTCAAGAGACATTCTATGCTTGTATTCCTGCTAGTACTCTTACTAATACTCCTAAATGAAATAGAAAACATGAGAGAAATAACTTAAATATAATTAAGATAATTATGATATTCTTGCTTCAAAGAATTATGTTTATACATTTTTGAGGAAAAATAATATTAAACATAAACTTTCTATTTAACTAAATATCATCTTATAATCTCTCAAGACATATGCCATATCAGCTCGTATATGCAAAAAACAAAGATTCTCCCATCTTCCACCAAAATATTTTGTAAGTATCTATTTTGCCCAGGAGGTCTCTTCAAGAAGAGAGAGAATAATTACATGTGTCATTAAATACACCTTCATTCAGGAAGAGAGAAAATAACTAATATATAATTATTAACTAAATATAAAAAATAAGAAAAATAAGAAGAATGAAAATATAAAGAAGAATAAAAAGAATAAGATTAATAACAAGAGTAAAACTTACTTTGATGACTCAATCCAAGAAAACATACCTTTAGACATTGTAGTGAGACCAATTGTCTTGTCCAGTTGTTATAGCCTACGAAGGATTAATTGCTAACCATTCTCATATGCCTACACCCGATACGACTTGCATGACTAACCCCGACAAGATTAATAACATCTCTCCTAGAGTGGTTCAATGTTAGATAGAATCATAGTATGAATTTCTAATTGGACACGAGGTGCAAATCTCCCCAATAGGGTGAGATGAGAATTATGAGATTTTAGGATTTCAATCTAAAAAAATATATATTAGATTAATAATTCAACAATCTTTTCCAAATGAGTATTTTGTCATATCACAAGATCCAACTAAAAGTAATAACTTGGATCTTTCGATTGTATTACAAAAAAAAACCAATGAAATATTTTACTCAATATTTGTAATCTCAACAATTCTATTATTCTCATTTTGTTACTTCTTATACTTTCTTATCCTTAATAATTGTAGCATCTTAGATACTCTTTGCAAAATACCTAGTCTTCTAGAATAGTGGCATGTTATGTTAAAAAATTTGAATACAATCATATTTAATCATAGTTAAAAACTCATCTTAAAATCAATACGTAATCTTTAAGTTAATGTAGATGTGTGCATAAGGTGTAGATGAAATCCGAAGAAAATATCAATCAACTCAAAACTAAATTAGTAGCAATAGATTTTACATAAACATATGTCATTGGCTACAAAGATATTTTCTCTTATGAACAAAATAATCACTATTAAGTTACTATTTTATATTGTAATATCACAAGCAGACTTATAATAGTCCTTTATCGTAATCTAACAAGTGGATTTATATCAGTCCTTTATTTTAATTTATAAAAAGTATATTCCTTTATTGAAATCTAAGAAGTACTTATATAAAAGATATTAGAATTCACTATTCCTGAAAGCTTAGGTACAATCACTATTCCTAGGAGCACTCACTGATTTAGGAATACATCGACTATGTACATATTGAAGAAGACCCTTTGTGACATGAAACAATCTCCTAGTGTATGGCGTGTCATAATTCATTATTACTTGGTGAACTTATTATAAAAAAACTGAAAAATAATTAACCACACTAACAATATTAGATACATTTTGTCTGGTAATGATCAGATAGATAATCTTTTCAATAATATACTAGATTTAACAAAATCAACTTGAGAAATAGTATTGGAGATGAAATTACTATATGAGTCAATAAAAATAATTATTAGAAGAAACCAACAATGAAACCTTTGTGAATGTATAAATTGCATAATTATAATTACATTACATGTAACATAGGTACTCTCCAACTATAAATGACACTTATTAAATAAATATTTTTATGGAGACATCATGATCACCATACGAAAAAGTATCATAATAATCCACATAAAATATTTGAAAAATTTACTACAAATCTTGCTTAATACAATCTAATTTCTCATTTAGATTTATATTCATAGTGAACACTCACTTGCATAAAAGAAAGTAAAGTAATAAGTATCGATTTATCTTATGAACTCTTTTCCTTCCTAAATAAACTAAAAAAATAGATATACTTAAAAAAATAATAATAATACTTACTAAAACTTTACTACTCTAAAACAAAATACATAAACCCTCATTGAATACAACAAAATCAAGAAAGACATAATTTAAGGCTATAAATAATATATTAGAAAAAAATTATGGATAAAATAAATTCTCCTGAATATTTTGAAATTCATGTTTAATAATCTCTTTGCAATGCATAATCTAAAAAAACATATGAAAAGAAATAATAGATGAAAATATCATGTTCTTGAAGTAATTTATCGTTTAAACTACATCAACTCAAAATATTTCAGAACACACGTCAAAGAACAATGTCTAAGTTATTTCAATTAAATTTCTTGTTTTCATTTCTATAATCTCGTTTGGTTATTATTGAGGTAAAAAATAAGCTATTTTGGGGAGGCACTGCAAACTTTTTTTCTGCTCATGCAGGCCAGAATGTCTAGTCTTGCCATCCTAGTTTCAAACCTAAGTCATCTAGTGCCAGCACACTTTTTAACAAGAGCAGCCAGACAAGGCTCATTGGCCAATAAGCTGCCTGGGTTATGCAAGGTTGGGCCTGGCAGAGTCGAGTCGTGCCTGCCTGACACAACTGAATCCGGACTCATAGGTTCAATCTAGGCTTACTTGGTTTATTCATCCATACTGAAATCAGCTAGCACAAGCTACCTTGCTAGGACATGTGCCTCATGTTTTGTGGCATATAAAGCACACTATGGCCCATCATGACTTGAGCCATGTCGCGAGCTAGCTAGTGCTTGATCTAGACACGAATTCATCATGTCTAGGCCGGGTTTTGATGGCCATGTCGTTAGGATGGCACGGGCTATCCAGCCCATTTTTCACCACTATTCAATGAGAGCCAACTGTCACAAAAGGTTTGGTATACAATCTCATGATCTATTCAATAAATATTAAAATTTCTTGATATAAACTCTAAATATAATAACCTATTTTTGTGTGAAATTAAACAAATACTAATATATCAAATCTCCTTCGAACTTCAAAATTAAAAGTATTTAAACGAGAATATTTTTATTCGAGATAATCACATAGAAAGAGCTCGAATTATATGCATATATTTAATATGAAACCTTGGTATGATAATAAGTATATTTATTCAAAGCCAGTAGCCTTGTACATAGTGGGAAATGTGCTTTGGGTACCACCTCTATTATTCTTATATTTACTATATTGATTTTTTATCTTTTTACAACATAATTGAAAAATAAAACAAATTTATAATTAAAAATAAAAAAAAAATTATGTAAATCATTAATAATCATTAATAAAAATTATAAAATACATAAATTTCTATTAGGTTTCATCTCTATGAGATAGACTATATATAAGTATATCACATCAAAAAAATTCTTCTTCATATAAATTTGACAAATAGGATAAGAAACTCTATTATTTATTTCTAATTGATATACCTCATAATTCAGGATAAATATTCTTTTAAGATTAAAATAAAATATTCTCACCTTGACAAAAAATAAATAACTAAATTGAGAAGATAGAAATATTTAGTTAATTATAATCAAAAATATAGTTAGAGATTATCATAGAAGAAAATATTACAAAAGATATTCTAAAGACATAAATATAACAATACACTAATTTTCTTGAAATATAAGAAATTTTTTACCACAAATATCCTTATATAATAGCCAAAAAGAATAAGGATAATTTATATGTTGGGTATATACATCATATTTGATGGAAATGCAAATCCACAACACTAAGCTTGAAGAAAAATAAGAAAAGTTAACACCTTATCAATGCCTTCTTGAAGATGTTTGTACACTACTCGAATATCTGAATATATGTTATAATTATCTCATCATGAAATTTTTCTTTATAAAAAAGAAATTTACTCATGGGCTTCATTAAATTGAGAAACATTATGTGTAAGGTAATATATTCATTACCCGACTATCATAATAAAGGATAAAGAGAGAAGAAGATATTTGATCGATCTTTTCGATCAAAAACATCCAAAGTATTTCACATTAACCATCATTATTTCTTAGAACCCTAAATCTAAAAACACCATCTACCTCTTAATTATCTAGGAGATAAGGTTTACTATGAGAAAATAGAAGTGTCAAACCGGCAGAACAGAGCCGGCCGGGCCCGGCCCATTTTTTTGAGCACGGGTGTGCTTTCGTGCCGAGCCAGGCACAACACGGTTTAAAAAGCCGGGCCCGGCGGTAGGGGCCATATACAGGCCGTACGGGCCAGTAAAATTTATTTTTTTAATTTTTTTTAATTTTTATTTTATTTATATAAATTATTAAATTATATATAAAATTTTAGATAATGTATAATATTATATATTTATAATATGAAAAATGTTAAAATTTATTAAAATAACAAAGTTTAAAATTTTTTTATAATATAATATAAAATTAGTTTAAAATTTATTATAATTATATAATATAATTATAAATTTTTAAATGAAAAATTAAAACAAAAAAATAAATAAATCAATACATTTTGTTTAAAAAAAAACATAAACAACTCGAATGAAAAATGACCAATCAGCCATTTGATACCGAAGGCTTGAACCAAACAAATTACAGTTTCAACATAACGTATAAATAAAGCGTACAATCAATAAAAAATAGAACATCGAAATCAAAAAATAGTAGATCATCATCAATCGTCAATCGGCATATCATGAGCATCATCAGCCACAACATCAAGATCAGTATCATATGGATCATCATCATCAGCAATCAACTCATCCGCTATCGCAGTGGATGCGACTACAGTCTCTGTCCAGACCCAACTCCAGCACGATCATGAATGCTAATCCTCGAATTCTCATTATCCTTCAAACAAGCCAAGGCCTCAACAATATCTGGACGTAATCTCAATCTCCATCCGAAATCACATTAACTGCAACAGAAAAAACAGACACCGATATTACGCTTGACACCGGAGGAGTCAGTAGATCCCATGTCATCCTAGATGGCACGGGAAAGGTGGACTCATATGATTTCCACCACTGTAATATATCAAGATTCTTAGTATCAGAATGTGATAAGATTGAGTAGTAATCGGTATCTAAGTACCGAGAAAGCTCGCTCCTATGTGATGGTCCACACCTATGTTTCCCCCTCGCTAGCTGAATGAAAAAATCATCATGTCCGAACAAGGTATCAATGTCTATAATCATTGTCTCACCACCACCACCATACATAGTATCATAGTATGTGAACATGTTAGTCAACTTCTCGTGAATGAACCCTTCAGGTAGCTCTTCCAGGTTCATGCACAAGGAAATATAGGTCAGGGTATTTTTTACCCCTTCCACCTTAACCCTAGGGTCCATGCATACAGCGAGACAATAAAGAGATGAAACGGTTGGCCAGTACTTCAAGTATTTGGTTTCCATCTCTGCAACCACATGGCTAAGTGTAGGGTCAGCTCGATACTTCCTAAACATGCTACTAATGTTACATATACACCAGAGTGTAATGCAAGTCGTGGGCGTATAAACCGACGAAGACATATTCGTCGTGTCATAAAAAATCTTGAGGAATTTCATAAATGAAATTTCTGAAGCCCAGTCAGTGTCGTCAATAATAAGTTCGTCACTCTTGCTATTGAAGTAGTCGGATATCACGTGTTCGTATCCAACACATAATTCTAACATCAGGTACGTGTAATTCCAATGATGTCTTACATCCGATTGAAATTTCTTCTTCTTAAGATTCACAGACAAACAGAAACTAACAAACTCTTGTTGTCTGTGAGGAGTACGAATATATTTTAGTGCATTACATATATTATCCAACGCTAGGGAACACACCTTCATACCCACTTGAACAATCAAGTTAATCATGTGACACATGTATCTGACATGAAAAATCACTCCTAATAGTGCGTCACTAATATTCCTAACAAACATGTTGATTACTACTCTATTATTAGATGCGTTATCGATTGTCATACTAAAAATTTTATTTTGAATTTTATATTCCCTAAAGATTTTCATCATACACTCAAAAATAGTCGGACCATCATGAGGATGGAGAATCTCAGAGAATCCAAAAATTTTTTTTTCATAGTCCAGTTAGAATCTACATAGTGGTTGGTGAGATATGCATAAGATGATTCATCGTGACTTGTCCAGATATCGGACGTCACGGACACCACTCCACTATATGCCATAAATTCATTAATTTTTTTTTGTTTTTCTAACTTATATATCTTTAATATGTCATTCCTAAATGTGGACCTAGGAATCCTACGATAAGCAGGCTAAAAATATGTCTGCATGATGCGCACTACCCTTGGATCTTCCGAAAATCTAATCGGAAGACCCATCAATGTGATAAGTCTGACTATGCCGTCACTACCCAACTCGCTGGAGTATATGAAGGGAGTAAACTTTGAGACTGAACTCGATCCAGTCTCAAAAAATACAGTGCCAAGTTGGATTTGCCTAGGATCTAATGGATAATATTTTTTGGTGTATAATTCGGCATACCAATTATGACGCCCTGTCCCAAACGAACTCTTATATGTTAAAAATCTCATATAATATTTGTACTGTGTCATTTCTTCTTTTTCACCCCTAATATTTTTTAATTATAGTAAAATGAGCCTAAACTACAGAAGTCCTCCTGATTTTTTGTTTTTTAGAAGTTTGGGTTGAGACGACGAAAGAAATCAAAGTTTTAGCAGCCTCAGACCTCTTTCATTTTCTAATTTTAAATATGTTTCATTAGTATTTGTCATTTTTTAGGATTTTTATTAATCATGAGACTTATTTAGAGATTAGATGATAGATTTTAAATTTATCTATTTTAGGTCTAGAGAGAGAGAGGAAGTGAAACAAACTTAAAATAAATTATCCGGTAAAGCAGTAAGGTCGATCACGTACACAGTGCACCACAGTCTAGCTCAAAATTCAAAACCCTAGTTGAGATTCCCGAAAAGTTAAGCCAAATGACAAAATCCCGACTTCCCGAGTCCTGAAAGAGAGGAGCAAGATTTTTGAGAGAGAAATGTGAGATTTGAGAAAGAATGTTTATGAAAAACATAAATATTATAGAGAGGGAGATAGAATTTATAGATTAAAGAAAATATTTTTTTAAAAAAAAAATCATTTTTTTGATTTTTTTTTAAAAAAAAATCATTTTTTTGATTTTTTTTTTTATTTTTTTTAATTTTTTAGGGGGCAGAATCATGAGGGCCGTTGGATTCTGCCCCCTAGCCATTAGAGGTGAGATCCAACGGATACAATTGGGGGGGGGGGGGGGGAATCGGGTCGGGGACCTCGGCTAGGGTCTGATTGGACCCGACCCACGGTCTTTTTTGTGGGAAGGGGAACGGGGCTATTAGGGCTTGCCGTTGGCCCGAGCGTCCTGAGTCACAGTGAACTTAACATGGCCCGTGACTCATGAGAGTGCGGGACAGTGGTTGCTGGCGTCGGGCTGGGTGTGAAAGGTGACCCCGACTGTGCCTACGGGCCATGCCATTGGCCACCGAACCCTGCCGGGTCAGACACGTCACGAGGCCTGGTTGGCCTCGGCACGGCACGACACGGGTCGTGCCTTTCCCGGGCACGGCACGGGCCCTGGCATGAGATTTTTGCATGCCGGGCCGGCCTAGGCACGACCGAACCGTGCCTCGTACCGGGCCGGGCTGGGCCGACCTGTTTGACACCTCCAATTCTTTATTTAGTTAGCGAGGAGAAAATGACGGGGTAAATCGTAGAATAGGAGTAAGTTAACTTGATACTAAGATACTGAATGCTGCTCAATCCTATCGTATAACAATAACAAAAATTTTAATATTTTATAATTGTCAAAATCATGAGTTCACATATCTCATACTATTTAAGATGATTTGAGGTTTACGTACTCTTTTAATGTTGAGCGTAACATCATGATCTTTTTTTTGTCGTAGTTAATATTATTTCAGATAATGGATTTACTCCATAGTCACATGTCGGTGAGGTACTAGCATGCATGAAGGATTGAGAAAATTCATTGTTAACCTATCAGAATAATGCCGGAAGAAGAGCGGAGGAATTACTGGCAGGTGATGACTCATGAGACTTTGAGGATGTTGAGGTTGAACTCACCTATAGTGATACCATCAGACGCTTAAGCATTGATGATTAATTACATACTTATACGGATTGATATTGTCGTTGAGATTATATGTCATTTCACATGATTATGATTGATAATTTTTATTTTTGGATTGAATTGAATGATGATAGATTATTAATAATGTCTTTTTTGCTATTTTTAATTATTAAATATTATTATGTGTTAATAAATTTACATTTTTTATTTATATAAAATAATAAATAATGTAATGTTGTATTCATTAGTTGTAATTCTTAACTAATAATGGGTAACTTAATTTAAATTTATAAAAAAAAATTAAATCATTAAATTACAACCGATTAGGTGTTAGTCTCGGTGACAGGTTAATCTAGGGTAGGCCCCTAGGCTGGTATCTCCAGGCCTGACTCGGTAATTCTAAGCTCAACCCGACCCGAATATGACTAGACTTGGGCCGGATGGGCCGTGCCAGGCTGGCCATAATCTAGTTGTGCAGTGTCAGACACGACATCAATCATTTGACACCTATACTTGTATACAGATAGATAGTGATTATCGAACTGTCTTGGATCTTCTATCATATGAAGAGATAACTAATTTAATTATATTTTATTTTCTCATAAAATATTTTGCTTGAAGCAATGCTCCAAACTGCATAATTGCATAACAAGGCATCATCAATTTTTAAACTACTAAATATTGCTCCTCTAAGAAGTTACATATTCAATGGAACTCTCAAGTAATCGATGTTATTCTTGAGATTTCTTCTTTTTCATATTTGGTAATTTTATTTTCATTTTTATTTACATTTTTATGTTTTGATAGGAGCATCAAAATTGTTAGTTGTCCCATTCATTTCACTTTATATATAAAGAGCTTTTATGTATGTTATTTCTTAGTCTAGGTTCAAATGTTTTATTTTGTTGTGTTATATTTTACATAGTATTAGGGTCATTGTGTATGTGAGATAAGTTTTTCAAATTAAGGAAATGTTTCATATTAATCTGTAATAAAGAAAGGTTTTGTGTAGTACATCTACGTGCACACTCCATACTCTCGCATAGTGCATACATGTAGAGGTGCATAGTTGAGTATGAGTCACGAAGGGGTATGTGCTCAATGACAGGAAACACTAGCTGACGACTATGGAGTGGAGGTGCATAACGTGCATGATGATTTTTATTTTGTATTTCAGTAAGCCCTAGTTGTTGGATGTGACAAGTGGAGTCCGTCATGTTAACAGTGATGGTGAGAATGGTTCTTGAGATGGCATCGATCAGTGGTGAGGTTGGAAAAGGTTGATAGGTTTTTAAGAATTTCATTTGTGTTAAATAACGGAAGCCATTAGGTGTATTATTTTAAGTATTTTTTGGAGGAGCTATATTTTTATGGCACATGGATTTTCATAGCTGAGGTAGAAGGAGAGTCCCAGTTCAATACATTTATTGCAAGATGATAGGATACACCAGAAAAAGTTATTGAAATTTTTTTTGAAGAGGAGATAGAGATTTATGCACCAATGAGAGATATATGCTCACCATCAGATGTATCTAGGGGACTACAGCGGAGAGATATAATTTAACAAATTTAGATTATATTGAATTTAGAGAACGTGATGGTTTTTGAGTAGAAGGCTTTCATTCAAACTCATGTGACATAGTAATATTTATATCAATACAAACTCAGATTAAGTTGATAGTAATGATACTTGATTATTCAAAACTTAAAATTTATATTATATGATAGAGACATGTTTGGTCTAATTAAATTAGATGTTAGTTTGTTAAGGATTCATATGATCTTACAGTCAATATTTTTGATTTTGATATTTTGATTATTTTTTTGAACGGCCGAATGAGTTGTACTCATCACTTAATTTTATAGGTTTTATTTTTTTTTTTTTGATAATATTAATATATCTAAATTTTCTTTTGATATATTATCTCATTCAATATAATTTCAAATCATGATCAATGAAATGCATATCATCCACTATATTAGAATCTATGAACTATTTCTATTACCTTTTGGAAGATTTTTTTTTTGTTGTGAGTATGCATTGTGAAGACATGTCCAAATAAGAAGTTATATCACTCTAAGGCAAAAATTGTAGGGAGGGGATGTATTTAAACATTTTGTATGGACTATTAAAAACTTACCCTCTAGTTAGCAAGATGATCTTAGTACTTATTTTCATATTTCTCATTTAGTATTTCACAGTTAAATGATATAATAATTAGATGTGAAGAATATATTTCTTCATGATACAGTTATATGCGAGATTTTCAAAGGGGTTAAAGACGCTCCTTGATGCATGCCTCAGGGAGAGGCGTGGAGAAAATGCTTTGGGACGTCTGAAAAAAAGCTAACACATGATTGGTGTACATTTTCATTAGTGAAGCATGTTTGATGCATACATTTAACACCTTGTAGAAGGAAGCATATGTTATATGGGGGGCTTATGTGGCTTTTAAAAAAGGAAAAAAAAAACTAAGACTTCGATGACTTCTCCTACCAAAGAAAGCACAAGTTATTTTGGGGAGAAAAAATCAAAAGACTAAATCTTACTTCAAGTAGTGATTCATTGTTCAGGCTTCAGTGGTGACTAACTGCCGATCCTCCCCTCCGGCCCTATTTGATATTTTTGATAATGACGACTACTAATGAATCACTTATTCAACTAGGATTTCATTGGCTTTAGCTCCATGCATGTTCCTCTATTTTATTTATCAGAATGGGTTTCATCAATTCTGACGATGACAACACAAAGTGTGTTGGAGCTCATTTTGATCGATTAAAATGGGTTAATCAATTTTTTTCACCAATTACATGATTTTTATTATTTTTACCAAGATAATCTTTTTTTGGGCTTCAACATATAGTTTTATCTCGTGAATCATATTGTAAGAATTTTATTTTTTTTTCTATCGTATGTGCGTGTGAATCTCGTAATTTTTATGTCACTATCTACCATGATAGTATCATACAAATCAATTAATTAATTGAAATTCTATTTCAAGATTTATTCAATTATCAATATATCAATATAATAATATAAAATAAATCAAACACATTAATTTATAAATAAAATAAAAATCAATTGCAAATCATATATATTAATCTATATAAATCTTAGGTCATAATTATTTTGATAAAAAATTTTTGAATTTTTCTTCGAGAGAGGTGTTTTAGAATTGTGCCTCCAACTCTAGGGTTTTATTAAGTTTTCTATCTCTTGTTGTTTGCTTGTAAAACCCTTAAGAAGTTTTTATGACTTTTTTTATTTTTCATTTATTCAAAGAAGACTTTGATTACTATAAGTAAAAAGTTATAACGTTTAGAAAAAAATTATTATTTTTTTATTATCTTTTTAGTTTGAGGTCGTAATTATAAAAAGTGGTTATGATTCTAGTTTTTATCCTGATCTTTGTATAACATAAATTTGATCATTATCTCTTAAGTTTGTGGCCGTAACTATGGAAACCAGATATGACTTTAGTTTGTATCATGATCTTTTAGTAACACAAATTTGTATTGCTGAAAATGATCATAATTTGATCATAATATCTTTGTAACACGATGTTGTGGTTCTGTGAATTGGATGTGACTTTTTGTGTTTGTTTAATCTTTAATGCAAAGTCACAATGTTAAAAAATAATTACGACATGGTGAATGATTTCTCATATTAATATATAATCGTGGTGTTATGTTAAAGTTGCGACATTGACATTAGTCTTTTTGATTATTATATGACCACGATACTGAGAAAGTTTTTTTATGTTTCTTATAGCTATGAAATTGAGAAATGATTCTAGCATAAAATTTGTCTTTCATATATCTTCAAATGTCAGTAGTGTTGTGGGTAGTCATAGTATTGATTTTTTTTATCATATATCATGTTATCGTGATACTACAAAGATATTGTGATTTTGATAATTAGCTTGAGCCTAAATCTTATTACTTTTGTTTTCTATTGAAGACTAGAGTCTCGACCTTGGAATATAGTTATATTCGAGAATTTTTTTATATAATTTTTACTATCTCAAAAGTTGACCGTGGATAATTATTATAGTTTTAATCTAAGTAGTTTGATAATGTATTTTTCAGTAGCCTAAAAGTTATGACTTTATAAAAAAATTATGGTACTTACTTAAAATTCATGTATCATATTAAAGATATAGTAATAGTGATAGGACATGATAATGATATTTTCACCAATAAAGTATTTGGTTGTTGTCAGGTATAATTAATTTTGTAGTTATTTAAATTTCATAAGATAAGTATGATTGTAATTTCATAATAATATATATCACTAAGAATATGTTTAATAGTAAAAGATTATGCCAATGAGTTAGAAATCTCATAATGTAAAAGGATTGTCACTACCTATGTTGCACGGACACAGATACGGACACGGATACGGACACGGAGATACGACACGGCAAGATACGAGGACACGACAAATTCTAAAAAACTAGGATACAGATACGACTAGGATACGTCATGATAAAAAAAATAAAATTATGAAACCTTGCAAGAATTTATGTGTTATCCTCACAATTAAATACCTTCAAAATTTTATTTATTTCATGATCATTCATTAAAATTCATTATAATTCTAAAATTATGAAATCAACTCATAATTTTTTTTTCATGTCTACATAATATCATAAATATCAAAAATCTACAAATATTTTGTAATTAAATAATAAAAAAACTCATATACTAAAATAATTATTCATTCCCAAACAACTATTTATACTTGGTATGATTATTTCAATAAATAAATGTCTTTCAATATATTATTTTACTTATTTTTATCTTAAACTTTTAGTATTAGTTTTTGATGCTGGATAAATGATTATCTCGATACACTAATTTGAAAAAATAGCATTGTGGGGTTGCACCTTTGTTTTTATTCTAACTTTGACATTATTAAGAATCTTGTTTTTTAGCTTCTTGCTAAAACTTATCTATAATTTTTTCTATTTTAACTACTAAAATTTTAGGGTTCATTTTATCTTATTCTTGTTGAATTGAAGCAGTTACTTTGATTTATTATTCAATCTTTTCTATTATAAGTATCTTCATATTAGCGGTAGAAATTTTGTCCATATATTTTTATTTTCTTGAATAATTGAGGTTGTATCTTCAATTTTATTTTTACGATTTTCTACCATAAGTCTCTATGTATTTGTTATGAAAATTTTATTACTCATTTCAATTTTTTTTTCATGAATAATGAGGTCGTATATTCAATTTTCTCTTCTAGTTTTTTTGTCACAAGTATCTTTGTATTTATCACAGAGATTTTAGCACTCGCATCAAAATCTTCTTGAATAATTGAGATCATTTCTTTTTTAGATTTTCAATCATTGTAATTTTAGTATTAGCCACAAGAATTCCTGATATAGTATTTTCTTTGGATTTTTTTTAATCCATAATTATATATTTCTCCTTTAGTTATCTTAACTTTTGATCTTTAATAATATTATCTATTTTCAATTATCTTTGATTTTTTTAAGCTTAGTTGACAAATATGATTTGGTTGAGATTCATAAAGTATTATTTCTTTGTGGCTTTCATAACTTAAACTTTCATAATTCTTATTCAGTTGTTAATAGAGTTAATATTAGGTGTCATAATATTCATAATAAAAATTATTTTTTCAAGCATAATAAGTCATATTGTAATGATAATTTGAGACATTCTCGCTTATTTCTATTTTATTTTCCCCAAAACATATATCATATGCTTCATTCAACTCTAGTTGTTTTTTAATTTATTCCACTACATATTTAAAGAGAGATTGACTTAACTTCTTACTTTGTATTTTTGTGGCTAAAAAAAGATATATGTGAAAATTCAAATATAATTATTTATTTTCAAAAAAATTAATAAGACTTGGTTATTAGATTTGGAAAGATTTATTAAATTCAATGCTATCTGAATTACTAAAAATGATATATTTTTTTATAATGATAATTATGTCAATTTATTATGCTATCTAACTTTACCAGTCATGATGTTATTATAAAGTTCCGACATTGACATTAGTAATTCTTGATTATTATTTCGTTGGCATTGACATTTACCCCTATTTAATTGTTTGTTATAATCATTGTACGAATAATTAAATAGAGTTTTGATGAAAAATAAATGTCAAAATTATACAAGACTTTATGTGCTATCTGCTTAAGTAAACACATTTAAAAAGATATCAATTTCATAACTATTCATTAAAATATATCAAAATTATAAAATTATGAATTCAATTTATAATTGCTCTCATTTTATTTTTACACATCATCATAATACACTAAGATACCTATAAATGTTTGCTTATTTGAACATAGAACTTACAATTCCAACCTATTCTATTCTTCATGGCCTGACACAAGGCACTGCTCACCCCAGCCCATCATGGCACGAGCCGTGCCATGAGTTGGCATGATTCATGACTAGGCATGATTTTGGACCATGTCGGGTGAGGGATGGCTGAATTGCGCCATATTGCAGATCGTGCTCGGTTCATTCGGTTTGTTTGACACTTTTACGCATACTTTTTGCTTGGAAAGAGAACCATTTGCTATAGAAGTTTTCCTACAACTTGGACACAATTTTTAGGTACTAAAAAGGTGTGATGAATAGTTCATGTGATCAATAGCTCCTGAATCTATTAACTAAGAGTTCTCAAAACACATTTTTTGAGGTATGTAATGCACAAGAGAGTAGAAACTTGCTAGAGAGAACCATTGAGCATGCAAGATAAGCTTTTTTTAGGAATCACAGTGATGATTAGGGTTTGTTTTCGAGGAGTTTTTTTTTTTGTATTTCTTCAAATTGCAATGTTTTCAGAACACTTCATATCAATGACTCGATAGTGATGGAGTTCATGTCATAAGTTTTTAAGGGAAATAACATACTCAGTCACAGTTTTGTCCCCCTATTTGATATCACCAGCTCTGACCTTAATCTCATAAATTCGGGCTGCATTTATATGCTAAAAATTATTTTCTTAAGATTGAGAAGATTGATGGGTTTGGTCTCAGTCATGACTATTAAATGATGATGATCAAAAGAAACAGCAGCGACAATGAAGGCCTAAGAAGGGTAGGAACTGCAATGAACACCAGTGAAGAAGAGGAAACAACATCAGCAACGATTCTTGAGAAACAACTGAAACCTAGGAAAAATCAGCCCCAAAAAAAATAGCATAGGGTTCAGATACCCTGTTGCAGAATATGAGATCATGATTAATTTCTTATTAATTAGTCTTATTATGTACACATTATCAGAAGAGAGTATATGGATTAACTTTTTGGTTAATACAAAAATGAAGAAACAAATAAGATTGCATAAAATATGGCTTTAGAATTCAGGAAATTCATAGCAATCAGAATACTAATTATAAATTACAATTGCAGCTAACTAGTATTTCTAATTGCAGCTGTATCTTTCACAAAACTAATTACAAATTACAATTATAACTAAATTACCAACTAAAATTACATGTGTATCTCCCAATATAAATACATGCTTAAGCCCCAAATAGGAAGGTAGTTTGCCTTAAGGTAAGATATGTAGGGATGGTATTCATGAATATATTTTGTGTAGACTAAAAGAACACTCCTTTTATAATGGCTAAAATGAATTTAATATGAATTTTTATTTTTATTGCAGTATCTTATAGTTAAAAGATATAATAATTAGTTGTGAAGAATATATTTTTTTATGATGATTTTGGGTATGATGTATATATGAAATAATCACTTAGTTATCAAGTATCATAGTTAAATACAATTTCTAAATTTCAGAAGGTATTGTATAATATTAAATAATTATTGAAAGTTTGGTTTTTCAAATTTTTACAAGTAGTCACTTTATTTGGGGTATATATTTATATGTTACTAATTTTTTTCTAATTTTTTCAGAGTACTATTAGAACAATAATTTTGTTAATTATCTACTTAAATAATAATTTAATAATGAAAGATAGTGAGTTATGAATCATTTAATTTAATGAATATTTTTTAGTACAGATTCAAATAAAAGGTTTTGATAGATGGTACTTACTTGGCATAGAGGCAGATTATTATATGAGAGATTTAATTTTTTAACGACAGAGATATGTATTTGATATTCTTGTAAAAGTTAGCTTTTAGGTTGTCTTCCATTAGATATTCTCATTAATTTACATATTAATTTTACTTTTGATCCGATTTTTCTAATTTATATGAGAACCATAGGAAAGAGTAACTACCTAAAAATAATTATATTGAATATATAATATGCAATTAAAGAGATTTATGAATAAGTCTCTAAAGCTTGGAATATCTTTCAGGGATCATGGATAGATGTTATTAGCTGAATATTTAATTTTTTGTTGAGCACAAAGTTAAAGTGAGAGGCGGTTTATAATATTATTTTTGTACTTTTCTCATAGAGGTGTCAACCAGGCCGGGCTAAACCTGGCATCATGCACGGTTCGGCCATGCCTGGGCCGGCCTGGCACGGAAAAATCTCGTGCCTGACCCAACATGGTTCGGTGCCCGTGGCACGGCACACTGGCACGGGTTCGTCCCGTGTCGGGTGTCCCCCGAGCCCGACCCCTATTTTAAATATTATATTCTCTAAAGATTCTCATCATATACTTATATATAATAAGATAATCATGAGATTAAGAAATCTCTAAAAATCATAGAATCTTTTTATTAAATATTCATTTAGAATTTATATTGTGGATAATAAGATATTCAAAAGATACATCATAATGACAAATTCATATATTAGACGTCATAGATTTTACGCTACTATATTACCTAAATTTATTAATTATTATTTGTTTTTCTAACAATAATATTTTTCTTTATCATTTATACATGTGGACCTAAAAATTCTATGATATGCATGCTAATAATAGGTTTGCACGATACTAATTTCCCTCCCTAACTCGTTGCATTATATGAAAAAAGTCAATATCGAAACTGAACTAAATACAATCTCAAAGATCACACCACTGAGTTAGGTTTGTCTAGGATCTAAAATATCATATTTTTTTAAATATAATAATCAACACAACATGGCTCTTTTTGTGCCCACTCCCACTCATACATACGTACATACATATATACATACATATGTACATATATATATATATATATATACATACATACATATATACATACATACATACATATGTACATATATATATATATATATATATATATACATACATATATACATACATACATACATATATATATATATATATACATACATACATACATATATATATATATATATATATATATATACATACATACATATATACATACATACATACATATATATATATATATATATATATATATATATATATATTCATACAATACCTATATTATGCTGATTCTTCATTGACACGCCTAACATTTTTATTTTGTACTATATTAAAATGAGTTCATACTATATATATATTTTTTAATTTTTTATTTTTTATATGTTTGAGTTTGAATCGATGCCATGAAAAAAAAACATGATTTCAGCCTCAGACATTTCTGTAGAATTATCATTATTAATATTATCTACGTCTATATTAATATTAATTTCATTATCATTAAATTTACTATTTATTATTTCTAATTTTTCTAGTTGTTGAATTATATTCGAATTTCCAAATTTAAAATTAATTAATATTATTAAAATAAAAAAACTAAAAAATTTTAAAAAAACAACTAATTAGCATTATTAAAGTTAATGGAAAGAGAAAAATCACAATCCGCATCATACCCAATTTTTCTGCCATCCACGTCCATGGTCCACATTTTTTAAGCTTTACAAAAAAATTCTAAAGCTAAATTATAAGTTTTAGCTTTAGCCTTTAGAGAGAGAAAATTGAGACAAAGAAGAGAGAGAGAGAGAGAGAGAGAGAGAAGATTAAAAGTGAGAAATAAAAAAGATTTGATTTGAATGAAAAAATCAAATCTCAAATCCTATTTAATTAGATTTAATATATATATATATATATATTTCAATGTTTTAAAATTTTTAAATAGAACAAAAACCAGTAAGCCATCAAATCTTATGCCTTAGCTATTAGAAGTGAATCTAGCAACCTTGATCATCAACAAATTTCTATTTTTTTGTAGCATTGGAAACTAAACGAGAAAAAGTACTGAAGCTTATAGATGCATAGTTGTGAAAGGCGCAAGACACACTAAGGAGCAAAGACCTCCAGGAGCCTTAAGGCACAAGGTGCCCTTAAGGCATGAAATTTTTTATGTAAGACACCCTATTTTACATATATATTCTTTAAAAATATAATCAATTATAACAATTTTTTATCATCAAATATCATCAAAAACATCAATTCAATCAATAAAAACACATAAACAATCACTCTAATCATAAAAAAATCATAAGACACATCGACAAATCTAACAAATCTTATCATCAAAATTTCTAAAAATCTATAGAAATTATCAATAAAAAATGTCAACATGCAAACATATCTCTTGTCCAAATTCATAAATCATCTAAACACAACACATTTAAATAACTAATTTATCCACAACAACTGATCATAATTTTTTATAAAAACTCTTAAGCAACTTATTTATTGAAATATGCTCACCCATGAAGACTGATACCTTTCATAGAATGAAAGTTGGCGAATGAATTATAAGGTTCAAAAAAATTTCATTCTAATCCAATCAGATTAATTCATTTTTGTTCACTCTTACATTTCACATTTGCACATGTTATTTCCAATGTATATGTGTGTTTATATATATATATATATGTGCATGTGTTACATTTATGTTTATATGTGTGTGTGTGTGTGTGTGTGCGTGCGTATTATTTTTCCCTTACACATAACTCCCCACATGGTGTCTTCAGGCTTGCGTGAAGACACCTTTAAAAGTAATTGTTCAAGTGTGCCTGAAGACACATCACCCATTCACATTTTGTTTTCAATATATATGTGTGTGTGTATGTGTGTGTTTAAATATTTATATATATATATGCATGTGTATGTGTATTTGTGTATATATATATATATATGTGTGTGTGTGTATGTATTATCTTTCACTTTTACACATTATTCTTAAAGTCCTCTCTAACACAAATCAACTATTCCAAAAGTCTCCCTCCTCTAAACTAACTATTCCATCTCCCTCCCCACAAATCATAATATCCCAAAAGTCATACCTACAAAGTATATTATTCCTTAAACTTGCTCTTTACAAATCAATCATTCCCAAAATCCTCTCATAAATTATATTTTTTTCAAAGTTTGTCGACAAATTTTATTCTTCCCAAAACTCTCCTACTATAAATCTTTGAAGTTTGATTTTTATGTTTAATATATTCTAATTGATTATATTTTATTAATAAATAAAAATTATAATTAATATTTAATGAAAATATATTATATATATATATATATATATATGTGTGTGTGTGTGCGTGTGTGTGTGCGTGTGCGTGTATGCTTGTGCGTGTGTGTGCTTGTGCGTGTGTGCGTGTGTGTGCTTGTGTGTGTGTATTAGGTAGAATGTCTTACAAAAAAGTGTTTTAATTGCTTCTCATCACCAAAAAAAAACTTTTGCACTTAAATTAAAGATGCGTGTATTCATATATATGTGGGTGTGTGTTTGTGTATTTATGTATATTTATATATGTTTTATAGATTTAAAAGGCACAATGACTCCCTAGTATAATATTTTGTGTCTTTATGATTGATCACTATTAGTGTTTAATATTTCTTTAGACTTGTTGACCATATTCATGTGTGTGTGTGTGTGTGTGTGTCTGTGAGTGAGTGCATGTGCGTACAAGTCTAGATGACTTTGATCTCCTTTTAAATGATTTATTTTTTGATTTTGTAAGTTTGAAGAATCCGGGCTCCAATGAACTTCCTGACTGCTTTGCTCATGCCTAGTGAGATATGGATATGGTTCCATGCAATATTTCTTATAAATTATTATTTTGCATTTTCTGATCTAGCAAGTGCTAAATTGTAGATTTTTAGGTTCACAGTTTAAATTGAGGTAATAGGAACCATGGGTAGGTTTGTATGAACATGGACTTTCGGGTTTGGGTTTTCTGGGTTGATTTGGTTTTGATTTCTTGCTTGGATTTTTTGCATTCTGGTTCTTAGTTTTTAGTCTGGTTGTCTTGGTTTTTGATCTAAGGAAGACAACTTACCTGGATGGAGGAACGCCCGTGGAAAGCTTCTCACTTAAGAAAGAGCGCGCGCCTTTCCAATTTTCCGAGCGCCTGCTTGAAGGAGACTCGCCTCATCCCAGGAGGGGCACCATGGCCGCGCTTCGCCTGTGCCTGAGCCTAGGAGAGCCTAAGGCGCACCTTTCACAACTATGACTAGATGGTCCAAAAACTTCTGCTTGTTGGGGAGGAGGCATGCACGTCAACGTGCGCATGGGATATGATACGCAGACATGCTCAGCCAAACACGTGGCAGGTTTATTAAAAACCTGCCAAGTGGACCAGGTAGGGCGGGTAAATTTTTAAGAATAAAATATTATTTCAAAAAAAAATACTGGGCATGCCAGGCAGACCAGTCGTTCCTGGCCAAGCAAGAAGCCCGACATCGCCTGGCCTAGCATGACAAGAGCCATGCCTCAAGCCAACACAACCTAAGTCCAGGCAAGGTTTCGAACCGTGCCATGCCGGGCGAGGAACGACTCAGTCAGGTCGTGCCACAGGCTGTGCACAGGCTGCCTAGTACATTTGACAGCTCTACACACGAACTAATAGTAGACATCTTCATGAAGACTATCAAATAATCAGAAGTATCTTTCCTATCATCTAAGTAAAATATTTATAATAAATAAGTACGCAACAACTAGAGAAGGATAATTTAGATTTGTTTTAATGCAAAGATATTTTATTTATACAATGTGAATATGTGATGTTTAATAAAAAATATTTTATTTTTTATCTTTTTTTGTCAATCTCTAATTTCTTTTTTTTCTTCATCTCTCCTTGACTCGCACAAATTTCTAATGGATTACAATGGCAGCAAGCTCAAAATTAAATTAAAAATCCAAATATGTAATTTTTATTTTTTTTGTCATCATAAATAAAATTGACTATAATAACCAAAATTTTGAAAAGCACAAGGAGTTGAGTAAAACTCACTAGAACATGTGGTTGATTTCTAGCATCAGGGTAGGCTTCTAATGGCTTTGTCAATGTCTTTGTTATGATATATTTCTCGAGTGCTACTTGCCCATTCCTCATGTCTTCTTGAACCTGCCAAATGTAGCAGCAGCAGTAATTTGAACAATGACAACAGACAAAAATTATGCATGAATAGATTATCAAGGGTGCAGTAACTAAAGGTGTCACATGCATTACTACTCCATCATCAAAAAAGTATCACATTTCCAATTACAAAGTGCGTGTCCATGTGCATAAAGCATTCACCAGGAGGAAAAACACGTGCTGGCAGGATGAAGATAAGTGAAGTACAACAAAAAACTTTCAAAGTGAACCAATAGTATCTTTCAACAAAGTATACATGAAATATCAGACCATGATAGTTAAACAATATAATTGCTTTTTATCCAAAATTGTATCTGGCAATCCTGCTCTCAAGGATTAAAAACAGTATTGTGTTGGTCACAATTAAAATAAAGACACAAATACTAAGTAGTTCACCATTGAATTCTATGATTTCATCTGATAAACCCATCCAACTGTCGCCTGGAATGCTTTTTTAAAATAAATTCTTGATCACCATGTCAATATTGAACAATGCAACAACAATGATTGGTAGGAACAATGACAATTTGGCTTATTAGAGAGCGCATTCAGCACCATTTGGTTAAGAACACCAAATTTGGATCCACAGTAATTTGAGGAATAGAACTTCAACAAAAAATGGACAGCCCATTATTAATCATTTTACCACATGTGATCAGGTTTGATCAGCAAAGCATCATCCACATATGAAATACATGCGAAGATGGTTGCTGATAAACATTAAGCCAAGAAATGGAAACATAACATTATAAAAATTCAAGTTTACTCAATATGAAATATATACAGGATAGAATCTTTTGTTAAGAAATAGTCAGATTTGGTATGTTCCCAAATCAGACAACCATTTTTTTTCTAATTTCATCCTAAGTGGGATCGATTAAAAAAAAATCATAGTTTTTGTTGCCTCGGTTTACCTAAATTACTATATTTGACAGGCAAAATCAGGAGAGTCCCATCGTGCTATTAGAGGCATGATGCCCTTCAATTACTAGTACTTTAATTCCAGGAAATTGCACTGGAGCGGATCCTTATTGTCATTCCGATCGACCTGAAGCATGGGAATCGTTCTTTTCCATAAACAATTCTGGAAGATTATTGCATTCGAGTCAAGGAGATGAAGATTGTGTTTTCAACCACTGAGAAGTGGATTCAAACTAAGAATAAGCCTACTAAGAAAAGGGTCGGAAACCAGCAACTTTTTTAACAGTACACGAGTTATATCTTCATGTCCATGAGAACCACCGACAAAAGGTCATTTTAGAGCTTCAAACATAATGTGATCCCCCATTTTATTTTCCGTGCTATCAAGATTAGGAGAGAAACTTTGCACAAGAAGGAAGAGACTCCCTAGTCCGACTCTCAAGTCGGAACTAGAGATAATAAATATTTTATGGAGAAAATGTTTTCTAAAAAATAATATGAGATTAGAGTCTAATATAAATCTAATAGGATATGTCCGTTTTGAAAGAAGTAACTACACATGAATGCAAATGAATAGCCTCTTCCTTAAGTCATCAAGATGGTTATGTCCTTGGTATTCCTGATAATGTTATGAAAGGGGGACTGACTCGAAGAGCTCATAGTGAGAACTAATGGTTCTCATAAATAAAAAAAGAAAAATACTTTGGAAACGACGTATGAATCAAGAGGTTAAACTCAAACTCCAAGCACAATCAATAGCCATGCATGGTGCAATGGCAAACACCAAGATACAAATCATATATGCCAAAGTCCAAATGATGGATGCCAAAATACAGACTTTTAAAGGTGAAATGCATGAACTTTTTACATGCTTTCAGGCTAGACTTGAGGATGTTAAGTCAGAGGTTGTGTTTAGAAAAGAGATATACTCATAGAGGGATCAGTTTCAGAGTGTTATCGATGTTTTGAAGAAAGATATTAGAACATTGAAGAAAATAGTTGCTTCGACTCAATCCGGGGCCGTAAGAGTCTAACTAAGGTAAAGTCATTTAGCCCCAAAAAGTACATGGATTAAGAGTATTTCGAATGAGACATGAGGTTGTATTTTATTTAAATTGGACGAATAACACTCATGAAGCAAATCAGGGTCGAAATTGGGTTGAGCTTCATTGGCGGTGATGCTAAAACATGCTTTCGTAGCAATCAGGATGCCCTTTTATAATCCACGGATCATCAATTGGGAAAATCTTAAAAGAGAAATGCGACAACAGTTTTCCTCCACACGAATGCGAGGGTAAAGAAGCTTTGCATAGACTAAGACAGAATGAGTCCGTGCAAAAGTATGTTAGGTAGTTTCAATCATTGCTAATGAAGATAGGGACATGAGAAAAAAAGACAAGGTGTTTAGGTTTGAGGTTGGTCTCTACGAGTGGGGACAGAAAGAGCGGCAAAAACAAAATCTGCAGGACCTAGCCTCGCCAATTCAAGTAGCAAAAAGTTTTTTGGACGATAAAAAAATTCATCAACCACCAAGAAAAAACTTAGAAGGACAACCTTTACCCTATGAAGAAGGAGTAGTCTGGTGATGATAAAAGATAGACTACTACCAAGGCAAAACAATCGGGAAAAGATTTCAAGACAGTGTCATATGCTTCATTGGCAGTGGGCCACATCATGTTCGTAGCTGCCCAAATAAAGATGTAATTTGTGCTCTTATTATCGTGGGCAAGCAAGCTAAATCCTCTAGGGTTCATCCCCTACCACTTCTCAATGCCAGAATCAATCTTCCGTTAATAAGTTAATGTATGTAGATGTCATGGTGAATAGTTAAACCTTAACAAATATAAAAGGGATTCTTTTCTATTCCTTTCCTTTTACTTTTTCTTTTTAATCAAAAATGTTTGATTCCAGCTATTAAAAATAAAATTCCAAAGAAATAAAAATTTTATTGGTAAAACATAAATAGTCAAAGAACCTATTACTTCAACTAGAAAAGAAGAAAAAAAATGAGAGTCACCATTAGACTTTTAGCCCTGTCATATGTTGTCATTGGATTAGTTTGTGATACTGCTCTTGTCACTGAAAAAAGGATGTCCATTTATCCAACTGTTGTATAGGAAAGAAGTGGCCCTAGAATTTTTTTTCCTGTGTTTCAAAAAAAAAAGTATATTAAAAAAAAACGAGAGATCCTTTTTTTTTTTAATGAAGTTCTGCACCATCAAGTCTCATGATCGGACTTTTTTCCATAGCACACCTGAGCTCCTTTTGAGATCCTATGGGTTTAGGGTGTCCGCAAAAAAGACTATGGATGCATTTATTCTATTGTATTACAAAAATTATCTTTGGGTCTTACACTTCATAATCAGTTAACCATGCCAATTAAGGGTCACTCCCTTGTCCACCTCAAATTCTTGTATCACACCTAGATAAAAGCAACCAGCTGATGCTTGTCTCCATTCACATGGCCTTACATTGTTCCCTGAGCGCCAGCAATGCCCTAATCTGAAAACATTCTTCACATGCACATCATGTGTACTTTCCCTATCAAGATCAGCCATTTCTTCCTCAGAATACATTCCAACCAACCCACAGTACTATATCATCTAGTACCTCCCATACAGGATACCAAAACTCTTATAAATGATTATTTAGCGGCCCCTAGCGACTCTCTCTCTAGGGTTGCCTCGATTCCTTCTCCTTAGGAGCTAACCTTACTCCACTCATTTCTCAAGTGTAAGTTTCTTGTGTGGACTAATCTGTTTCATCCAATACCTCTCACATTGTGGCACCGTTTGTCACATCATCACTATTTTTCCCACTTAAGCAACCCCCATCAAGTAGGAAAAAAAAATGTTTAGAGTCTTGCCTAGAAAAAAAACTGATAAAAATTATTTTTACCTCTAGTGCATGGTAAAACAGTTGAGCTTATGCTAGAATGAGAATTACACATAATGAAGTACTTGTCTGTAAAGTGCCAAAGACTTCTAACTTTCACAAGAGAAGTAAAGCAAGACAAAAAAATGAGCCTTACCCAAGGGTTTTACTGGTGGGTCCTTCCTATCCAACTCATTTTACCTTGTGATTCTGACTGTTTTATGATCACTGATCAATGAAAACCCCAGATCTTAAGCCCTATCATTTGCTTCTTGGCTGTTTTCCCCAGAAGGACTACTCTTTGCTCTTACTTTCATGTTGGATGGGAAAGATTAAGATTAAATTGTCTCTTGGAAAAGAAACCTACAATTGACAATGGACTACAATCAGTGCAGAAAATAAGTCAAATGGTGGCTATAAAAGACATATAACAGCTGCTAGACCAGAACTCTTATGGTCAACTCTTACACAATAGCCGACACGATGAGTTAAGATAAATCATAGGACAAACCAGGCTAATTGATGGCTCTTGACCTATATTAAGTCATAATATTTTGCCATTTCACTACATTTACAGTAAAGTTCTGTTATGCGCTATAATCCACACATACCATACACGAAAACCTGAATTTCAGCCACATCTCATTATCAGACTTGCTCTCATTGCTTCCTTTGCAAGCAGCAGGACATCACCATTAAAGAAAACTATCCCTCTATCAAGCAAATCACATGCCAGGTCAATTGTCTCACTATCACTGCTCAGCTCATCCATTCAATCCTTTCTTGTTAACATTTCATTTTTTTTTATTCCGGAAAGTAAACTACCCCACTCCTTGCTTGAATAATTGCAACACCTTTTCATTCAGTTCTATTGCTCACACTTACTTACGCATAGCTACTGTGACTCAGTAATCAAGGTAGACATGGACGATTTTATCATAGTTCTAACTAGAAGCTAAAACTCAATGAGATCTATTAATATAGAAAAGGAATTCCCAAAGTTTCTGCTAGATGCACTTGGAACGTTTAGTTCAATCGTAGCTCACGAAATAAGCCTAATCAAAAATTTTTCTTTGAATAAAGGTGCTCTGTAAACATGAGAAAACAAATATAACTAAAATGTTTAGTTGTTTTATCAAAAGAAAAAGATGAAAAGCAACAACTGATATATTAAGCTGGAATGCTCATAGCATCAATGATTGATCCTTAATGCACTTCTTTAATAAGGAGTTGAGAGGGTAAAAATAAGATGTGTAACAATTGTTACAAGTCTCATTTTTATTTTCAAGAATATGGATTGGCTATCAAGCAAATCATGTGGTTCTGGACTTAATATTTTTATCTATCTTAACACTAAAAAGAAGTATGACCTAACCCACAATTAAAAACACCATTTCTTCTTCCCTCACCATTTCTTTCACTAACACTATTGATCCCTTATCAGAGATGGAGATTAACTAGGAAATCACAAACCATCATGAAGCATGCATGAATGAGTAGTGAGTGATACCGAAACAAGGATTTCAAGTTCACAGCAAATGAAACTTTACATGGGTGCATCTATACACCAAGGAAAGATCATTGACTCTAAGTGTAAAATTGTAAGTTTCCTTCCCTTTATAAGCCTGACATATTGGCCAATAATTCTTATTTCTTTGTAACAAAAAATCATTCTCGATATTTTATAAGGAAATGATCGAAACAAGGACGGAAAAAGTATGACTAAAAAATCAAACTAATCATCCTTCATAGATAGAACATGACTGTAGTGAAATCCAGATTTCGAGGGATACATTGACAGGGGCTTGACACATGATGAAGACGACAAACAAATGTGTATCTTACAACATTCACGACATAGTCTTGATAGAGATGTCAAATGGTCCGGGTCGACCCAATTTTAGACTGCCCAATCATGCTACCATGCCGGGTCATGAATGACACAGTACAGTAACCGTGTCGTGCCTGGCCTGACACTGTTTCTTCAGGCAAGGTCCAGCATAGCCAATACGCCCAACCAATTAAGATATGATGCCGGGTCAAGCCCGTACGGGACAGTTTTTAAAATTTATTAAATTTTTTTAATTGTGATGTTTTTTATATAATAATTAACTAGTTTATGTTTAAAAATTTTTTAATAGCAAATTATAAATTTTTAATACTTTGAATTTTTTTTAATGTTAATTATTTTTACTTTTTATTAATTTGAATTAGAAGTTATATATGAATTAATAAAATATTAATACTTAAATATGAAAAAAAAATTAATTCAAATACAAAATAAAAACAAAAATATAAATATTAATGTTTCAACGTTCAAGCATCATTTACAACCAAAAATTAAATAAATACAGCAAGTTTGAAAAACAAATGACAAAACCAAAACAAATCAAAAACAATATAAATAAAAATAAGTACATCAAAATAAAAAAACTAAGTCAAATATAAGCATAACAAAAGTATCACACAACAAAAATCATAAACCATCAGACATCAAGTGGCAACGTTATCAATCGTTCATCGTCATACCATTATCATCCTCAATATCAAAATTATTATCATATAGATTATCATCAGCAATCAACTAATCCACTTTGGCTGCAGTCCCAGCATGATCCTGGATGTCAAAGTTTGAATCCTCCCAATCTTTCATTGATGTTAAAGCTTCAATAATATCTGGACATAATCTTAATCTCCTATCTAAAATTATAATCACTACAACAAAAAAAAAGACTTCAATGCTACTATCGACACTGGAGGAGTTAATAGATCTTGTTTCATCTTTGATATCTGGAAAAAATGTATGCTCGTATAATTTTCACAACTGTAATATATCAAGATTCTTTGTATATGAAAATAATAGATTTGAATGGTAATAGGTATTTAAGTACTAAGACAACTCGCTCCTATTTGACGGTCTACCTCATCGTTTCTCACTCATTAACTGAATGAAAAAGTTATCGTTTCCGAATATGATTATTATGTTCATACTTAGAACCTCACTACTACTACCACTATACCTAATATTATAGTATGTAAAAAACTCAGTTAACTTTACATGAATAAAATCTTCAGGTGGGTCTTTGAATTTCATGCAAGAAAAAATATAAATCAATATATTATTTACCACTTCTACCATAATCCTAGAGTTCATGTAGGCAACCAAATAATAAAAAGATAGAATAAAAAACCAATACTTTAAGTACTTGTTTTTCATCTCTACATAACCATATGGCTATGTATCAAATCAGCTTGATACTTCATAAATATGTTATTTATATTACATATGCACCTGAGTGCAATGTAAGTCATGAGAGTATAAACCGACGAAAACATGTACGTCGTGTCATAAAAAATTTTCAGAAATTTCATAAATGAAATTCTTGTATCCCAGTCAGTATCATTAATAATAAGTTCGTAACTCTTACTATTGACATAGTCAGATATCATGTGTTTATATTCAACACATGACTCAAAGATCAAGTAAGAATAATTCCAACAATATCTCATATATGATTAAAATTTCTTCTTCTTAAGATTTGCAGACAAACAAAGACTACCAAACTCATATTATTTACTATGCATGTGAATGTATTTTAGTTAGTTACGTATATTTTCTGAAGAGTATGAACACAACTTCATCCTTGCAAGTATAATTAGGTTAATCACATGATATATGTATATAACGTGAAAAATCTCTCCTAATGATATGTCTCTAACATTCCTTACAAACATGTTAATCACTATTCTATTATTAGATATGCTATCGAATATGATACTAAAATTTTATTTTGAAATTTATATTATCTAAAAATTTTCATTATGCACTCAAAAATAATCAAACAATTATGAGGATGAAGAATCTCAGAAGATCATAACATTTTTTGTATTTAGAGTCCACTTTTAATCTACATAGTAGGCAGTAAGGCATGCTTAAAATGAATCATCATGACTAGTCCAGATATCGGACCACACAGACACCACTCCACTATAATCCCTAAATTCATTAATTATTATTTATTTTAAAAATTTTTAATATTTTAGTATATTATTCCAAGATATAGACCTAAAAATTATACAATATGCAGGCTGAAAAAATATCTATATGATACTGACTACCATTGGATCTTCCGAAAATCTAATCAAAAGATTTATTGTGGTGATCAATTTGACAATACCCTCCCTTCCCAACTCATTACAATATATGAAGGGGGCAAACTTTGAGATTGAACTGGATCCAGCCTAAAAAAAATCTACAATTATAAAGAGTTTTCCTAGGATCTAATACATCATATTTTTAGTGCATAGTTCAGCATTCTTCTTAAGATGCCCAACCTAGAGGCGTCAACCGGACTAGGCCGACCCGGACAGGCACGAAGAACGGCACGAAGCATGGCACGAAGCACGGCACGATTCGGCCATGTCAAGGCCGGCCCGGCATAGAAATTTCCCGTGCCTGTGCCCGTCCACAGCACCAACCATGTCATGTCGTGCCGAGGCCAACTGGGCCTCATGCCGAGCCTGGCACGGCATGGTACTGTGGCTCGTTAGCACGATTTCTCGGAACGAGCAGAGAAACCTGCCCAATGCCAGAAGCTAAGCCCGATGGCCGAAACTCGCCGACCCCCGATAGTGAATAAGCATCATGGCGAAAGAGCAATGTGGTGGCACGGCGACGCACCGCCAAATCCTAATTTTTTAAAAAATCAGAGATCAGCCCAACAAGACCGAACCCGGAGGATTCGTGTCGCGGGCCTGTGTCGAGCTGACCTCCACAGAATCGTGCAGGGCCAGGCACTGCATGGTACAATAACCATGTCGTGCCTAGCTCAGCACGGAAACATGGTCAGGCAGGCTAAAAATGAGTCGAGCCGGCCCGGCACATCCCGTTTGACACCTCTAGCCCAACCCCACACGAACTCATAAAACTAAAATTTTTTTATAATATCTATACTATTTCATTTCTTCATCAACACCCCTAAAATTTTTTTATTTTATTATATTAAAATGAGTTTAAACACATGAAATCCAAGTTTTCTATTTTTTAAATTTTTGAGTCAAGACGACCAGAGAAACTAAAATTTTAGTAGTCTCGAACCTTGCATAGAATTTTTATTTTTTAAATTTAAATTAATTTTATTTTCGTTATTTAAATTACTATTTATTATTTTTTTAAGACTATAGAGTAGAGTATAGAGAGAGAAAGTGAAAGACTAATTAAAATTTAAAATTAAGTTAAAAGTTACAAATTAACTAATTAAAAAAATATAAAATACTCATAAAACAGTGTAGAGCACATGCACTAAAAATCCAATGTTCAAACACCAATCAAAGCTAAGCCCGAGTTGTGAGTCCCGAAAAGCTAATTCAAATTCATGATTCCCGAGAAAAAAAAATTTAGGAAAAAAAATGAGAATTGAGATGATTTATATTTTTAAAAAACATAAAACTAGAATGGGAAGAGGGAGACGGGGGATTTTATAGATTATTAAAAAAAAAATTTTTTAAAAAATATTTTTTTTTTGATTTTTTTCAAATTTTAATGATTAATTTGGGGCTGAATTTTCTAGGCCATCGGATTCTGCCCCATAATTATTTGAGGCAAAATCAAACGGCTTACATTCAATTTTTTTTTGATTTTACCATTGCGGATGTGGACTCGAACTCGGGTAGAAAAAACCATGGGTTCGATTTGGAGCCCAACACCCCCATGGAATTTTTGGATCTTTTGGGGGCTCGAAACGATTCTTGGCTCGTGTTGAGTAACCGTTCCCATGGGCCTTGATACCGAACCGTGCTTGGTCCAACATGAGGCCTAGATGGCCTCGGCACGGCACGACACGACACAATCCTTGCAGTGAACAGGAGGCTTGGCACGAGGAAGGACACGAATCATTCCAGTGCGATGTCGGGCCAGGCAAGGCCAAACCACGTTGTGCTTCAGGCCGACCCGACTTATTTGACACCTCTAAGTCTTGGTTTGAGGAGCTAATAAGATTTTTCGAATAATATAAAAACAACCAAAGTGAAAATCCTATCAATAATGGATCTATGTGAGAGGAGAAAATCGTGTCCAAAGAATGTTTGAACTAAACACGATATTACTTTTGGTCCACAACGAGAATATTTTTGAGGCCTGCCATTATTGAAAATTGAACTTCCTAGTACATAATTCATAATTCAGTAAATCATTGAAAGGTGATTGAAACACTAAAAATGTGACTACTCAGACGAATGATAGAGACAAGGACACATTCCTGCTGGGTCCACACATTCTTGTCGGGTCCCACGAATTGATCTCTTTAACTTTTCTCTTGAGGCTATCAAACGAATTGACTTGAAAATAAGAGAGATCACTTTTCCTTGCTTTCCCTTCCTTGAACAATGCATTCAGTTACTTCCAAGGCCAAGGAAATGTTAAATAGATTGGTTAGCAATATTCTAACCTCCCCGAAGGCGTATGAGAGAGAAAGGGATATCTTAACCCGCTGATAGCTTAAAATATTCTAAGCCCCATGAGATCACTCTTCATCTTCAAAGAATGTGTCATATGAAAGACTTAAAACATAGAGCCCAACTATATTTATTTCGAGATTGAAAAGGTCAGCAGATCATGATGAAAGAAGACTGCCCTTCAAAAAATACAGACACAAGGAAGGGCCCCATAATTAAGGTCTTATACTCGAGTGTCTTTGCTGGACTTCATTCTAGTCTGTTCTTCTTGACTCATTTCTTAATGATGAAGTAATTCCATTGATTCATTTGCCTCGGACCTCTATGGTGAACTCGAAGGAGCTGCTATCTTGAATTCTTTACTCAACCATGATGGAAATAGTTCAAGACAAGTCTCTCAGGAATAGAAAGAATTAAAGCACATATCCAATTCGCATGCATTTGACACTTGTGGTGTGACATCTTTGAAGAGAAAGGAGAGGTCTTCCACCTGTTCTTAGAACTGACAAAGCATGATACAAGCTCAAATGAAATATATTATATCTGATGGGTCACCATGATGGATATCCATTTTATTTACTAACTAGTACATTACATGCACCACATTCAAAAAAACTAATTATCACAACGCACACCCTTAATATATTCTATATTTGCGGACAACGCTTCCGACCTATATGAGCGTGCGAGATTGCTTGTTACGTACTTAAGATGGATGACTTAATAAAATTATCATGTGTTGGGTACACTCCAATAAGATGATTCTTTTTAAAGATTGGCCGATAAAGCTTTCGGTATGACTATTATTTTTTTTTATTTCTTTCTTTCCTGAAAGCAGCTGATGATTGTGGTATTCGTGTTGATAAAGTTGGAAAGCCTTTCTTCTCTTATGATCAGAAGAGAATGCGGGTAGCAGCTGGGCTTTAGTTGATCAAATAGGCTAAATCCATACCAAAACAATATATTTTAGTTGAAGTTGAAGAAGTCCCTTTGAAAATGCACTTTTTTTCTGAGCGGAACACTTTTTATATCCCCTCAAAATTTAGAACACTTTTAGGAACTTATTGGCTTCCACCTCCTCCTACCAAGTTATGTTTCTTGGAATGTTCTAGTTCGTTTACCCGCTTCAAACTTCTCTTCTCTTTTATCCCTATCACGAGTGTTCGTACCATAATACTGTATTTTAGCAAAGTAGCATAGTTGTTGTCATTTAAGTTAAACTAGCAGCTCATAGAGAGGTGGTGTGTTATGTATCAGTGGAGGGGGTTGGAAGAGATAGTTCGGAGGTAAGGAGGGGATTAGTTCATTTGTCTTCCAAAGCCAAGTATAAAAAGATAGATCACCCACAAATATCTCGATTTTACTGAACTGAATGTTATGAGAGTTAGTATCCCCCGTAAGTTATCCGATTCAGTTAGCTAAATGATTTATTAGGGTGGTCGATCTAATAAAAGATCAAATGCAAGACTCCAAAAAGGAAGATAATAGGATATTAGTCAATACGATCTAATCTCTAACTAAATGAATCTATCTAATTACTGAGATGAGTGTACATCAAAAAGAGTTGCTCATTGTACAAACTATGTTGATGGTCAAGTCTTTTAAGTGTGGGGCAAAAGCAACACAAAGGTGATTGCTATACACAAGATTAACAATTGAAATAGGACTAAGGTTCACATTCAACCCAAGAACCCAAACTGCTTAGCAAACTCAGTTGAGCGGGAATGGGAGATCAATGACTTATAGGTTGATATTGACACTCCCAATTGATTTAAAACAAGTTCATACACTTGAGCTATCATTGTATCGGCGATGAGAACATAATTGTCAAGCATTAAAGCAGGCCCGAGTGTATTCTTGATGTGCCACCCACCATATAGTATAATGATGTATGAGAGAAAACACTGGCCAAGAAGAATAAGATCCTAAGGGTTGTCCAGCTTGAAATTCCATGACAGAAAGTCACTTCTTAGCAAAGAGTACCTCAATGGCTATCAAAGACAATAAGAAAGAAAAGACTTCATTTAACAACTTCCCAAACACAACTGCCATGAGATGACATTCAGATGCAATGAGCAAACGATAAGTTACAGCCTTAGAGTCGAAACAATAAAAAGTCATGTTGTTCTAAGCCGGTCAATAATACCCTCCTGATTAAAGGTTACGTCCATCTTAAATCTCTTGAAAACAAACATTAACCAATAATGGACTGTACGAAGGAAGATCTAATGATCAATGGCAAAAATATGCCACTTTCCCGCTCACTCACAACTTTGACCAAGCCTTCCCATAGGTAACCACTAACACAAAAACAAGGTACAGTGAACACAAACCTAATCAAATCAAAATTATAGTAAAAATAGCCTTTCCTTCAAAAAGTTGGAGCTCAAATCCAGCTCAATTGGAGTAGCCCAGATTGTCAGTTTTAGAAGGGGAAAGGCTTTTCTGGCAGGGCAGACGAATACATAGAAATAGATCTACACATCTACGTGCACGGGAATAGCTACTAGAAGGTTTGATCGGGATAAGTAGGTCATGATCTATAGTGTCAGGACCTTGCTTGCTCAAGATCCAGTAATTGGCCTTTAGTCAATGAACAGATTTCACTCCGTCTATTTTTGGCCATGCACGGAAATGGTTTAAGGCACCAGCTTCCCTTTCATTACTTGAGCATGTAGGTTAACCTAAAAAATATCATTGGTAAGCTGCTACCCCATTCCTATTGAGTATGATACTTCAGGGCATGCATAGTTATACATAAATACTTCCTATGAGAGGTTTAGGTGACTCAATTATATAAGAAAAATAGGGTAAATCACCTGAAGCAGCGGGCTCTATTTATTATCTTGTTGGTTGTAAAATGGCAGTTCAGTATGATAATAAAGAATGATATCGCCATGGGCAAGAATATGGAGTTGCAAACAAAATCCATAAGATAGCAGGACTTCAAACTGCAACAATTGCATCAGCTGACTAGCTAAAGCCTAGGTAATTGAAAAAGGAAATGAATTAACTTCTTTCCTAAGAAAATTAAAGGAGATAGGGACTGCAAAATACCTACTTGCTTGTCTTAAGCATACCAAGAAAAAGAACTTATACTACATGTAGACGGGGAATGAGAGTAAAAGAGATATCTCCCGTTTTATATTTCAATTCAAGAGGCTAACTGAATGGATAAATTAACATAACTCTTTTTTCTTTACTTTACTTATTCCATATAACTTTTTTGTCTTGATCACTTCCTCTCCACAACAAATAGAGCTTTTTTTTTTCCCAGGATTAGGATCAAGGAAGTCTTGCTTCCACTCGTTTCCGTCGAGTTAATAGATATGTCTGACCTGATTGCTCTTTACTTTAATTATTAATTTTTTAAATGAGATGAAAATAGCTCAATGGCAAATAAAAGCGGAAGACTGATCTTTTATTCATTTTTGGAGGCAAAGACAAACAAAAAAAGGAATAAGCACCAATATAAATGTAATAGGAATAATCAATATAGTTTTAAGTTGTTTTCACATTTGAAGCTGTTGACGTTATAAACAAAGGGTCAAGTAGTTATGACTTTCCTTACCTTCTTTCAATCATCCAATCAATAAGAATATAATAACATAAATGACTTTGGACCAGGCAAAGTCCTTACTTTACCATGCCAAAGTGATGAAAATGTGGCCCTTCTATTAAATATTGGCATGCCCATGAGAGAAAGCCTAATCATATCTAAACCCTCTAACCCTAACTTTTTTAGAGGATTGGCAAGACATGGGATCGTCAGCTCATGCATCAGTTTACATAATCACCTCAGATATCCCACTTCATTCTATTCAAAATGCAAACAACCCATTATTAAACTATAACAAAAAGGCCCTAAGAGTGCTCTTCTTGATATATATCAAGCCCTAAGGGTGCTCTTCTTGATATATATCAAGCCCTAAGGGTGCTCTTCTTGAAATATTACATAAGCCCTAAAGCCTAACAAAAAAGGCACCTTTTGGTTACACTCGCTGAAGCATAACAACCCAACGAGATACTAATTGTTATATGCTTATGGTGCTTTCAGTCAAAGTTCATGTATAAAAAACCTTATGTCAATATAGGATGCATTTCAATTATCTTTATCAGTACACTAAAAATCTTCCTAAAGGATATTTTTTTGAATAGAATATTCTGACTCGATAGAGGACCAAACGGATAAAGAAGAAAGCTTCTAAAGCCTTTGACACATCACTCTCTCCCAGCGAATCAAAAAATCGAGTGCGGTCAGTAAATACATAATTTTCCCAAGATTAAAAGACAGATATTGGCTTCATCTGGTATTAGATCATTTCATTTGCTGCTCACTAATTTTTTTTTTTTTGCAATGCATCAAATAAATTCAACTTGAAAGACAAAATATATGTTATTAGTTTATTTATAAGCATGACAAAAATCCTTAAAAAACTTTTTTTTCGGCTTACAGCTTACATGCCTTTTTATTTTTCCTTAAAGCCTAAGATAGACATAGAATGAGGGATCCATGCTCCTGGCAATGGCAAGATCTAAAATGTCAGTTACTTGTCTTCAAGCTTCAACCTTATTCTAACTCTTACTAGGACAATCAGGTTCATGTTAAGCCTAAACATCTATTTTTTTTCCATTTCTCTTCCAACACAAGCTTCTTTGCCAACCATTCCCCATCAAATAGTAATCAAGTACGCTAAGAAGCATGGACACAGACATGAACACGAGGATACGATATGATAGGATACGGAAACACGACAAATTCAAAAAAACTAGAATACGAATATGACTAGGATACGACATGATAAAAAAATAAAAATAAAAATTATTATTTATAAATATTAAGTATTTTATAAAATAAAATAATATATTTTATTTTATTATATTAAATAAATATATTTTTTTATTTTATAAAATTAAAATATTTTATTTTATTTTATAAGATAACATTTATAATTATCCTATTTTATAAAATACTATTTAATAATAATCTTATATTATATAAAAATATAATTTTTTTTTATTTTATAAAAATCAGGCCCACCGTGAGGTTGACTGCAAGATGTATTTGCTTCCTATGTCGTATTGTTTACGATAACATTTTTCTCTTCAGTCGGCAATATTTTTTTACCTTTGGTATTGAAGATTGATTGGTGGCAAGTTATGTACCAAACTTTCAAACTTTTTCACACTGCTCTCTAGTTTTATGATCATCTATCTGTGCTAGAGGATTCTACTTTTTCACCAACTCAAAGAAGAAAGATCAATCTTCCTTTAATTGGAGTCCGACATTAAAATGATTATGATCCCTAAGAATTTATGGAACAGCTGGAAGGTGAGATTTGAATATGAGGAAGTGTGCAGTTGTGATGCAATGTGCGGCTCTAATTTGTACTCTCCTTTGCTTATCAGAATTCCAAGTAAGGGCTTTATCAATGCATTTTAGCACCATATTCTTCTTTTTTCTAAGAGTGTGTTTTTCATTTTATCTTTTCTCGAACCATAACCTTACCAGGAATACTATGAAAGAAAGAGCTGTCCAATTCATATTATTTCTTGTCATGGCTCTTTTAAATAGAGATCAAGCAACTTTGAAAGTATTTGGGCCTTAGAAAAAATAAAGTAACCCAAAGGGAACTCATCCTCTGAACGAAAATGTTTAAGAGGCTGCACCAAAAATGACTGATTTGAGGTAAAGGTGATTGAGTTCTTGTCATTCTTGAACTTTCTCAAAAGATCTGATAACCGCATTCTTTCTACTTGATGGAGAAGAGGAACTTCTAGTGATGACAAAATACAATGCATCAAACTTCAAGTTGATTGAAATAGTCTATCAATTGAGATTGATCTGATTCCCCATTCCTCAAGTCTCATTGATGATTCTAGCACAACAAAAGCTGCACTTTATTTTTGTCTTACAAAGAAAGAGATTTAAAAACTATTGCTATATTAACTAGAAAGGCATAAAGGGAATGCCGCTATAGGCTTTTTTCTAACTTAAAATCACCAAGAATCTCTCAGTCAACCAAGCTAGGAAAGGAAGAATACATGGTTGATTTGAAATTAAGAATGACATTGATTACGATTACAATAAGAGTTCAACTAATCTTATTTATATAAATGATTTCTTGCATTCAATTGAATGTGCAAATTCTCTCTCATCTCATCTGTCAATGAAAAATGAATTTATTGAGATGAATCTCATCTTTAAGCCAAGTGCAAGAGTTGAAGCATGTGGCATTCCAATTTTCCTATTTGAAAGAGGTCTTTTCGTGCCCTCTTCTTTCAATTGTGCAAAAGATATCTCTCACTTCAGAAAATTCATTATTAATTTATTTAAATTTAATTTTTCTTCTTTCGAATATTCCAACAAGACCAAGTGTGACGGATTCTATAACACCGAATTTGCAGCATCAACGTATTCTCTTCCTGAGACAACTTCCTCCAGGATAAGTCAACCTTTCCTTAGGTCAATCCCTTAAGGAAAAAACTATTCTAATTAACTTCCTTCGGGTTTAGATCCAATATTTCCCTCTCAGACGGGTAGGGCAAGATTGGGTGAGTTATACGTGAATATCATAATGCAAAAAAGAAGAGCTACGGGATTGACAGATTGAGAATTCCTAGCATTCTATTAAGTTAAATAGATCTATCTACTTTCATCTTTTGCCTTATAAAGAGTTCAATCAACTTAAAAAAGGAAAACGAAATATGCATAGTACCGAAAAGTACAGATTCAAGGTTCATCCCTCAATCAAGCACTACTTGAAAGTCTAACGATCTCATATAGATGAGCTAGTTTCTATTTTCATTGGCGTGTTGTGCCTTTTCTTCATGCCCTGGAAGACATCAGATCAGATAAGATGGATGAGATCTAATGTCACGACTTCATGAGCATCTATGAATGCCTTTAAAAATCCCTTCCCTTGCAGGAAGAAGCCAGCCTTCCAAGTCTCAGTCATGTCCCGTCATTGATGTAGGTGTGGCCCTTTCAAAATCCCTTTCTTAATAGGCTGAGGTCAAGGGACCTCCTATCCGATCCCTCTCAATCAGTTGTTCCATTCCAGTTGGCCCTTAAGTTTAATTCCCTATCTTCCTTCAACTTTTGTTGATGCTGCTCCTGAAGGGAGCAAATGTTGGGCTGAAAAAAGAATTTACCGAGTAATGAAAATTAAAAGATGTTAGTTACCATATAGGATGCTATTCTATCATGCCTCTACGGCTGCCTTTATAACCCTAAAAGAGTAGACAGCCATGAGATAGCTAATCAATGGGAGAATGTTTAAAATTCATCTTTACTAATTTAATGATTCAAGAGGCGGTCTAGATATAAGTGTTCTAGCATTCCTACTAGAATAATTAGAATGAGAATCAATATTTCTTCTCTGCCTAATAGAATGCAAATGAATGAGTATCTTAACATTCTATATTAGGTATTGTTTCTTTTGGCGAGATTCTCTTATAAAAAAAGATGCATGAATATCAGTCCCAGCTGCATTATCTTCAAATCTCTACTTTGACCTCTAATTCATTAATTGGGATGTCGGTGCGATTCAGTCGGAATTCTTTCACTCACTAGTAGAGTACAAAGATTATTGCTTTACAGCAAAATTCCTAGTTTTCAATATAAGAGAATCTATTATGTGATGGTTTCTAATTCTTTTACTGTCATTGAATGTGAACCCATTCCTCAACCATTTGTTAGACGGATCTCTAAACCATATATGCTAACATTTTGTTTATCTTATAAAGTCAGATTAAGAGCTTTTAGTTGGGAAATGAAAGTCTTTTTTTTCCCATTCCCAACCCGATACGATAAGAAGCTTTCCTCCTTGCACAAATTGACAAAGACTCTTTGCTTTAAAAACTATTTTTGGTTGGTAACTTTCTGAACAGCTAATAAAAAGAAATGTATATGAACAAGCTCTCATGTTTTAGCTAAAAACTTTTCTCAATCAAAAGATCGCATATAAAAATCTATTTTTCTAGCTAAGAATGTTTGGAAAGGCTGTATATAGAACTCCAATTTTCTCAATTAACAGACTTTCTCTCAATCAACAAACCACATAGAAATCCACTTTTCTCAATCAACAAACCACATATAGAAATCCACTTTTCTCAATCAACAGACCGCAAATAGAAATCAACAAACTGCATATAGAAAGCTTCCAAAGAATTTTTCTCTCTATCTATTTGGTATATTAGGTGGAAGAGTAAAAGAGTTAGTTCCTTTGATCAACCAACTGTTGATTATAAGATCAGTGGTGATTATAATTATTAAAATATGTACCTAGGACGTGCTTAAAATACATGAACCACAAAGCATCAGCAAAAATGTCTCGCCTATGGCGGGGAACAAACATTTACTAAAGGAATTGGAAGTGGCTGAAAAAAAAAAGTGCCACTCAAGCAGGCCTAGCCTCACCTCATCAAACAAGTTGCCGCTACTCATTCTTGAAACAAGATGATGCATCGAACAAGCAGGCAACCTCCTTTGAACAAGTTGACACAATTAATTCATTGGAATGAGCTGTTGCAGCTCGTTAAATTGAATGAGCTCACTCAACTCATCCTTAGAAAGAGCTATTACAGCTCGTTCATTGGAACTAGCTCGCCTAGCTAATTCTTGGAAGGAGGTCACACAGCTCGTTCATTAAAATGAGCTCACACAGCTCGTTCATTGGAATGAGCACGACCACCTCGTTCTTGGAACTAACTCGGCTAGCTCATCCATGGTAGGAGCTGTCGCAACTCCTTTTTGAAACAAGTTTACGCATCTCATTCATTGGAATGAGCTCAGCCAATTCATTCTTGGAATGAGCATGGAAGCTCATTCTTGAAATGAGTTCCCCCAGCTTCTCCTCAGAATGAGTTCGCTCAGCTCCTCATTGGAACGAGCTGTCACAACTTGTCCTTGGAACGAGCTATCATAACACCTTCATTGGAACGAGTTCACCCAACTTGTCCTTGAAATAAACTGACAACTAGTTCATTGGAACGAGCTCATCCACCTCATTCTTGAAACAAGCTCAGCTAGCTCACCCTTGTAACGAGCTATAGCAGCTCATTCTAGTAATGGGCTGATGCAGCTCAATTTTGAAATGAGTCGATGCAGCTCATTAGTTGGAACGAGCTCAAGCAGCTCATTCTTGGAATGGCCTGACACAGCTCATTCTTGAAATGGGTTGATGCAGCTCATTTTTGGAATGAGTTAATGCAGCTCTTTCGTTGGAAAGAGCTCAAGCAGCTCATTCTTAGAACTATCTTAGACAACTAGTTATGTGTGTGTGGGTGTCCAAATATATGTATGTCATTTATTATAAAAGAAAGTTGTTACATCTAATTTGCTCTCTCGGTGAATATTAATATATTAAGAATATATAATAAATAAGAATCACCTACTGCTCAAGAGTTGGCTAAGTGAGTACATAAATCTATGGGCTTTTCTATTATGATATAATCCCTAAAAGCCTGGAAACCAACATGGTGAATATGATAATGAGCTTCGTCTTTAAATCTTGTGGAAACTATAGTCCCAATTTATTTATTTATTTATTTATTTTTTCTATTCTGTTTTTTTTTTGTTGGACATCTTTGTGTGCACACATTCTTTAAGATTTATAATCCTAGTTTGCATACACACTCTCCTACATTTGTGTTCCCTAAAGTAAGACTTTTTATTATGTTACAAATTGATATGGAAAAAATAAACCTAAAAATAGAAACATGAAAAATAACTATAAATAAGTTAAAATAATATAATACAATTTAACTTCAACTTGATTACAACTTAATACAAAGAAAACCATTTATATAGTGGGGAATAATGATTGAGGCAGCGTACATGAGCTTGGTACTCGGATAAAAAAAAAACAAAGCTAAAAAAAAAAATTGAAGTGAAAAACAAAAAAACTCCGATAACATGTACCAACAAATCCAAATGATCTAATATTTTAAGAGTTTATTCTGATTCTAGCACATGATGAGCAAGCAGCTACAAGATTTAATAATATATTAAACTTAAAATTTATATTATGAGAAATGGATATACATAATTTATCTAGAGCAAAAAAAAAACTTTTAATAAATCAAATAATTCTGTAATTAGCTTATCTAGTATTTATTTACTGATCGCTATCCAAAAAAAAAACAAACAAAGAAAATATTAGAAACGCCATAATTTACCAATATTATTATATTCATACATTTCCTTTTCTTTTACTTATTTTATATCTTTCCTTGACAATATTATAATACAACAGTCTCTTTTTGAAATTATATCTTACCAAAAAATCATATCAAGTCATGTTAGAAGAAAAATATATCCTTTACACCAATAAAACTTAGAAACTGATATCTTGACAGCCAATAATATTAATATTTAGCACGAATTACAATGATAGTCTCTAGTAGCTAATATTAGTTCAGTACAAATTCTTATTTAACTAATGATGTCTCACGATTTAATATTAATAACAATTAAACATAAAAACTATATTTTATTATAATTACTTTGATGAGAAGGTGTGTACAGTAAAAATACCTTAGTTTCAAGCAATATAGTCAGATTTAGTTTATATCTTATGAAATACATTGTATGAACTGGACAAGTAACCAAGAATTTGATCTGCAAGATTTACACTGACAATCACTCATTTGACTTAAATAGTTTTGTTACAGATTTGTCTATGATATTTCTAAAGCGCTCAAATAATAGATTTTTTATTTCTTATTTAGTATAGTGATGATATTTTTATTTTCGGAGAAATAAATTAAGAATCATCAGCTTATGTTTCTTATTTTATTTCTTATTTTCTTAATAAAGAAGTTGTCTACTCTAAGAGATTGATTGTGTTGTCACTAAGAAGACATGTAGCTGATACTCTCATAAAAATTAATAATTTAGGTTGTACTCAAATTGATACTCTGATTGATTCAAATACAAATTTCTTATCAAATATCAATTTATAGTTAACTCTATTAGATGAAAAAGAATCATATATAAAAATAATTATTTATCAATCACTAAGTCAGATAAACTTAAACAATCAATATATTTATTTAATTATTAAATTCTTCATTATAAAATTATTTGCACGTAGCTCTTCATATAAAGAAATATGTGAAAAAATCTCTAGATCTTAAAATTTCTTTCAACGATCATAAACATTTACTGTTAGCCACATTTTGAATTGAAATAAAAAAATTAATATGTACCAAGAAGAAGTCATCATAGACCTTTTTATTTTTCTTAAAGGGAATTTTTTTTTCTAAAAAAGTAAAGCTCAAAAAATTATCCTGAGATTATACACATAGACAAAGTTTAAGTTGATAGCAAGACTTAATTGTAAGATATTTTAGAACATACATCTATATTTAGAAAATCGTGTATCTTTCTACCTATACTATTTAATGTAAACATTAGCTTATTAGACTTATGATATTCAATCTAGTATTTCATGAACAGATAAAATACATAGATGTGAATTTTTCCTTTCTCAAAAATAAGATTCCAAATCAAATTATTACTGCAAACTACGTTACTATAAAAAATTAGATAGTTGACATGTTCATAAAGACTATGAAGAGGTATGTCTCAGTTTTCTTTTCATCTCTTCAAACAGTGTATTGGATATTTATACACAAACTTGAGAAAAAATATTACAATTTACTTGTTTTACTTTATATTTTATTTTTGTATGCTTTATGTATGGTAGTACCCAACATATGGATTGTTCAAATCCAAACCCTACCTATGTATTCGCATTTTAAATTCATAATTTGTATTGAATTTTCTATTAGACATTAAATATTTGAAGACTCGAGTTTTATCAAAAAATAAAGTACAAACCATGTACAGAACAATTGTTAATTGTATATTACATAAGAGAGAATGACATAAATATAATACCTTAATAAGAGAGTTATGCATGGATTCCACAACTTCCTCACATGACCTATTAAAAGAACCAATAAATAGTGTAGAGACCCAAATTAAAGCCAAATTTGAAGTAAAAAAGACCAGCAAAAAAGACATAATGTACCCTCCAGACAATATTTGCGCCAGACAGAAATCTCCTAGTTCCTTTGATAGCAAACTCCAGTCACGTCGCACCATGTCAAGACCTTTGCGTTCAATAACCTACTCCAATAAAAAGATTCTATTATTTTTTGAAAAAAGAAGGGGCAAAATGACGCAAAACTATTGACCGTTAAGAACCTCATATGGTCTTCCATCCATGAAATGCAACTTTACCGCTGCGTATTTCTTCTTCTTGAGAAGGAGCATTCTCTTGTACAAGCCATCGAGATCAATTTCAAGACATCTATATCGTTTATTAACCTATGGGAACTAGAAAAATCAACTATAATGCAAGAAAAAGAGAACATCTTAGATTCAAACTTGAATGGAAACTAAAATTCATAATTAAACATTTTATTATGACAAAAACAACTTTAAGAAAGGTCATGCATAGTACAATCAAATGAGAATACAGTCAGCATGTCAGCTTCAACAATATATTAAAAAACATTAAACCTTTGCATCATCTGTTTAATGCTCGCAAAGTGTCCTTATCAAACAATCATGTTATGGTTAACAATATCTTTTATTCTTTCCCCCCTCCTTTACTTTACATTATGGATGCCAACACTTAGCCATGTATTTATAACAGTTTCTATTTATGTATTTTATCTAGCTTTATTATTGAGTCAGTTTTTCATTATTATTACAGTGTTTTGTTACATTTATCATGATATCATAAGGATAGTTAGCAAAAAACCTAAGCGAGAAGAAACTTGAACGTACTATGCATGGCAGGCAGACAATACACATGCAAAACAGATGCCCATATGCACAATAGGCCTACAGTATAACCTTAGCATGCAGTGTGTGCCTCAGACATGCATAGTTGGCATGCACTGTGCTCGACAAGCATGAACAATAGGCATGTGCAAGAAGAAAAAAGAGGTAAAGAGGATAGAATTATGTGCAGTAGAATGTCGATTCAGTGAATGAAATCGACCAACTATTAATGTCAAATTATGTGTGATATCAGAGCATTGTTAAATTTAATATTTGTGTGTGACAACTCACAATTAATTACAATCGAGATAGCAATAAGTAATGTCATATATAATTATTAGATTCTTCCTAATTCCAATATATTATATAAAAACAACATATCAGAAATAATAATTACTAATTATTTATAGAGATGGATTGGCTGACTATCAGATCATCCAGGAATTAAGACTTCCTCAATATAGATACATAGTATAAATGAGTACGCAATTCTTTTTTGATACAGCAACAGATATTTATAATCCCTCTAACTATTACAACTAGAGGTGTCGAACCATGAAAGCCTAGACCAATCTCGTGCCCTAGTTCTACAACTAGAGGTGTCATCCATGAATTCTATGACTTCCTCGACATGGAATGGCAGGCATAGCATACACGATTCAGAATAATGCCTGAACCAACCTCTTGTCAAGAAAAAGTTCTTAGCATGGGAGACATGACACGACCCAACATGACGGCCCATGCAGACTCTTTAAATTCGAGTGACCAAATAGGCTAGTCTAGACTTGACCTAGACTAGTCTAGAACAAATGAAGCAATACTAAAACAAACCAGCCTAACCTAGAACAACTCAGGCAAGCCTAGAACTACACAAGCAAGCATAAAACAAACTAGGCTAATCTATACATTATCCAATTAGCATGTAATGAGCTAGCTTGCTTGACCAACCCTAAAATAGCTTGGCACAACAAACTAGCTTGACCAGCATAATCTGAGCAAAAAGCATGCCACTGGGCCGTGTCAAATTTGCACACTTATAAAGTCATTCGGAAATGATAGGACCAGTGCTAAAAACTATGCTGTGCTAGGCAAAATACATGGACTCGGATGGACTTAAAAAATAAGTCATCATGACAAGACACAACTAGTTTGACACATTTAACCTGTGTTGCACGGATACGCCTAAGTGCTGCCGTGTCCACGTGTCCGACAAGTGGATACGGCGACACGGGTCGGACACGCATCGGACACGTGTCCGATAGGCCAGGGGTGGGTTTTGGAATCTGCATCGGGAGGGGGAGAGTTCGAAAATCAAAATTCGGGTGGAGGGTTGGGTTCGGGAGGGGGGGGAGGGGGTTTCGGGAGGGGGGGGGGGGAAGGGATTTCGGGAGGGGGAGGGTGTTAGAGGGTTTAAATTTTTTTTACATTATTTTAAAATATAGAATTTTAAATTATTTTAAAATACAGTATTTTTAATTATTTTAAAATACCTAATATTTATAATTAATAATTTTTTTTTTTTATCATGACGTATCCTAGCCGTATCCGTATCCTAGTTTTTTAGAATTTTCCGTGTCCCCGTATCTTACCGTGTCGTATCCCCGTGTCCGTATCCGTGTCCGTGCAACATAGCATTTAACTATAACTCTTATAAATTATATTCTAACTTCAAACTCATAAATTATAAATCAGGAAAAACTAACAATCATTTTAAAAATAATAATATCTCAATAATAACTTTTTTTTTATTTTTTGAATATTATAATAGTTATGATCGTCAAAAGACCATGGTTAAAAAAATTATTACTTAGAACAATTAAGCCACATACAAAAAATAAATGCACAATCAATATTATTAAAATGTTAGATGATTTCGCCTCCAAAGGCTATGGGGCTGAATCCAATGGCCAACATGGTTCTGCCCCAAAAAAATGCTTAAAAAAATCAAAAAAACTTTTTTTAAATTCTAATTTTTTTTCAAAAATAATTCTCCGAGATTCTCCATCCTCATGATAGTCAGGTTATTTTTGAGTGTATGATGAATATCTTTAGAAAATATAAAATTAAAAATAATATTTTTAGTATCACATTCAATAATACATCTAATAATGAAGTAGTAATTAACAAGTTTATTCAGAATAGAGGCAAACCATTAGGAGAGCTTTTTCACGTCAAATACATGTGATACGTAATTATCTTAATTGTACAAGAGGGAATGAAGGTGTGTTCTCCCGCTTTGAAAAATATGCATAACTCACTTAAATACATTCATATACCTCAAATACAACAGAAGTTATGTAATCTCTATTTATCAGTGAATCTTAAGAAGAAAAGATTCTAATTAAATGTGAGAGCGTTGAAATTACATGAACTTGAAGTTGGAGTCATGTGTTGGATACGAATACGTGATATTCAACTACGTTAATAATAAAAGTGAAGAACTTATTATTGACGATACTACCTATTCTTAAAAAATTTCATTTATGAAATTACAGAAATTTTTTTCTGACACGACAAACATGTATTTGTCGGTTTATACTACCACGACTTGCATTACACTCAAGTGCATATGTAATACTAGTAGCATGTTTAAGAAGTATCGAGCTGACCCGACACTTAGTCATGTGGTTGCAGAGATGTAAACCAAGTACTTAAAATACTGGTCCACCATTTCATTACTTTATTGTTTGGGTGTCTGCATAGACCTTATGATTAAAATGAAAGGGATAGATAACTTTTGACTTATATTTTTTCGTGCATAAACTTAAAAGACTCACTAGAATGATCCATTCACGAGAAGTTGACTAACATTTTCACATACTACGATATTATGTATGATGATAGTAAAAGTAAGGCTGTGAGTACGAACATTGATACTATATTTGGAGATGATAATTTTTTCATTCAGTTAGCTAGGAAAAAATGACAGGGTGAACTGTCGAATAGGAGCGAACTATCCCGGTACTTATATATTGATTACTACTCAATCCTATCACATTCTGATACTAAGAATATTAATATTATATAGTAGTGAAAATCATACGAATCCACATTTCTCGTGCTATCTAAGATGACACTTAATCTACTGACTCCTCCGGTGTTGAGCATAACATTGAATTTACTTTTTTCTGTTGTAGTGAATATAATTTCGGATAGGATATTGAGATTATGTCATGATATTGTTAAGGCTTTAGCATTCATAAAGAATTAAAAAGGTTTGAGATTTAGCATCCAGAATCATGTTGGGAATGAGACTGTAGCTACTGACTCCTCCGGTGTTGAGCGTAACATTAGAATCTACTTTTTCTGTTATAGTGAATATAATTTCGGATAGGATATCAAGATTATGTCCTGATATTGTTAAGGCTTTAGCATGCATGAAGAATTAAGAGGATTCGAGATTTAGCATCCAGAATCATGTTGAAAATGAGACTGCAACTATAATGAAAGTAGAAGAATTGATTGCTGATGATAATACATATGATAGTGATATTGATAGTGAAGATGAGGATGATATTGATATGCCGATGGATGATAAATGAGGTTGCCACTTGATGCATGACATTTGACGATTGCGAGATTGCGACACGCCAATAGCGATACTATGTTACAGTTATGCTTTTGCATATGAGTTATACTTGATTCTCATTTTTGATTTCGATGTTTTGTACCCATTTTTATTTACATTGTATTTTCTTTAGTTTGGCCATTTGGCACTTAACTTTGTGAGTATGACATTATTATTTTTGTTAAATAAATCATGTTTATTTTATTTTTTTTGTTAAATATTTTAATTAAAAATTCTAAAATATAATTTTAATAAATTATAATCTAATCAATATATAATTAAAACAAATAATATAAAAAAATAAAACTTATAAAAAAAATAACAAACAAATAATATAATTAAAACAAATAATCTAATCAATATATATAATTGACAACTCTAATTTTTTTATTATTCTTTTTAATTTTTTTTAAATTTTCAATTTCAACTTGTTTGACTTTATTTTTTAACTTTAATTTGTCTTTCCTTTTGACTTTCTTTTGACTTGATTTATATATTTCTATTTGTTTGTTATTTTCATTTTGAATTTCCTTTACTCATCCTTTTATAACTTGTTTTTTGACTTTATTCCGTGAGTTTCCTTTTATTTCATATTATTATTTGAACTGATCTTATACAAATTGATGTTGTTGAAGTTGCATCAATACAATTATTTTGTATGTAAAAAATATTTATTAATTGAAAAGATATATATTTCAAGATCATTTTGAAAACTCATATAAAAAATTATTGTTAATTTAATTTTTCATTCCAAAGTTGTAATGATTGGTGTGTGAATCCTCACCTTATTTTTCTTAACCTCTGAATTTCCTACGCTGGAATTCGACACCCTTTTGGGTTGATGTCATAATGGGAATGGGAAAACCGACCACCTTCAAAATTTCTAAATATTGTATCCCCTCCACCACTTACCAAAGAAAGGTATCCATTGAAATGGCACATAGGGTGACTTATTCACATCAAATAGTCAAAGGAAAACCATCAAAATCCCTTGATAATAGTCACTTTCAACTCAATATATTATTTTTTTAATGTATTTTTTTGTTTCTTAATTATTGTATGATCTCATTTCTCTGAATTAATTTTCAAGATTAATAAACTTTAACTTTATTTTTTTTTTCACTAACTTTATATTGCACTATCAAAAATATATTGAAATTGACTTCAATTAGGAATAAACATGATGGATTGTATGACTTTCTTTATGATAGATTATTCTACTAAATATTTGAGTATTATTGATTCGTTATTTATTTTTGATTTAGTCACCAATCATTAATCAAACTAAAAATATTATATCCTAATATTAAAGGTACCTCTCACTAGAATGGGCAAAACTCTAAATAGTATATATATAGAACTCTCACTATATGCTTTAGTATCACGCACTCATTGTTTATACATTCTCGACTTGGTCACTATTATTATAAGAGTTTAGAATATTGTATTCTAATCTTAAATATATTTTTATAATAAAGTATAATAAATATCAATTAGAAAAAATATATTAATATTTCTGATCAAGCACACCAAATTAGTGTGAGTAATGACTCATTCGAACTTATATATTATATTATAGTGAGACCTTATACAGATGTAACTCAAGATAAATTTAGATATTGAATTATATCTATCTATAATCTATTAATGATTTATATTATTAATTATCATCAATAGAGATGTTAACTGGTCAATCTTGGGCTGGTACAGAGAAAATCAGGTGCACTGCCATACTAAGCAGTAAGCATTGCAGTGATCCTGTTATGCCTGGTATGCTGGCCATAACAGATGCAATGCAACATGGACATGCAATTGCTGTACAATTGCAGCAACAACAATGAACAATCAGCAAGGTAATGCAGGTGCAATTATAGTTGCATTGTAATGTAAATTCACTAAATGAAATTAAAATTTGATTTTTTTTACTTTAATTTTATAAGTTATTTATTAGTATATTATAATAATAATATGTAATATAAATGGAAAAAAATCCTAAAGATTTGAAAATCAATTGCACAAATATTAATAAAGGCATTACAAATTATAATACATAAATCTATAAAGATATAAATTAAATAAAAAATAAAAAACATAAAATAAAAAATCAGTCTATATGATTCGAATCATTAAAGCTCATAATCTCGACAAAGACAACCACATTTTGGTATGTGTCTGCGTGTTCATCTAAATATGGTTATTTTTTATTTTAACTTGAAGAATAATTATTAAATATTTTATTATTCACGGTCATAGAAAAAATAAACTTCAATATTATACTAAATATCAGAAATAAAAATATATACCATATCATTTTAAATAACATGGAAATGAATGATTCATATTATTTATATCAATTCATTATATTAAAAGTCCTTATATTACTATGAGATAAGATATAACAATAAACAATATCTAAGTACCTTGACTGCTCATTCATATTCAATAGATCTCCAAGATATTTGTTCATAGTTTAATAAATCAAAAATTCATCTTTTTTGATTATGTTGTCTATACTCTATATCCATACTTAAAAGCTTGTTAAAACTAATATACTTATTATCATAATATTTAAATCAATTACCAAATTATTCATAAATTATACTCATATTTTTATAGATGATTTATGCAAATGAATATATATTTTAAAATATTTTCCACCTATTCCATATTAACCAAAGGATCGATTGAAACAATTAAGCTATATAGAAATAAACTAGAAGATCGGTATTTTTAATACTTTATTTCCATCTAAATAATAATGATACTAAAATCTAGGTATTCTCAATATTTATTAAACAGACTATTAATTTTACATATGCATCTAATTACAATATATGTAATAGAAGTATGCACAGACAAATATATATTTAGTATACCAAATATCTTGAAATATTTTATAAATAAATTTTTTGGGAAATTTGTATTTTGGTGTATCAAATACAAAATATTTGTATTTGATGTATCAAACTTTTCATAATTAAAAAAAATACACCAAATTCTAAAATAATTAAGTTTTGGTGTACTAAAATTCATCAACCCGATTTCACCTTTTGAAGTATGAAAAAAAAATTATAATTTTATTTAATTAATTTGAAAACTATTGTTTAAAACCATAAAGCCAACTAATTTTTGAGAAAGGTCAAGGTGAGATTCAATCACATATCTTCTACTTGCCAAATCACAACAAACCACCTGGTCACAACATCATTATCATGTGAGGAACAAATTGATATAAATATATATACATTTAAAATAAATAGAAATACATAAGTATACATAAATATATATATAAATATATAAACAAATATATAAATTGACAATCATACACACACACACACCTATATAAACATATATATAAATATATATATATACCTATGTAAATGTGTGTGTGTGTGTGTACATATATATATATAAACATAAACACAAACACAAATATGCATATGTATTGATATATAAATATATATAAATATAATTATATATAAATATAATTATATAGTTATGTATAATTATATATACATATATATATATATATATTACTAGATTTTTTTTTGATATTCCTAATATTTTTATTTTTAATTATTTTACAATATATCTATACTACTAATTTTAACCTAATATTAACTTTTCTAGGCACATAAATTAGACATAGGGCCTTGGGAGGCAAATCAAACTCAGACCTTTCAATAGAATTGTTATTATCTATATCTAAATCTACTTCATTTTCATAATATTCATTATTTTTTATTTTTTTAATCCAGTTTAAGTTATGAAATTTTTTAGAAGTTTGAGACAAGTATCTCAACAAGATTGTATTAAAATTTTAAAAATAAAATAATTAAATAAATACACAATGTTTAATTTTATGTGGGCGATTTCAAAAATGCAATCACTTTATCACCTCACCACCCAAAATTAGTCTACAAAATCAAAAATATTATAATATTATAAATGTATTTCAAAATCAAAATTAATTTGATAAAAAAAAACTGAACACAAATATAAAATAATTTTGATTATTTCAAAATTAAAATAATATATCAAAATCTAAATATTATAATTTTTAAAAATGAAACAAGAGATAATGGAAAATATTACAAAAAAAAATGTGAAGTTAATTTGTTATTTATATAATTTTTTTCATTATATAATTTTTTTCATTGAATTTTCTTGGGAATAAATACAACAATCATTAGATTTCAATAAAATAACCAATGAATTTCATCTAAGGACTTAGATTAGTATATATTTTAATTTATTTAATCTATTATGGCAGCTAGGAGAACTACATGCCTTTCTCCAATAGCTATTAAAATCCATTGTAAAATGACTGCAAATTTTAAATGTGACCCCACCGCATTTTATGCCTCAAATGTCATGCATGCAAGAGTACCGTGTAGTTCGGCACAATGGAATGAGCTGTGCCACGAGCTAGCATAACCACCATCCATGAATGGTTATGGATCATATCAATATGATATTTCCATGTCGGGCCCAAAATGACATTTTTGTGTCATGTCTAATGTCAGGCTCATGTCATCCGTTCCACATGACATCTCTAATTATCATTATCCATATTTTATCCCAACTACTTGTCTTGGAAATATAGATCTTACCTTTCCAATCAACTATTTTAAAAAGCATGTTCAGTCTCAATCTTTTAGTTCAATGATTCTTTATAATTTTTACTCAAATCATCTTATGTCATTTGCTAACTAGAATACTCAAATCATCATAAATCATACATTCTTTGTTATGTATGACATATACTCTAGAAACAAACTGCATTATCAACCAATTTTTAGTTGTGAGAAAATTTTTTGTTATGACTTTGTGTTATATAAAGTATAATTCATTGTTTTGGTTTTTATTTTAACCGTAATTTTGTGTTATAGAAATGAAGTATCTTGGTTATGATATTTTTATCATCACGACCATGTGCTACATAGAGGAATTTTATAGTTGTGATAGTTATTGTTATCAAAATTGTGTTTCAAAAAAGAATTAACTCAGTCATGATATTTCTTTGGTATCATGACTTCATTAGGAGATTCAAATAACTTCTAAAATTGCGACTTCGACTTAAGATTGTGACTTTCAACTTGAAGAGTTGTATAACTTAATGGCACTTTGATAATATAAAAGTGAGACTTAAACTCCACAAAAAAAACAAGAAAGATTCAAAATTCAAGGTTAAGAACATGTAAATTATAAGATGACATTATTTCCAACATCTCATTACGGATGAGTTAAAGCCGAACTCAAGCAAAAATCTATTGAAAATTTGTTTGAAACATATATTCTTATGCTGACTATCCTTAAGAATCTTAGATTTGACTCTAACATAGATTTATATGTATTTATCGTGGAGATCAGTAATAAGTAAGTCATGAGACACACTTATAATATTTGATCTAAATGAACTTATAACTTTTTAACTCTTATCTTATGAGAAGAGTATTTATGTGAAAATTCTAGATTTATATAAATTTAATTGATTTACCTATGATGCTCACAAAGCTAAATGTACAAATAAATATATAACATTTCCATTATACATACCCTAGAACACCTAACTTTCAAATGATGTGTGAATTGTATAAAATATCTAACCTATAAATTTTATTATACTGTGAATTTCATGTGTTGATTGTTATGAATGATGACATATAAGTGCTAGGACAAACACAAATGAATGTGTTTCGTGATATGATGATAATTTTGTAAATTATTCTCTCTTGTATAATTTTTACCTATAAAATCAACAAAAAGATTTATATTAATTGGCATGCGTATGATTCTTATAAAATCAAAAATTTAAACTTAATCATAACTATAATATTTTGTCTATTATGATCTTTATGATTAAAGAATAAAAATGTATATTCAAAGTAGCAGTTAAGTGCAATTATTATAGTTCTTAAAAAGTAGAAGTGACGATGACTCACAAATGGATTTAGTCTGGTTTTTATAGTAAAATATTGAAGATATAAATATAAGGAAATCATTATTGTTAGTGACAGTCAAATGTTAATAATTATCATATATTTAATAAGTGAAAATGAAAGAATACAAAATCAATCTAATATTTGTCTCAAAGTCTAATATAATATTGTCCCAGTATTAAATAATACTCATCACATAAATGAACCTAAGTCAACCTTAAAGTTTAAGTATATTTTTAAGAATAAATTTCATATTTTCAACTCGATGAATAGTTAATTCATTGTTAGTTATTGGAATTGCTCAATTCCCGTGTGATTAATATTTAGATTTATGTTTATTTTATTAATTGTATGACTTGTATACTTATAGAATTTTATTAGAAGAAATCAATTGGCAAAAGAGTTTTTCAAGTAATACTACAAACAATACATTTTGACATTGTAATAAAGTTGTAATTCAATGATGAATATCAAAATTGTGAATGTCCAAGTAGCATATCCAAAGTACTCATGCATCTATGGTGAAAACTTACCTTATTAAGAAAATATACAATTCAACTTCTTCAATCCTAAATTGAGTATTTCTTAGAATTTGTTTATCCTACAAATAAAAACCTATAGAAATAAAAACAAAACAATGTTTTAATATTTCGAAAGATAACTTACATAGAGTAAATTAATCAGAAACTTTGGAATAAAAATGATATAAAAAAGTAACAATGATTTTCGCTGAATAATATCATAATTAATAAATTTTAAACATTTTTCATTGATAAAAATAATATCCTCAAAATAAGAAAAGAATAAAGATAATAAAATATAATTATAAGTGATATAAATATTTTTTATTTGTTGATAATTAAAGTGTTTGAAGTTAAAGTATGAGTAAAATAATTAGTGATACTTGAAATAAGAGAATGATTCACTATTTTATTATAAAATAATTATATACATATTTTTTTAGCTTTAGGATAGATGAAATCTGTAAGGTCCCTTAGATATCTCTAAGGGTTACTTTGTCTTTTTTATTATAATGTAATGTTCTCAGTCTCCTCACATGAATTAAAATCTAACGATTCTCTATAGTGTGTCGGATCCTTGTGCAATAAGTACTCTAAATTGAGTTTTTTTTTATATTTTTATTGTGATAATTCATACGTCTCTAAATGTGATTCCGCCATAGAATATAAAAAATAATTTATACAATTGCCTCTTTTTTCTAATAAGTTATACTTTTGGAAACCTAATTACGTTCTGCTCCTATGTTGATCTCTATTTTCTTTGATGTTGTCGTCGATTCATTGCTAACGTGCTAGAATCTGTTAGTTACCTGTGGTGGCTTCTAGGGTTTACCCAAAATGCAAACAAGAAATCACTGTCCATGTCAGGTGCGTCCACTTCTTCACTATTGATTATTGTTTTTCAATATTGTGTGCATGCTTCTATGTCCTCACATTCAATACACTATTATTCTTAGTATATTATTTGATATATCACTTAATAAGGTGTTAATTTCTTCATCACTCTTAAAAATATATATATATTTATAATATATACAATATATAATTCATCTCGAATCTTATTTGACTCATCTATAATTTTTTTAATAATCTTAAAATAATTTTGTACTATGGATATTTATTTATTACTTAGTTTTTTAGGTATGAGTGTCGAGTCTAATCTATTACAAAGAGATAACTCATTATGATACTTTTTGGTCATATTATTATTATCTAAATAAGTACCCACAACATTTTCGTAATATATTTTTTTAAAAAAAATTTGAAAGATTTGTGTAAGAGAAATATTTATTTATTTTTAAAATTATCCACGAAAAAAATAACTACGAAAAAAATCATGTCCTTACAAAAAAATACAAGAAACTATTGTTGAGAAATCACGAGTCCACAACCATAAGACTTGCTTGTAAATATTAATTTACATGATTATATAATATTAAAATAATAAAAAAACAATAATTAACAATATGATATTTTGAAATTTTAAGAGAACTAAAAATTAAAAAAAAACATATTACAATTTGAATGTAAAAACTATAAATATCAACATTCTATTTTTAGAACATTTTTAAAATTTAAATATTATTTTTTAAAATATTATTTTTTTAAATATTTTTTTGTTTGTAGACTGAACCCCAATTTCATTGAACATCTGTATAGAACCGTTGGGCAGAAATCTACTGGCTAAGATTCATTGAAATCCTAATAAAAAAGTTTTTTTTTTGTTTTTTTGAAATTGTATAATAATATTATCAGAAAGTGACAACAATGTGTTATTACAAAGGCAATGACCTTTTTTTAATTGGGATACATACACTTTATATGCCTTATTAGTATAAGATATTAAAAAATAGGCTTGTGAACTCACACGCCCTTTTTTATATTTTTATCATTAACATGTGTGTGAAGTCACATGCATTGCATGTTCGTGCTTGTGCTGCAGCCATAAGACTGTATTGTGCTTCGGCATACAAGCTGTTTCCCCTGGCATGGCATTGCATGAGCCATGCGATGGGCTGGCCCAACAACTTTTCTGGCATGATTCCTATCTATTACGTTCGTGCCTAGAATGATTTTTTTGGGTTGTGTTGCTTGCCGTGTTTCTGCCACCCACTTATTTTGACACGTCTAAGGAAGCTTATATTCTTGATATTGAAAACACTTAAAACATGGAATGACCTTATAAATGGTTAGTTCCTCTCTTTACGTTGAGGTTCATTTTAGATAATTTGGGAGAGGTCTTTTCAAGGAAATATAAAGGGTTGGCATTGAAGGTTATTGCCTAAAATTTGTGGTACATCTAAGGTGTAAGTGCAACCTTTCATCTATGTCCTATCCCAAGATATGGGCTTTTCAAAGGCATTGTTTCATTAGCAAATAATTTAGCTTTCAAGTCAGGATGGAGGCTTGCTCAAAATTAGTAAAGAATCTGAATTAGTAGCTTGGTCTCAAGGGTGTTACTTTGAATCAAAATCTCATCAAATATGACAATATATTCTCTTGCAGAGGAATTGCATTGTTACAAGTTGTTTCATTCAAATAGTCGAAAGTAATATGATGTAAAGTGATTTTTTATTTCAACTTAGGTGCAAATATATGATTCATCTCTCATCACTATTAATTGTTCGACATTAGACTAGTACTAATAGTTTTTGTATGTTAACTTCATAGAATCAAAGCTCACTTGTGTTCCTCTATAAGAGTATGGAGGTTGGAGATTATAGCTACTACAAAAGGCTTACATTTATGATGGCGTTTAAATGATGTTAATATCTTCAATATCTTATTTCAGAAAATCAGAAATATTGTATCTGATAAATCTTGAACTTGAGATTTATCGATTTTTGATAGTGACATTTGTTATCGCATCAAAGTATTATAATCAATACTTACATGAAATATATAAATTTTCTAGTTTATTTTTTTTTCTAATATTATTTTTACTTAAGTGTTTTTTAGCATTAGAATTATTATGAAATTTGATGTGTTATTATTTGTGTAATCAAATCATTACTCTACCAGGGTTTGTCGCTTAAAATAGTAATTTATACCTATAACTAGTCAAGAAAATATTGAGAGATAAGTTGTTCATTGAAGCTAGATGCCTTAACTTGAGTGTTTCTAAAATACTTATAAACAAAAACAAATTCATTCTACTGAGATTGTCAATCATATTTTAACTTGGATAGATATTTAATGTTTTCTCTTGAAATATCATGAAGTCATCAACCATTGTTTCAAGCACATATAATGTTGCAAATTTATGAGTGAGTGCTTCGTAGAACCGTTACAAGAAATTGGGTTCTATATTATTCGTCTAATTTGATTGGTCAGATCATTTGAATCATTTTTTAATGATCATTATTAGTGCAAATCAACATGCACCTAGGATTATTTAAAAACTATTTAAATGGCTTAATAAGATTATTCAAGGAATATACTTTCTCTAATAGAAAAATGATGCGATATTAGCATCCTGAATGAAATAACAATGAACTTAACAATTCAGTTTTCACATAAATGAATTTAGTTTATTCAAAATTTTATACATGCAAATTAGAACTTAGTATTATATTTTGCAAAAAATTTTGGTTTGCTCTCCATGGAGATCACTTCATCAACAAGAGGTGACACTTGAGATAGAATTATTTTTGAGGTTAATTTCTATAATTACTCTTTCAAATTCGGTAATTGGGAATATGAGCACACATAAATAATTTGTAAAGTAATACTTTGTATTAGTGAGGGAGTTCTAGTTAATGTTTTTTAGGCAATGATTTTTTTTGGAATCAGAGAGTGAATTATGAGTTTTGTGGATGGTAATGAAGAGTAATCCCTCTGGAATTTTATTCCAGATTAGTGTTTGGTGATTTATGGTTTTCTTTTGAGTTTATATTAGGATATGATGATATTTGTTGGAATATAATCTGAAAATTCAATTCTAGATTTGGGTTTCAGAACAGTAAAATAAAGAAAAAAAATGGGGAGTAGGGGCTTCACACTCCTTTGATATGCCTATTAGAAATCCTTCAAGACACTTCTGTGCCATGTGAAACAACAAGAACAAATGACTTTCTTCTTCAATGCCACCCCCCCCCCCCAAAAAAAAACATTTTATTGGCCCAAAGCAAAAATGAAAAACAAACAAAAAAAATGAAAGAATGAAAGACATTCGGTTTAACTAAATAATATTGTTCGATTAATCCAAACACTCAAAAATAATTTAAAAAACACAAAATGAAATTTTTAAAGACATCTTGATTTGTCACCTTATATGGTGTCTAGCTAATGGTGTCATTGCTTGTATACCCGATTAAAATGGATGTGCTCAATAGATTGATATGGTAGTTTGTATTTTATAAATTATTTTCTCAAAAATATTTTCAAAGACTCATACCAAGTCGGTGTGTCCGATCTATCTTAATTGAATATCTATTTTTTTGTAACAATTATTTATGTGGTGTACATATACACAGGTAGTCTAATATAAAATCATATAATTAGTGCCATAAATGTTGAAAATGTATGATATATACTCTAATATATTATTATTTTTTTATATTTTAATTAAATTTATTTTGTATGTAGTAGAGATGAGATCAGATGAATGTGTCATAAAATTAAAACTGATAATTATAAATAAATTTATTTTAATTCATTATTGGCACTTTGTTGTCATGACTTCTTGTATCAATTTGGCAGTTTGTTGTCATGATGTAAAAACAAAATAACATGAAAAAAATTTTTTAGAGCTAATGCAACCATAATTCAAAAATAATCTCACCATAACAAAGAATGTATTAAACAATAAAAAATTACATCAACTGAGTTGTACAGTCGTGCCATACAAATATCATCACGACTTATTTGTAGAGTGACAATCAAGAAAAACTGTTACAACTTTTCAAGAGGTATGTGGTAATATAATAAAATCATGATATTATAAATATCATAACTTTCTTTTGTTGTTCTGCCTCCATTCAACTTTATAACAAGTTCACCAATTATACTCGATTTAAATCTATTTTTACAATTATTTATCTAATTTAATAAAAATCATAAATTAGTGAAATTTTTTTATTTAAATCTCAGATTCAATATAATCACATCATAAAAACAAAACAACAAAAAGTCAATACCCCAAGTGCTAAATAAACTTACTAACTAAAATAATTATTTGTCATCAAGCAACAAATCTCTCTCTATAAAACTCTTCTAGACTAACACAAAAAAAGGAATATCACAAAAAAAAAAATCATAGAATACATCAACGTGAAAAGAAATCATGACCGATTAATCAGTGCTTGATATCCAAATCCTTCAATGAGAATTGCATTTATGAATGCTCAAATATGAGCATGAATATGGATGATATCTCTGCATCTTGTTGCTCATATATTTTATCAGCCCTAAAATCACATTGCATAAAGTATTTAGTAACAACAACAGCATATATATAAAAAACATAAAATAAAAAAAATAAAAAAAATAAAAAAAAATAAAAAAAAATAAAAAAAAATAAAAAATTATAACATTGAATAAAAAAAATATTGTGTTGTCTCCCCAGTGCACCATGTTTAACATTATTAGCTAGACTAGTTTTTCGACATCCATTACATTTAGTGATTTTAACATTACATGTTATCATTATCCTTATTGTATAGTCTTTAATCTAATACTAAATTCTCCTTTGGTATTAGATTATCTATTAAGTTTGTGCCTTAAAAATATTATTCAATTGATATCACAACTTTATCAATAGTTATGATAACATTTTGTGAGTTAACCTTTATTAATGTCATACCTTTTTGAAGTAGCAACATCAATAATTACACTTAAAAACTATTGTGTCGCATTATGAAATAAACCATGGCCACCTTTTTTAGCTTCTATTTCTTTGAACTCATTGTTATGTCTTCTATAAAGACTTTTTCCTTTATCAATCCCACTTATATAGTAGTGACTTTCGTAAAAATCATGATTATCTTTTGCACATCAAATTTAGCCTCTTTTTTTTTTCTAATATTCATTGATAGTGGTTCTTATTTTGTATCTCTCCCAGTACATCGACAATCACAATGGACTTTCCTCTTTTTTTTTACAATCTTGAAAGTAATCAATATAAATTATTTGTATCCATCACTTGGATATAAATAGTCATGATTATCTTTCTTCTAATATGCGACTATCTAATAATTTTTTTTCATCATCTAGAAATTCCAAACTTTTATAGAGATTTGATTTTACTTGATCTTTGCCACAAAATATAAATTTTTCATTCTTCACATCAAACAAAATCTATCCAATCGCCAAAAATAGTGATCCCATGATCAACAAGTCATATGAATCTTTTTCATATCTAACACACCTAAATCAACTGGAAAAATAAACTTTCTAGTATTTACTAACACATCATCAATAATCTCATTTGATAACTTGATTGATCAGTCTATCATCTAAAGCGAGAAAAGAGCCAAATTTATCTCATCAAAATTCAACTTTCATAAAATAGACAATATCATCAAATTTATATTTGCTCCCAAGAAGCATAATACCTTCCAAAAATGTGTTAACCATTAATGTACAAAATTATAAAACTCTATATATTTGAGTTTTCTCGAAATTTATATTGAATGATCACACTATACTTTTCAGTCAAGCTCATTATTTCATACGTTACTGTTTTTTTCTTGTTACTTTTGATATATATAAATTTCACGTTATGTGACATCTGAGATAAAGAATCAGCAAAGAGAATGTTGTCTTCCAAATTCTTAAAGATATTGAGGAATCTGTCCAATTGTTCATCTAGATTTTCCTTTCTAAACCACTGCAAAAAAGGAATATTTGATTGAAGAATTTGTTTACCATCTGCATAATCATTCTCTGGCATGTCCTACTTTTGTTTGTTATTTCAGTTAATCTGCATCTTTTCCTCCAACTACTCTTCTTTACGTATGACAGCTAGTGCCATTAATTGGGTAATGAAATCTGATAGTATTGGGACATTGAGAAATATCATGTCATTATGTCGTGGTGCTAGGTGATTAAAATTTAGAAAAAATCACAGCATCATTGTCTGTATATCCCTTTTGAATTTTTCTTCTATTAACTAACCTTCTAATTTTATGTTGCCTATGAATGTTATAGACATATACCTCTTTTAGTTTGCCTCGGTATCACTTGATAATATATTGATAGACTTCTCCATCAACATTAATGCAAGTTACTCAAGTCGATTCTCAATATTCTTAATTATTAATATTCGTGTTATTGAGTCATGTTCTCGTTCATTCCATTTAGTTTTCTTGTACATCAATACTCATTTTTCTTTCAATGAGTAGCACAAGAATATTATCTTCAAATAATAACTTTTTGTTTCATTAGGGTAGTTATAATTGAAATTCAAAACTCTTTGCATCTAATATCTTGTTGAGTTGCAACAAAAAATCTTTGATATTGTCTTATATTATGTTACACATTCTAATGGACCTCATATGATCTATTTTCGTGATTTCTAACTTTAGAATAATAATGTACAGGTGCATTTTTGTTGGGCTGGAACACAACATCTATTCTACAAAATATTAGCTTTCTCTACTTAATAAACGAGATCAAAATTATCCACTTTTGTTTGTTGCAACACAACCATTTTTCCAATACTAAGCCTTTTGTTATTTAGAACTCCAAACTTCTAAAAAAACACATCAGCCTTAGCTTCTATCGCTATCAGTCTAACCATCTTCAATACTACAACTTACTTCTTTCCTAAGATTATTTCATATGAAATTTAATAATTATTCTTAGTTAGCTCTTTAAATAAGAAATGAATCTCTGAGTGCCTTGTGCATGATAAAATCACTCAAGACAATATAAATTACACTTCTAGTTATATTGTTCGAATCATAGTAGAAAATCTGAGTTTGAAATCTTACATCCAAGCCAATTATTTGTACCATCTTGGTGTCGCACAACTCCAAGAATGTCACATTATGACTATTCAAGTCTTCTAAAAACTATCCATCAAACTAACATTATTATACCATAACTATAAGGTTGAGCTTCAACACAAAATAATTTACATGTATTAAAAATATCTAGATCCCAAAGTAATTATCCAAAAATATTGATCGTCAACAACCTCTTTAGGTTAGATGAGGAATAAGGTATTAGATAACTTTTTTATATCTCATTAGTTATTTTCGTCGCTACCATTATCCTCCAACCTATCTCTCTCAACTATCTATTTCATTATGTTTTTTCTTGTTATATCAATTTTTGGATCCAGGGGTATTGGCTCAATACTAGACCTTAGGCTCATAAGATATGATGGCTGCAAAACAAAAATGAAAAATAAAACAAGACATAAACATAAAACAAATACAAAGAACAAAAAATTATTCAATCAAATAAATTTAAACTATTCTTTTTAAAAGATAATCATGTTAACTTTAATTGACTAACCAAACTTCAACAATTCTCGATATCAGTGCCAAGAATGTAGTGTAACTTTATTAAAGAATCAAAACATATTTGTAATAGTCTCAAACTTATTGCACAATTAATTTTGTCTAATAGAGATCAACAAGTATATAAATCGTACAAATAATAAAATTAACATAAGTATAAATATCAACCTCATAGTAATTATATATGTAATTTGATTAATCAACAATTAACTAATCATTACTTGAGTTGAGAAAATAAATATTAAAACTCTATGATAGATTTACATCCATATTTATAATAAGATTTTTTTTATATTAAATTAATATTATGTTCAATTATTGAATAAATAATAGATATATATATATAGATTCACACCTTTGCACACTTAACATACAAGATAGTTATAAATCTTGGATTGTCCACATATGATTGGTATCTTTGATATTTTATCATTGAAATCAAAATTATACTGTTCATGAGTCATCAACACATCTATTCCTTTGCAGATAGGTTTTACCTATGAAGACAAGTCAAAATAAAAATATAAATTATCTTAAGATAAAACTTATAGCGAGAGGATAAAATCAAATATTTTATGTAGACTATCAGGATATTTACTCTCTAGTGATAAAAATAATTTTAGTACATATTCTTATTTATCTTGTAACATATTATAGTTAGAGAATACACCATTAGACATGAAGAATACATTTCTTATAATAACCTTAAGGAAAAATGTGTACGTTTAAAGCCACCAGAATTTCAAACAATGCAATCACACATACTTCATAGAATATAAAAATTATTATATGACTTAAAATAATTACAGAAAACATGATTTACAAGATTTTCATATGTTTTAATTTCATTTAAATTATACGAGTATATTGCAGAATTTTCTTTGTTCTTCCGGTAGATTCCTGATGGCATGATGAACTTTTTCATCTACAAAGAACATCTCTAAATAACAGCTTTTACTATCACCCTCAATTTGATGGCTAAATGAAAGCTATTAATAAATTAAAAAGACCTACTTGCATTGTTTTATTGGTGATTGATTTTTTATCTTTTTCATATTTATTATATTTTATCTTTCTCTATATTTTGAGGGGAGTATTCAAATTATTAGTTGCCCTAATTATTTCACCATCTATTTAAAAAATTTTGTGCGTGTCATTTTATAGAGTATAGTTTCAAAAAAAGTTTTTTTTAGTTAGATTTTATACGATATCAATGTAATGGTTATGTATGCAAGTTAGATTCTTCAAACCATAGAAATGTCATATTAATTTGTATAAAAAAAATAGAATTGCGAAGACCTATGTTGCACGGACACGGGGATACAACACGGCAAGATACGGGGACACGGCAAATTCTAAAAAACTAGGATACGGATAGGATACGTCATGATAAAAAAAATAAAATTAAAAATAAAAATTATTAATTATAAATATTAGGTATTTTAAAATAAATTTAAAATTCTGTATTTTAAAATAATGTAAAAAAAATTTAAACCCAATAACATCCTCCCGAACCTTTTCCCCCCCTCCCGAAAACCCCTCTCTCGAAACCCCCTCCCCCCCCTCTCGATACAGATTCCAAAAACCACCCCCCCCCCCCCCCACGTGGCCTATCGGACATGTGTCCGACGCGTGTCCGACCCGTGTCGCCGTATCCACGTGTCGGACACGTGGACACGGCAGCACTTAGGCGTATCCGTGCAACACAGGCGAAGACAGCCATGATCACAGTGCATGCTCACAAAGGCACATAATGGGGGCATGAGCCCACAGGATCATGCACAGAGCAATAAGAAATAGTAATTGACAACGAAAGAGTGAAGGAATGCTCTTCTTACTCTTGTAGAAGTTAGTCTCCTGGGTTGTGCACTAACAAATACCCATATTGATCCAAATACTAGCTTTACTTCTAAAAAAAAGATGTCTTGAGTTAACTTTATTACTTATAGGATAATAATAAAAAAATTAACTATCTAACTATGATTAAACTATATATAACATACAGGGTTAGTATAGTCAATCATTTCATAAATTTTTCTCGATAGATTTATCATGATGCCGATGTTTGTATATTATGATATGAAAAGATATCTTCAATACTTGATATTTCTTTTAGAAATCATTGACACTTACAATTATCTGAACATTAATAATTGAATCAAGCATCAAAATACACAGATAAAATTTATCACAAGAATTGTATTTTTCTTTTTGACACCTTTATCTCGAAAAATTTAAAGCATAATAAAATTATTTGTAATATGTTTTAGATATATTATTTGCTCAAAAAAATTAGGTATGCACTCTTTTCTCCAATTATCATATATTTTGACAGTTAGATAATATGATATATAGACTACAATCCAATGATTCGGAATGCACAAATCACATTGTGATAAATTACTTCATCAAAAATTAGATTCAAAATAAAATCATTACTACAACTTACATTTAAACAATAAAGAAGTCTACGGGTATTTTCACTAAGGTCTAAATAAATACTAGCTTACTTTTCTTTTCTTCAAGTTATGTGTTAAATTGTATGCATCAGCTTGACATAAGATGTTGAGATTTCAAGTAATTATTTTTTTTTTCATTATGTTTTGATGGGAACACCCATTTAGTTGACCGCCGCAATCATTTTTGTCCACTATATAAAGAGTTCTTATGTATGTTTTTAGATTGAAAGTTTTAAATTGTTATTTTTTATTTGTAATTCAAATTTATAATAGACATTTAGGAGTTCACTTGTATCAATTCAATTTTTGAGTTAATTTGATTTTGCTTTGACAGTTTTATTTCCCTAGGGAGTTAAAAAGATAAGATAAGAATCCTAGAAACTTAAAATAAAAATATAAGAATATAATATGGCTCACGCCAATAACGAAACTAACTTAATGTTGACTCGACTCAATAGTGAAAATTTACATTGGTAAGTATGCAATTGGTTTGAAACAAGCTATGTAACTAGAGTAAATAAAACTATCCATAGTAAGATATATTTCAAAACATTGGCAACCACATTGCGAGAACAATGAGTGACCATGGCATACCTCTTGAACCACCTTCCCAGCAATAGCCTTCACTTTCAAAATATCATCTAGACCAGTGTAGATCATAATTGAATCGGTATCACCATAGATAACCTATCAAACAAAACATAGCCATTATTAAAGAAAGACATACATAAACTTGCCTACTAACTAAGTACAAGGAATGAGGCAAATCAATCCATGTATTACCAGATAGACAGGCTAACCTCTAAGTTCAAATTATTCTGAACCAGATCAACAGTGCTCTGTAAAATTTCTCTCCCCTGCAGTTGCACGACTAGCTTATCTTAGAAATTTAAAAAATCTAACTAATTAAAACAAAAATAGAAATTTAGACAATCAACGTCCCAATTTCTGTACCGAGCATATTTCAATTATTTTTTTTTTTTGACTGTCCTGTTTTATGACACATTTCCAATACTAAAAACAAAAAAACAATGGTCCCAAAAAATATTTTTAGAGAAAATTACTATCAATAAAAAAAAAATGAACCGTAATTTTATCATAGAAGTGGATTAAGATCAACTGATTAATAAAGTTGGATAAGAAATATTACAACCACACTATTGAAGATTGACCAGTTTCTTACAAATTATATCACCCAGAAAAAAAATATGTTTAGAATAGTTTTCGTACTGAATTAGCTTGGTATGATATAAAATATATCATGAATTGAGGAAACATTTATGCATAAGTTCAGTTGAGCCTTCATGCGTGCACAAGTGCCACGTTACCAAAAAAACAATTGAAAAACCAGTTTTTTAGTCCTTGAGATAGAAACATTTATTCAGAGGAATGTTCTATCTTACCTGCAAAGTTACCAGCTCCGCAAGATGTTTTGCATAGAATCTTGAATTGCAAAACCCAAGACATCCGTACATACTGCATTACAAGCTATATCAGAAATACAGTTACAGTATGAAATCAGAAAATTTGAGGAAATACATGCCAACCAGAGCAACACAGAGTAAAAACACCAAATGACATGAGACAACAACACAGGCAGACCTATTTGCAGTTAGCTTTAATGCTTGTTGTTGAATATCCAGCTGTTGTATTTTAAGGCCAGATGCAGTCTTCATCCAAGACTTAACCTTTCTCCTCCTCTCAACTAAATTTTTCAGCAACTATCCAACAACATATTAAGTGAATTAAAAAAATGGGAACAAAATAAACGCCATTCAAATCACTGATAAATTTTAAGGCCAGATGCAGTCACCAATAAAACCGTTGAGAAATGGGAAGGGCTGCTGACAGCAGAGATCTAGATTTTATATTGAATAGCTCATAAACATGCCGGATGAAAAAAAGTGAGCAAAATTCTTGCTCACTGATAAATGAACATATGGAAGACTAAGATACTCTTTGTAAATGTAATTCATTTTTAGTGTTTAACAAAATACATTGTCATTCATGTGTAGGAGAAACAAGACATTACATGGTATAACAAAATAAATAAATAATGGTTGTAACAATACCCATTTGGTTGCAAATGTTTGATGAAAAGATAATAAATAAAATAAAATAAATCAAAAAAATAATTGTTTTATGAATATTTATCACAGTTAAAAGACAGCATAATAAGATATCAAGATTTCAAACCATGTTCGCGCTAGTGATTTTTTTTCCAATTTCGAACCTCTGCCACAATATAAATTTGATAAAAGAACAAAAGCTATTTCTTTGATAAAAAGAGCAAAATTACACAAGAATCGTGAAAAAACAAACTCTGTGTTTCAAAACAAATTGCGAGCATGGTGTTATAGAAAACAATGACTATACCTCAGGCAAAACTCCAGTTTTAGTACTAGAAGGTAACCTGGGAACTAATCCATCTGCAGACTTTTCAACAGTGGTAAAGCATATGTTATATTCCTGTAAAATAAATTTAGTAAGGTCACAAAAGAAAAGAGAACATACCAATCAGATTATATATTTTTAGGCACGACAAAATTGTCATTACCTGAATAATAGAAGGGTACAGACTATTGTAGTCAAGAAGAAGCACAAATTTGTCAAATAGACCTTTCTTAGGCTCCAAAACCAAACCACCAGCATAGGCAGGCCCTTTTTTTGCTTTCTCTGGAGCTTTTTCCCAGATATCATTTTCAAAACTATCAGTGGGAACCATTTCTTCCATGTTTTTGCCGTCATGGCTAGATTTTATTTTCCTCTTTGTTTCTCGTGCATCCGTTATAAAAGATCGATCCTTGTCAGGAACCATAAACTTCTTAGCATGAAACGCATGCAGCAGAAGGTACTCAACACGCTGTGCTCTAGCTCCCTATAAAAAAAGTAGGAATGATATAATACCAATTTTAAACAATTCTCAATGATTTGTTCTAGAAAATTAATGGAAGAAATGCAAAGAATACTCACTTGGAGAGTTTTCCGCCACAAATTACCACTGATGTTTGTGAGCTGACGAGTGAGAGGAAGAACACTCATATGAAACATTAGCTCCATGGCCAGCCATGCATCTGTCTCCCCGTAATCAATCTGAATTAATCCATACCAGCACAATAAAAAATAACATTAAGCAAACATCATCCAAGCTAGTCACAGTTTTTTTCAGAATGTATTATTCACTACATGAACCTATGATTGTAAAGTATGCGTATGAACAAGTTAAATTATGTATTAGCAATAAACATTGAATTTCATAATATTCATCTCACGATCATCATCATTAGAGGTGTCATACAAGTCATATCATACGAGGCCAAATTTTTTAGGCCCACCTAGGCCAGGGTATTTATAATGGGTTGTGTCATACTAGGATGATTCGAAGAAAAGGCAGCCCAGCACGACCTGTTGGCACGCCTTTTGGCCAGGTCATGCCGAGCAGATTCAAACCTGGTTCATTCCAGGGAAATCTAGTTCGTTCCAGGCTAGGCTGGATTCAGAAAAGGCTAGCCTCGTCCGTTCCAAGCTAGCTTGGTCAGGACCAGGCTAGCCAAGCAGAAACTGGCTTGCACGGGCTCTGTCAAGTCGAGTCGTGCCATGTTGTACTTCTAGTGTCGGGATCTTTGGCTGTGTGCCAGCTTGCGACACGTCCAGGGATGACTTTAAGCCGAGTAGTATAGTGTATGGCACGGCTGTTTAGTATCGTGCCTTGTATTGTGCCCAAACAACCTGACCCAATTAACACCTCAAATCATCATTACAAGAAGTGATAAACAAATTGATACATATAACTTATAACTTTACCTATGATCAACAAATATCAATCACTAATAATCAACACATAGTTGAGTATTCCCATCAAAAAAGCATAATATAAAAATATAAAAAAATAATAATAAATCTGTATATCACAATATTCCCTATTTAAGATGGTGTGTCAAGATCAGCCTTATCAAGGTTAGAGAAAAAAAGAGTAAGTATGGGCCTCTTAAATGCCTTTTTAAAGATATATGCTGGCTAGTGGCTACTAGATTGTCCAATAATATACATTCTGAAAATGATTTCATCATGAATCTTTTCATTATATAAAACTTATAAAATGACTTATCAAATTGACTACATATATTATATATAATTTGATAATAATCAAAGAATTATTTTTCTTTTAATTTTCTTATAAATAACAATGTTTATTAAAAATATTATATCAAAAATCAAATTAGTATTTATATCAAAATCAATATCTGCTATAATACAATATGAAATCAAATATCGATGAGAGCATCAATCATATACTTTATGACAAAAATAGCATCACTCATAAAATAACTCACATCGATGTAAATAAAAATATTTTAGTCTACTCAAGTCCATTACCTAGAACTAACTAAAGACATTACATGAGCTAGATGATTATCAACTCGTCATCTACCAAAATTAAAATATTAAATATCTACACAATCAATAAAATCATTGTCATTCAGAGTCATCCAAAAAATGAAATAAAAAAACTATAACTTACATATACAACTCAAATGTGATAATTATTTATGAAAAATTCACAAATCATATTAGCAAAAATTATTTCAACTTTCATAATATCAATCATAATTTGCAAATTACATCTAATTATAATGCTCAAAAACAAATAGTCATTCAAGATTACTTCCTCTACAAGGTCACCATAAAAAAATATATTCTTAATATATAACTGATATATTATATATTTGTGAGAAACTAATAAAATATTAATTCATACAAAATCTATCATGTCCATAATACATGTAAGTGAATTTTTTCATAATAAATCTCAATTTAAGATAATTTATTATCTCATATAAAGATGGTACTAGTTCACACATGTATCATGTAATCTATTCAATCATGTAACCAACAATGACACGTAAACACTGACATGTAACTAACAATATACCTTCTTGAAGGTCATGGTACTAGTTCACACATCGCATTGAAGTGAAGAACATAACCTATTCTATCATGAAATAATATTATTCTTGATGAGATAATACATTAAAAGGGAATATAAGTATATTAATACAATCAAGCAAAGTAAAAAGAATACAAAAAAAAAATCAATATGCATAAGGACAATTAAACTTATAAAATCAAATATTAAGTAAAAATTAATTATCTCTTGCGGAAAATGATCGAAGATCAAGATTATAGTGATTAGCTACAAAATTATTTAGAAAATTGATAGGCTCGTCTCTAGTTTGAGCATGCTATGTATATCTTATTTTCATAATATATACTATATATCATAATAAAATCTCACTTTCAAGTTCTACATGAGCTAGTATTGTGGAGAACGCGTGGACTACAAAATCATCTTGACCTTAAAGAGATTTTTTTTTAGAGAACCTAACATTCTCTAGAATTAACATGATATGTACATTTTGATAATTATAATAATTTTATAAGAATGACAATATATTATGAATTATCAAATTCAAACATAGTCAATAGATGTCTATCTCTACAAGTTGGTGAACCATGCTAAAAGTGACAAAAAGTTAATAGGTTCAACAAAAAAAAAGTGACATATTATAGAATAAGTAATACTTAAAAAAAAATATCATTCATTAAAATATTTAAGTCTCCACTATATAAATTAGTACACTTATTGAGTGATAAAGTATTAAATGAAAATATATCTACATGTCTTAATATCAACTTGTCTCATCCTAGAAAAGAACAAAGACATAAAAAATACAACCAAAAACTCAATGGGGCATGTTAAATCATCTCTATTTAAGATATAGGATCTCAAAAAAAAATATGTTAAAAATAGATTGAAAATGATTAATGATTCGTAAGATATATTGTGGTAAAAATCATATCTTAATAAAAATAATTTTATTAACTATTCTAGAATATGATTATCCATGTTATTTTAATCATATACGTATTCTTTATTTCAATAATCTTATTTAACTTTGGTAAGTCAGCATTAAAAAATTAGTATTTATTCTCATGATTCGTATAATAAATATTAGTTTTGTCTAACATGTATTTACATATATTGTTATATCTTACATTTTTATTATTTTTATCAAAGTTTATTTTTTATTATTTTATAAAATAATTAAAAAAAACATATATGATCCATCATAAAAAATATATTCTAGAGTATAAAGTGATTATTCATTAAAAAAATTAAATAAATATATATAATCATTATTGATTGCATCTCAACAAAAACTTCATATATCTAAATATTTTAATTTAAATTGATCTCTACTCATACCAAACTAACATACAAGATTGGAAATTATAATATATTTTCCTAACTTTAATACCTTACATACCATAGTAAAAATATCATTAAGACAATGATAGTGTATTCTCCACTTGACTAATAATAATTGATCAAGTTGATACTACACAAATAAATAGTATAATATACTGAAATATCTAGAAACAAAACTTATCATAGAAAATAAGATATATAATTTATCCTATTTAATTACAAATAAAATTTTACTTATAATTTTTTAATTGTACGAATAAATATCAATAAAAATAAAAAATTAAACAAAACCACATTTTTTAAAGAGCCTACAAAATACATGAACAAGATGTCACACATGAATCTAATACCTCATCTCGTAATTGACAAGTATCTATTTCAGCTGATTATCTCCCAGGCATAATAACTTTTTAATTACAAAATTTTTCAAATTAATTTTTGCTTAAGGCATACTGAACTACCATATTCATTATATACTACCAAAAAATGAATTTAAAAGCAACTTTAACACATAATTAATTAGTAAGAATTCAGAACTTACAAGATCAAAGAGAGATTTTGAAGTCTCAAACATTCTAAATATTTCATCAGGAGCAACTTCCTTCCTGTCCTTGTTCAGTTGACTCCATGCAAGTTGGGTCAAAGAATAACTAACCTGGATAAAAATAATGTATACCACAAAGCCTACATTTACACATGATACAGCAAGCGTCCTAATTGTGCCAAACATCAGAAAAAAAATACCTCCTTTAATAGATCACGGGCACATAAATATGTGTCACATAAGAGGCGACCGGCAATGCAAGTCATGATACCAAGATTTGCACCAGATCCAAAAATTGTATTACTAACTTTGCTAAGCTTCGGCATTTCCGTACGATTGAGACGGCCAATTTTGGACCATCCTGGGACTTTGCAATCCTATACAAACAAAAATATTAAGAAGCCACATAACAAAAAAATAGTAATTAATATAAAGAAATCCAACATGAAATGGAAACCAGGTGGAACATGTACCTAATCATCAAATTTGATTTTACTTATGAGAAGGAATTTAGCCAAAAATCACAATTTTCATTGAATTATAAGCATGAATATGTAATACAATATTTAAAATTTAGGCACTCATACATCTCAGAGATATCATTAACTGAAAAACAAATTTGAAAGTAAAACATTAATATTATCAATGTACATAATATCAACATAACATATATGACCTCTACACCATGTCAAAGAATGTGCATAAATATTTTGCATATTAAAGTTCAGAGAAAAAAAAAAATTGAGGATCTCTCAAAAGCCCTTACGTAAAATAGTTGCAATATGATTTCTTGTTTAAGCTTAAACTTTTGTCAATATTTAAAAGACATGAACCATCAATATTGAAGAACCATCAAACAGAATGAATATTGAAGAAATAAGAAACACAAAACAGTAACACTCCTTAATTCATTAGGGTAAAAGACCATAGTACGTAAATAGTTCCAAAACAAAACAATAAAATGTAAAACATTCAAACTAAAGAACCATAATTTTCCTAATATTTCTCCTCAAACTGGAGCAAACATTTTTTACAAATCCGGCTTAGAACAAAAATGAGAAAAAATAACATTACACATTACTTTTATGAACTTCAAAACATCATCCCAGTGAACTTCAAATATAATTATATAAAGTTCTTGACAATGTGTATAGTTGTTTGGTTGGCAGGAAACATGACAAATAACTCATTAACTTCAAATGTAATTCTCTCAAGATGTTTTTAATCAATTTCAACTCAAATACAAAATGTGTCATTACAAGATTCCAAGTAGAGGTATCAACCGGCCCAGGCCGGCCTGGCCCGGCACGAGGCACGGCAAGGTTCAGCCGTGCCTGGGCCGGTCTGGCACGAAAAAATTCCATGCCCGGGCCCGTGCCGTGCCCGGGTTAGGCACGAGCCGTACCGTGCCTGACCCGGCACGGTTCGGCCCGTGGCACGGCACACCGGCATGGGTTTTTCCTGTGTCGGGTGTCCCGTGAGCCCGACCCCACGATGGCCCCTTCAGCAAAAAAGACAGCAGGTCGGGTCTGATTCGACCCGACCCGCGGTCCCCCAGAATCCCGACCCGTACGGACATGCAAGCCCGAGCGGGCCAGGCAAGGCAAGGCAAGGCACGGCCCGCCGTGCCGGGCTTGGTTTTAACCGTGCCCGGCACGGCACGAAAGCACGATCGTGCCCTAAAAAAATGGGTCGGGCCGGCCCATCCCGGCCGGTTTGACACCTCTAATTCCAAGCAATAAATACATAACAATTGCTAGTGTAACTTTTATCAAACTTTGAGTCAGATCAATCTGCATTATTATAGACAACAATATCCAATCTTCTCTCTTCCCTATATACAACTCCACGGCCAATTGTTCATTCGAGTATTTCAACACTGAATGACTTGCATCCCAGTGATACTTATGTGGATCCTGAATGTACTAATTGAGTTTTCTAATTGCAAACAAATGTCAGCCTTGTCACGATAAAATAGATTAGTTTTCTAATTAAGGTCATATACCTCTCAGTATTTTTAAATATAGGACTCAAAACATCATCTAATATAATATTATGATCGATGAGTAACTTCATAGGTTTAGCTCATATTATGCATGTAGTAGTTAACATACTTTGAACATTCATACATATTAAGGACATAAATCCTCCATATGAAATTGTCTCTTCGTATACTACTTTACCTCTTCAATACATGTTAAATCACTACAATAAACAATCATATCAAACAAATAAATCATGAGGATCAAGATATCTCTAGCAATTGATTTCACAAAGACTAAATGATCTTAATGAAACAATACAAACTCAACCTCCATGAAAACTCCAGTCAACTAATCAAATCGTGCTCAAGTAGATTATCGCAATACGTACAATGCATTTTTTAAATTTGATACCCATGTATCTCTCCCTGAACATCAAACCCCGATGGGCGATGGTTACTACAGAAAAATATAAATTCATGTTAAATTATCACATCAAAAAATATTCTTCACATCAAAAAATATTCTTCACATCAAATTTAACCAAATATCAGTCATATTACAATGATAGTGATAATAATATTAATAAAATTTAACCAAGCAATTAGTCTTAGCATAACATTTACCTATTTAAAAAGTTACACACATTTCAATAAACCATAAGATAGAATATTTGAATGTACAAACCCCACACCATCCCATAAGTTCCTTCCAAGGATGAAGAGTGGTAAGGCTATAGGTATTACACACATGAAGAACATGAATCTTCTCCCCCATAACAACCCACCAACAAAGATCAACCATGAGATCTACATATGAACAAAAAATATTGCCAATAGAATAATTGATATTTTGGGACAAATAAATAAAAGACATATTGCCTATAGAATATTTGATAGTAAGCACAAAAGTGCAAGCATTTCGATACAAAAGAAGTGAATAAGGCATCAATTCAGAGTGAACAAAACACATAGAAGTAAAAGTATTCTAAAGGTGTCAAGTAGAAAATGTCAGGTTGGCACATACCAAATTCTGGCACTTGGTCAGAACATCATATCGTGTAGAACACATCATGGTATCTCAATCAAGGTAAAGTCATGATGGCATGAAACTAAATGAGAAAGGCCAGGCACAACCAAATGGCCTAGATGAGGTAGTCAGGCATGTTTGGTCATGTCAAGCGGGACTAATGCCAATTAAAAACAATATAATTGTGTGCCCTATTAGAGCAACCATGTCATGTCTAACATGGCATGAGATGGATTCTCATGTCATGTTGTATCGTGTTGGCACAGCTTCATTAATGGTGAGCCGGTCATAGCTCAATTGTCCTACTTACTAGCACTTCAATGATGGATCGTACCAATTATAAGTGACTGAGAACCAATTAAAAATTTTTGAATTATTAAAAATATTTTTAATTTTTATTAGATATCAAAATTCAAAATAATAATAATTAAAGTACATTATAAATATAAATGGATTAAATTAATAATTAAAAAATTATTTTTCATGCAACTCAAAACATTATATGAAAAAAGAAATTATAAAATTTAAAATTTTTTTAAAAAAAAATTTAAAACTAAATAACATAAATAATAAAAAATAATTCATGAACATAAAATAATAGGTATAATATATAAAAGTATGAAACGGGCTGGGCCACCACATTTTTTTAGGGCTCAACTAGGTTGGCGTGCTGGGCCTACAGTATTGTTTTGTGCCTGGTACAACATGCTACAATACCATGTAGTACCTGGTACGGCGTGGTTCCTTGAAGGGCATGCCCGGAATGGCCTGTGGCCCAAAATTCTTTGGGTTCGAGCCGGTTCAGTTTGGGTCGAGCCTTTTTTTAATGAATTAAGGTTTTGGGCATAATCACGGAGTCCCTCATCGAGTGTCGCTTGGTGCGTGGCCACGCATGTCGTGCCTGGCACAGCACGTGCATCGAATACCCTCAGCACAGCATGATTCAAGCAGAGAGTCCACCCATCAGGAGCCCAATCATTGTACTGTAGCGTGTAATGCAGGGATAGACACGGCTAATCCTTTCGGGCTTCAGGTCTCACCCAGACCAACCGCCCCATTTGACACGTCTAATAATATATTAGCAGAAAGAAAAAAAAATAAATACCACATTTCGTATACAAATCCCCTAGTAGACGAGATTAATTCATGTATGTAGAATGATAGAACTGATATAGATCATGTTCATCATTCATAATTCTAAAAATAGTAATTTGAGTGGCCTGAGTATCATTGATATCTCATGAATTATCATCTAACATTAATTTTTTTACTTTATCATGAATTTCAAACCTTTAATTTTATCAAACCTTCAAATATGCAAATATTTCAATAATATCTTAACATAATCTGAATTTTTTATCTGAAATAACATTGACATCTTTAGAATAATTAAACTTTAATATTAAGTTAGATACTTGATGGGTCAATTTTTAACATTCATCTTAAATAAACAAGATAAATTAATTTGTATGATTTCTATAAACTCAAAATATATTGATTCCCATATTCATACGTAGAGCATCTCTACAACTATTATCATACCCAATTTCATAATATATAAATATATTATTTACTTTTTTGTAAAACCAACTAGCTTATTCTCATTCTTTTGTTTGATTTATGCAAATAAATATGTACAATGAGGTGTTTTATCTTTCTTTTATTTTAATCTTAAAATCCATACAGATAGCTAAATAATACAAAAATAGAATAAAAAATTATTATTATATATGATTAATTTTATTAGAACAATAATTAGCACTAAATGCAATGTGTCCTCTATACTTATTACATATACTATTAATATCACACACTCTAATATAATAAATTTTTCATATCATAAAAAATATTTAAATTTTTCAAAAGATATATATATATATCAATCCAAATCATCAATAATAAATATATCACTCTTATTATTAATACAATTAGATATCATGTATTGTTAGTCAATACATTACTTTAATATTATGTAGATATGATTTCAATAATATCTCAGATCCATTTAAAATTTTTTCTTTTTTAGTCTCACTGATAAACATAAAATATAAAACTCTTATTATTTGTTGAAAATCCTAAATATTTTAATAAATTTTTTATTTTTTTTTTGATTCATGAAAAAAAAACGTGTATTCTCACTTGTGGTGTTGGGTTAAATTACATAATATATAAACTAATCAAAAAAGAATTCAACTAATGGTCTGTCACTAATGATTTTTACAAACAAATTATTGACGACATTATTATTTGAAATATTATCAAAATAAAAAACTAATAAAATATATTCTAAATGTTATTCTCTATAAGTACAAGTCATACACTCAAATATGACATGATCATCATAAGGGTGAATTATCACAAAAAATCCTAAATTTTTTTATTAAGTTTCTATTTAGAATTAACATACACTATCACGACTAGTCCAAATTTTATATGTCACAAACACTACTCCAAAATATTTAGAAATTTACCAACTATTAATTATCCATAAAATTTACAATATTTTGATATTTCAATTAAATTTGTTACCATTTAAATTTTATGATAACCAAGTTTAAAATACATCTGCATAATACTAATAACCCTAGAATCATTTTGCTCATTAACCATACAACGCATGTCGTCATTGTCGAGAAAGATTCTCACCGATTATGTTTAGCATAACGAGAGAGAATGATGGTTTATAAAAAAAACTCATGCCTACATGAACCATATCATTGAACACTCACAGGTGTCATGCATAGCCCGGCACGAGGCATGCTTGGACCCAGTTCAACACAGCACGCCATGGTCAAAAAACAATTATGGACTATTCCTGACAACTCTATGCTGATATGACAATGAGCTGCCACTGTCATGTCGAAAATGATGAAAATGTATCCATTTGACAAAGGGAATGGGTACACTTTTTTTAAGGTGACATGAAGCAGAGTATCATGGACTTAAGCATTCTACTAAGCTCTCGTGTGATACTTAAACAACTCACCCCTAAGGTATTATTAAGTCAGCATCTTACTTGTCTTGCTTTCTAAACTCGATTTCTACCCATAACTTAAAAACAAAGATAACATAAAAGAACATTTAAAATAAAAAAAATTTTGCTTGAAAAAAAAAATTACAAAAATTAGTGGTTTGTAAATGAGGTCACCTCCTCCTTGTATATATAAATATGGAAATATCTAAATAATTCTAGAATATTCTACTATGTACATATATTTACAATAAATTTCTAGAAAATTCTAGAATAATCTCTTTCCTATTATATTCTTATACATAAGTATGGTCTTGTCTAGAATTTTTTCGAGCTTTCTGAATTCTTCTAGCAAAGGGATGATTTTCTAGGAGTGGGGGCATGACATTCTCCCCTGCCAAAGTCACAGACATCCTCGTCGATCCTCTTGTTTGAAACTGATCGATCTATTTCTGGAACTATCATAAAATATTTACTAGCTTTCAATTAGCTTCACTTTCTAGTAGTTCATTCCACTTCACTAATTATTACATGTAGGTTTGGAAGTTATTCTTCCTCAAGACATGGTCTATCACGATGTAGTTCACCTTATCGTAGGATGTCATCACTGTTAATGGTGCTCTTATAAAAATTTCTCGATCTGGATCCTCTTTATCTTCATGATAAAGTTTTAGATTACTAAAATGAAAGATATGATGAATCTTTAGCCTTGGTGATAGATCGACCTAGTATGACACCTTACCGACTCATCTCAATATGAGAAAAAAACTCTCATACTTTATCACAAGTCCTTTGTGTACTTAGGAAAAGACTTAAATTATTGTGGTATGAGTAGAGGTGTCAAACGTGCAGGGCCGGCCAGGCCCAGCACGAGGCACGGCACGGTTCGGCCGTGCCTGGGCCGGCCCGGCATGATCAAAAAACGTGCCCGGGCCCGTGCCGTGCCCGGGCGAACAAAGCACGAGCCGTGCCGTGCCGTGCCGTGCCTGGCACGAGCCGTGCCGTGCCGTGCCGTGCCTGGCACGAGCCGTGCCGTGCCTGGCACTGCACGCCGGCACGGGTCCATCCCGTGCCGGTTCACGCAGGCACGCGTGGCACTGGCGGCGTGCCACGCGTGCCTGCGTCGTGAGTCGTGAGTCGCGACTCACTGAGTCGTGACTCGTGACCTAACCGGGCCCCGCCCCCGGTAAAAAGACCGCAGGTCGGGTCCAAACAGACCCGCCTGCCCTGCCTTGTCGTGCGCCCGTGCTGCCTGGCCAAGCCAAGCCGTGCCCGCGGGCCGTGCCGTGCCCGAATTTAAAAAACCGTGCCGTGCCCGGCACGGCACGGTAGCACGGCTGGGCACGTGAAAAACGGGTCGTGCCGTGCTGGGCCAGCCCGTTTGACACCTCTAGGTATGAGCTTGTCAAGGATTAAGTCTCCAACTTGGAACTCTACGTGTCTACTCTTCTTGTAAGCCCACTTCTTCATCTTCTTAGCAGTCTTCTCTAAATATTAGCACATTATGTCAATCTACTCATGTCATCCCTTAGCCAATTTGTAGGTTGCTAGACTCTTCAATGTGTATCCTTTGAGTAGAATATGAGAAATCATTGGTTGTTACCTCATGACTATCTCGAACGAAATCTTCGCAATTGTCACACTCCTTTGTAGATTATCGGATAACTGAGCAATAACTAACAACATAGCCCAGTCAATCTAATTAGGACTGACAAAGTACCTCAAATAAAACTTTCATAGTGTAATCACTCGTTTCATCTACCCATTCATCTAAGGGTGAAAGCTAGTAAAGAATAGAAACTATATGCTCATGAGTTTGAAAAATTTCGTCCAAAACTTTCCAATAAAACACAAGTCAAGATCACTGATGATAAATTTCGGTAACTCCTAATACTTTATCATATTCTTGATAAATAATCTAACATTCCCCTCTGTTGCGCAATCCTTAGGGGTTGCTATGAAAGTAGGATACTTAAAAACCTGATCCACCATCACAATGTAAATCCATATCATTCGGACTTAAGTAGGTCGTTGATGAAGTCTATAGTTATACTATCCCAAAACTGCTCAACTAAGAGTAGTGGCTCCAACAATCTACTAGTTTAATGTTGCTTCACTTTAAAACCTGCCTCTCTCATCAAATCGCGCCGCCCCTTCCTCTTCCCTCAAATCACGCCGCCCCTTCCTCTCCCCTCAAATCGTGCCCGTTCCTGCCTCTCCCTCAAATCGCGCCCGCCCCCTGCCAGTGGCCAACGCTGGCCACCTACGTTGTCGGACGTCAGGCACTATAGACGTGGATACGACTACCGACGCAACCATCCGATACGCCACGTGGCGTATCGGATACGTATCCGTGTCGTGTCCAAGTGTCTAGATGTCGGACACGTGGACACGGCTGTAGGGAGCCGTGTCCGTGCTTCCTTGATTATCACTAGTCCTTTAGAGTTATGCTTCAACTAATACTCAAATTGAGTCACATACTAAGTTTGTGTTGAAGAAAGACTATTCATTTGATTCTACGTGCAAAAGACTCGTAAAAATTAATAACTATCTAATTATCATCAAAATAATGGGTTGTTTGATAAACCACTTATTTTTTTTAATCATTAAAAATGAAAATTTTTAATAGTTTGAAAAAATCAATGTGTTTGATAAAAAATATTTAGGAACTATTAATTAAAAATTTTAAGTGAAATAACTGTTGAAAATAATAAGTATGAAAAGAACTAATTAACATTGAATGAAGAAAATTTTCACCAAAATTTTTTTGAAAATTATCATTTTGTTCTTTTTTTCTTTTTTTTTTGTTTTCTCATTCACGCAACAGTTTAATTTGTGAATCTATTTTTTCCTCCTCCTTTCTCCACCACCACAAATCCTAGCTCTCTTTCATGATTAATTTAAAAAAGAAAATAGCAAGTCAACTAATTGTTCATTAATTTTTATTTTTATATTAAAAATTTAGATAGTTTTAAAGAATTTAGATTTTATTTGTTATTTTTAAAATATTTTTATTTCTTTTTTGGATTTATAATTTATTTATGGATATGTTTTTAGCGATTTTATTTTTTATAATAATTAATAATTATAGTAAAAAAAATTCATTAAAAATTATATTTATGTTAGATAATATATAATGCAATGATAATAAGATTAAATATGTAAAATACATCATTTTCAGCATTAAGCATTTATAGTTATCAAATAATATATTTATCTTCAATATTCAATTAACAGTAATATAACAAATAATTTTTCAATACAAATTCAATACTTATAAAATTTAACACTTAATTTTTCAGGACTTATTTTTTAGTACTTAATTTTTTTAGTTTTATCAAATGGATCCCTAATATAATTTATTTAAACTTTCATTTGATCATACAACACATAAGAGACTCATAAAAAAGATTGATTATTTAATTCCAAACAAAATAGAAATAGTTTATGCAATCATTATAGTAAACCATTCATGAGATTCATCATATAGTATCATCATAGAGTCTATGTTGCACGAACACGGATACGGACAAGAGGATACGACACGACAAGATACGGGGACACGGCAAATTCTAAAAAACTAGGATACGGATACGGCTAGGATATGTCATGATAAAAAAAATAAAATTAAAGATAAAAATTATTAATTATAAATATTAGGTATTTTAAAATAATTAAAAATACTGTATTTTAAAATAATTTAAAATTCTGTATTTTAAAATAATGTAAAAAAAAATTAAACCCTCTAACGCCCTCCCCCTCCCGAACCTTTTCCCCCCCTCCAAAACCCCCCTCCAGAAACCCCCTCCCCCCTCTCGAAACCCCCTCCCCCCCCCCCTCCCGAACCCACCCCCCCACCCGATTTTCGATTTTCGAACTCTCCCTTCCCGATACAGATTCCAAAACCAAGCCCCCCCCCCTATCCACGTGGCCTATCGGACACGTGTCCGACCCGTGTCGCCGTATCTATGTGTCGGACACGTGGACACGGCAGTACTTAGGCGTATCCGTGCAACACAGCATAGAGCAACTCTTTAAATATTAACAAATGTAAAAAATTCTCAAAACCTTAAAATTTTTTGAAATGACCAGAATTACTTTTAGTTAGTAGAATATTAAAATTTGAGTTGGTCATTATATTGCATTAAGAATAGATTAAATATAGATTTTTATATTTTTTTTATGCAATTTTATCTCCTAAAAAAGTAAAAAAATTAATAATTATTTTAATATTCAGTACATAGGTTAAATTCAGTATGAAGAATTATACATTCCTATTGTAGACCAATCAGCTACAATCTTCACGAATTCTAAAAAAATATTTTAGCACATTATTCTCTTCATTAAACTGAATATTATACATATGTACACAGTAACTTAAGAGATAGTATTAAAATTTATCACATTTTTTCCTTTTATTTATTTATTTATGTTTTGTTAAATTGAACATATAACATGCAAGTAGTTAAAATTTACCACATTTTTTATTATAATTTTTAGTTTAAAATTTTAATATAACTATAATTAAATTGTATGCCTTAGGTTTTACACAAGTATATATGATAAGTTTAACAAAAGAATAAAATTTTTATTTTTAATGACCAATTTGAGAATTTTTACTTTTTTTTTGTCATTCATATTTATATAAATAATATTCATGCACCAACTTAAAATGAAACAATAATAATAAACATTATTTTATTTACCTAGTTATTAGTATATTATTTTATTATTTGAGGGCTCAATACAAATTTAAGAATGCTCTAATAAATTTTTTGATAATAAGTACACATGAGAATTATTCAATTGAGTGTTGTAATTTGCATTTCAAATTTTATATTTTTTATTAATTAATGTGTTTGATAATTATTAAGACAAATCAGCTTATCATACCAAATAAATTTATAAAACTCATTACTTAACAATTTTCAATTCACCAATTATTTAATTAAAAAGAAAAGATTAATTTATCGAGTTTTAATCAAAAACTGAGCTCAAGTAGCACTTTAAATGCAAAGTCTTGTAAGATATTCCACCTTAGCTCTATGTAGAAGAACATGAAGATCAAAACCAGAAATATTATGCCCAACAAGAACATCAGTATCCAATTTGAGAAGCGTCATCATCAAACGATTTATCAAAGCTCTTTCACTGAAACAACATGTAAACATTGGTTCAAGCATAAGAAAGAGTAATGATGTTGAAATAATATACAACAAACCTATCACTGAAGCAAAAAAACCAAAAGAAAAAACAAAGAAATCAGCACCATTACCAAGCTGGAACTTCAATCATATTCGCTCATAGAAAAACATACGAAACTAATCATCACTAAGTCTTAATCTCAAGCTAGTTCTGGTTATATGTTTCTTTTCAATCAACCCTTTTTGAGTAAAATTTTATGTTAAAATTGAGTGCATAAATATTATTTTTCATCATTCAAACCCATGTCAAACTAGGTTTATTTCTTCCATTTTTATTTTTTTGACTCAATTTTTGAAGTAAATTATCTAAATTGTATTTTGTGAAAAGACTGGCTATAAGTATATCTATATCATTATAGTTTATAGTATTGTGATTTACTTATTTTTTTGGTACTTAATTGATTAGAGTGCCCTATAAGAGATTTGCACTAATTCAAAGCTTTGCATTATAAATTCTCACTATATATTCATATTTTTTATAAATTTTTTGGATACTTATGACTTAAATTTTCAACATAGTATTAATATGATAATATCAAACTCTTTAAGAGATAGAGAGAAAGTAATAGAGATGTACTCTATCAACACAGTGCATGTGGCACAGTGTGAAAACAGTACATGAGTATGCGATAGCAACGCATGTTGCATGCCCACCATGTGTAACAGACATCAATACCCGCTGCATCAACATAGTGCAATGTCATGTATCAAAACTGTGAAGATGCACCATGTGGCAATAAATGCATACCCTACCTTATGTGCTCAGTGCTTGCATAAGCTGATGTAGTGTACTATGAAATGAATAATACAGTGTGTACAATGTAGGTGGAGTGGAGATGAAATGTGTCTAACAAGTACAAAATGTGTCGTGTAGACACAGTATGCATAATAACTTAAAGTAATTATTTGATTTGTTCCGTGATATGTTGAATATTTATTCACATTAAGAAAGTTAAGATTATAATAATTATGTTATTGAGATTTGGACACAAATTATTTTCAGTTGACAGCATACATTCCTACATGATTCTCTAGTCAAAAGATGATTGATCACCTAATAAATAAAACTCATGGTGATAAGATTAATGAGATTTGGCTACAGATTGATTCTCATCTATTGATTGTCATGTGATAATCCAACGAGTTAGAGTTTTTTTCAGATTTTGTAACCACACAAAATACAAGATTTTGTGTGAGTTGACAGAATATATGATACATTTTCACGACATATGAGATTAAACTAGAAGAGCTCAGATGGTATGAACAAATCATACCTCACTTTAGCTACATTCACCATATAATGCAACAATTTGAGGTTTTATTAACATAGGTCTATCCAAGAGAGTGAAACAAATAGGATGAATTCTCAACACAATATTCATATACTCACTATCAAACAATATCGAAGCATTCCACAATCAAGTCATGAGTGATTAAATATTTTCCACTAATTCAAACTATATCATCAATCAGTTTATTATATACAAAGTAAAATGAGATCTATCACAAAGAACCTCATTCAACAAGTAATAGCATTCGAGAGAGTATTAGAGATTGAATAAGGTAAAGACAAGAGACCTCATATCAATTCACGCACTACAAGAGGAATGAATAACATCAAAAAGAATTATTAAAAGTTATTTCTAAATATGAGACAAAGAGCATTATAGGACATTACAAAAAATATTTTTACTATCGGAGGTATCCAAAAATCCTCATAAAATTATTCCTGTATGACCCTTAATGAAAAAAAATTTATAAGGTTTTGCACTAGTAAAACAGAAAAAGACATTTGTTATTCTTCATGTACTACAAATTTTGTAATTCATGGTCCTACTTTAGACGTTTTCTTTGTAAATTCAAGAGTCAATACTTACATTTCTAAAAATTATTCTTTTTTACACTTTTTTCACACATTCACTGAAAGGTATTTCTCTAATTTACAATTTCATATTTGGTTTCAAGTTTGATGCTTAGTTTATAAATTTGATGGGTACAACCACCATGTAAGTTGTCTCATATCAATTTTACAAATTACAAAATAAATGCTATTTATATGATTAATTATTGGGTGTTATTGTATTTTATTTATATGGGAATTTAAATTGTAATATGATATCAGAGCCAAACCCCTACAAATACAAAAAGTAGAGTTTGTGGGGGTCCAAGTGTTTAATACCAACAAAGTGCACCGGTTTTTCAAGCATTGTGGCGCACATCTATGTGCTCCAGCATGGAAGATGTCACACAACAATTATACGCAATGGGCATCAACTCCCAGTTTGTCCCAGCATGGAGATGGTGGCCATGTCAACAAAAAGGCAATGGCAGAAATATTTTTTGCATGGCAGTAGGCACGAATTTTGGGTGAAAGTTAAATCAAAGTCGGGTTTCATGAATTCAAGTGATTTTTGGTTCAAGAAAAATATAAATGTATGGTTGGTATATTAGAAATTTTTTGTTTGTTAGTTTATTCAAAAAATTATGACACTGATTTAGTAAAAAGACGAGATTATTTCTACAGTGCATATATTATAGAAAAATAATCACATCAGAGATAGTTGTTAAGCAGTATTTTCAAAAAAGAGATAAAAAATTTTATATAATATTGGGAGAAATATGTTAAGTAAAAAATTCTTATCATAATAAGATAATTAATATTCTTTATTATTCTTATATAAATAGTATAGTCAACTACAAAGATCAAATTAAAAATAAAAACAAATACATTGATAAATAATATCTATTGAAACACAACCAAAAATCTAATCACTTAAAGATTATCAAATGTATATATCTTTTGCATGACAAGATGATATATCTCATAAAATAAATTACATATATACCAAAAAATATGACTTAATTTACCAAAATCATTCATTATCTCATATAATCAAAATGTCATCCTCATAAGCATTTTAAAATCATCAAAACAATTAGGATTTCTCAAGAAAAATAAAGAAAAATTAATAACACACATCTATAATTCAAAAAAAATTACAGTATGATAAAATCTAACAAACTAAGCTCACGATAATTATTTCAGAAATACTATACTTTTTGTAATTTAGAAATTACATCTAATTGTGCTGCTTGAAAACTAATTGACTAATATATATTTTTTTCATCTAACTGAGATATAATTCAACTATAATAAGTTGCAAAAAATATATACTAAACCAATCACAACTACCAAATAAGTGTCTTGAAAGTCAATATTAAATATATGAGTGAACTTACTACAAATCTTATTCCAAGGAAATCTTTATCTCGATGGTACATGACCATCACATCTCAATGGTACATAACCTTCAAGTTTGGACATGTCTTCATTGTAAATACATATCTACAACCAACATACTTTCTCAAATATCATAATACTAGTTCTCAAGTCTCATTATGGTTGAAGATATGCATATTTTCCAAAATAATCTGAATTCTTCCTAGATGAGATAATACTTCAGAATGAAAAATTAGTACCATCAAAAAAATTAATAAAATAAATAATAAAATAAACAAGGAAGAAGTATGACAAGACCTATAAAATCAAGTACGAAAATCAATCAAAAAATTAAGAACAAAAAGACTAGATGCAAGATTAACTACTTAGGAAGGCTTGATAAAAAAATTAAAAAATAACAATGCTTTAAAATATATATTAGAACGATTCAGTATTCAGTGTATAAATCATAAAACTATCTAAATTTTTTGTGCCAACACATCCCAATAGAATGATATTGCTAAAAATAATAATAAATATCTAATTAAGATAATTCAAATACTTTTACTTAGAAAAGATATTGCGAAACATTATTAAAGAGATATAATTTTAACTAAAATCTATCTTACAAATAAAATATCCACTTTTTTATTTTTTTTTCAACATATATAATTATAAATCTTACAACCTGAAAAGAGGTTATAAAACCATAAGATATATCCTTAGATATTCTAGTAAATATATATATATATATATATATATATATATACATTTTTCACTAGATACTAAAAATATTTTAGTGAGTATAGATAATTATTTTTGATCATGAATCATTTTTTAACGAGCTAAGAAAGAATGACTCCAAATATTATATTTGAATTTATTACTCATCATCCCTTACATGTGACCCTATTTGAACTACCATTTAATAAAAATGGTCATCCATTGGAAATATCAAACCATTTTGGTACCCAATTGATGTTACACCCATATAATCATATCTACCACCATATTTAAATCATGTTAAATTGATAATAAGTTAGATTTCTCATGTATGGAAATCTCCTTTTGGCCCGACATAGTACGTAGTCAATAAATATTCATCAGTAGAGACTCATATTGATGTAGTAAATAAAAAACTTGAATACCACGGACTTCGAATTTATATTAAAAGGGAGAGATATAACTAACATGCTTATACCAAAGATAAATCTACCTACGAGCTAAATAATCATATAGTCATCTCTTCTAACATTGATCTCCACATCATGCTCCGAATAGGACAATGGAGTTGTACTCACCTTTAATTTCAATAGATTTATCATACATTCATCTTACTTTTTTTTATTTTGTTTTATTATTTATCTTGATAGCACTAGCAAATATAAATCTCCTTTGGAGAGATTGCCTCATCCAAGATTACATTAGGATATAATAAAAAAGATACATGCTCTCCTCTCTAATGAGACCCAATAACTATTATGACGATCCTCGGAAAAGTTTAATATTATTATATATAAGTATTCATTGTAAAGATATATCAAGATCAAAAAATAAATAACAATAAGACAAGACTTGTAGCAAAGAAATTTATTTAAATATTTGGTATGAACAAATAGAATAATTTTTTTCCAATGACCAAAATGATATCAATACGTGTTCTTATATTTCTTATAATATCTCACAATTAGAATAAATACATCAACTATAATATCTTTCAATAACTAATATGACGGCCCTCGGAATAGTTTATTGTTATTGTATGTAAAAATTTATTATAAAGATATATCAAGATAAAAAAGTAAATCACAATAAGGCAAGACTTGTAGCAATGAAATTTACTTAAACATTTGGTAAGAACTAATAGAACAACTTTTTTTTCAATAGCCAAGATGATCTCAATATGAATTCTTATATCTATTATAATATCTCACAATTAGATAATACATTAGCTAGACATGGAGAATACATTTTTTTATTACGACCTTAAGAAAGAAGTATATAAAAAACAATCCCATGAGTTTTGACCATAACGACCAGATATAATTTCCCAATTATGTAAGATATTAGATGGCATGAAACATTCTGCAAAAGTTTGATTTATAAGATTAATACAAAAAATTACATCATTTAGATTACTCATTTATGTTATAGACTTTTTTTATTTTTTCAATGAAGCATTGATTGCATATTAATTTTGCTTATTATCTACATTGATAAGATTTTAATAACAAAAAATAAAAAGTTAGATATCAACCAACTCAAGGAATTCCTTCTGACACAATTTCAAATGAAACATATGAGAAGACCCATTTATTTTATTGGTAAAGAGATTGCCTATTTTCAAGTAACATTATCCTATCACATAGCAAAAAAGTACTTAATATATTTGCATAGGTTGATCTTTTAAATTGATGTCCAACAAATACTCATATTAATCTAGAACCTGACTTGCTAATAATAAGGCCTTTCTAATTGATTTTACTATTTATAAAAAAATCATTGATAAGAATAACTTTTTAATTATAATTAAATCAAATATAACATACACAATATGTATAATTAATTATTTCCTAGAATATCCACGATAAGTTCATTATGATATAATTCTTCATATATTGATGTATATAAAAAAAATTAATATTTTGAATATCTTTTAAGTATCATTAACAATTATAATTGGTCGGGTATTCAAATTCAAATTGGGTACCAACATGCATAGAGAATAGAAATACGAAGTTGTATATTTTTCATTGAGGCAGAAGACCTACTCCAAATGAATGATATTTTCTTTTCACACTACTTTTACTGTGATAGTCAGGTAATGAGGCATGTAGCCTAAAATATATAATTTCACAAGCAGACTAATACTTTAGAATATAATTAGAGAACAGAGCATCTTCACCAATGCATTGAAAAGACCTTAGCTTATCTTTTTTCATCCAAACTTGATGTTGTAAACTTGTACGGACCATCTTAAAGTATGATATTGCAGTTTGTATATTTTATTTTATTTTATTTATATTATTTTATGTTGTCAATGGGAGCACTCATCATATGGACTGCCACAATCTTGTATGTTTTTAAAAAAATTGCTTGTATGATATTATATTTGAGCATGATTGTGTTTTATTTTCCTCAATAATTTCTAACAAATACAAACATTATATGTGTGTATGTGTGTGTACTGACACAAACACATGCAAGAAAACCTCAAAGACCACCCACACACGACAATGAGCATTATTCTATAAAAGAATATCCTTATTTGCATGGTGTACCAAATATGATATTCTAAATACAAAAGAAAGAATATATATATATATATATATATATATATATATATATATAACAAACAACCTCAACAAAAACAAGTTGATTTTTTCTTTTGTTTTGTAATGATAACTGCCACTCAAAAAGCAAACAGCAGCACAACCATCACGAGTCATACAAATTGTTGTAGTCATAGTCAATTTATATCTTGTAGTTGTCATGCCATAACAACACACATTATCAATGGAGGTCAGCTCAACCAAATCCAAATCAAAGTGTTCCCTAATCAGATTAGGATGGAAAATCTTTGCACCAAATAAAAATATAAATAAAAAAATTCAATGAAAGTATAGAGAGATATTTATATAATAGGTTAATTTAATTGGAACATGTTAGATAATCTCATCCATAATAAAATAAATGTCAAACAAAAACAATAAATAAAATATAAGTTGTAACCTAATAATGCAACACTCCACCCAAACTGAGATCTAAACAATCAAACATAGAGGAAAGAATAAAAAATTGAAAATTTTTTAAGACTTTCATATAAATATTTATTAATTGGTCTGAATGCACGTATTGGAAAATAAGTGGAATATAAGTTAAAATAATCTCATCTTTAAAAATTTACTCAAATAAAAAAAATAATCATTCTATATGTGTTTTATTTACTCATAAAATATCAGATTAAATATTTTATATATCATAGACCTAAGAAGCACGGACACGGACATGGGAATACGATACGGCAGGATACGAGGACACGGCAAATTCTAAAAAACTAGGATACGGATACGGATACGGCTAGGATACGGCATAATAAAAAAATAAAAATAGAAATAAAAATTATTAATTATAAATATTAGTTATTTTATAATATTTATTAAATTAAATTAAATTAAAATATTTTATTATATATAATAAATATATATTATTTATTTTATAAAATAAAATAAAATATTTTATTTTATAAGAAAATATTTATATTTATTTTATTTTATAAAATAATATTTTATAATTATATTATATAAAAATATATATTTTTTATTTTATTTTATAAAAATATTTTATTTTATGCCCCTTCCTCTCTCCTCTTTAGCACGCCCGCCCGCCCCTGCCTCTCCCCTCGAACACACCCGCCCGCCCCTGCCTCTCCCCTCAAACACGCCCGCCCCTGTCTCTCCCCTCGAACACGCCCGCCCCTGTCTCTCCCCTCGAACACGCACGCTCCTGCCTCTCCCCTCGAACACGCCCGCCCCTGCATCTCCCCTCTAATCGTGCCGCCCCTGCATCTCCCCTCTAATCGTGCCGCCCCTGCCTCTCCCCACAAATCGTGCCGCTCCTTCCTCTTCCCTCAAATCGCGCCGCCCCTTCCTCTCCCCTCAAATCGCGCCGCCCCTTCCTCTCCCCACAAATCGCGCCGCTCCTTCCTCTTCCCTCAAATCGCGCCGCTCCTTCCTCTTTCCTCAAATCGCGCCGCCCCTTCCTCTTCCCTCAAATCGTGCCGCCCCTTCCTCTCCCCTCAAATCGCGCCCGCTCCTGCCTCTCCCCTCAAATCGCGCCCACTCCTGTCTCTCCCTCAAATCGCGCCTGCCCCCTGCCAGTGGCCAACGCTGGCCATCGACATCGTCGGACGTCGGGCACTATAGACATGGATACGGCGCCGACGCAACCATCCGATACGCCACGTGGCGTATCGGATACGAATTGTGCAATGATACGCCACGTGGCGTATCGGACATGTATCCGTGCCGTATCCGTGTCGTGTCCACGTGTCCGACACGACTGAAGGAAGCCGTGTCTGTGCTTTATTGTCGTAGACTATCACATAAAAAAATATTAGGCGAATAAAAAATGAACAATTGCACCTTAAAGATATGTCGAATCTAATTATAGTTGATTTTCTCTTAGAAAAGCTGGTACTCAATAATAATCAAAATAATCAGTTAATTATATGTGCTTGTAATAGCTGAAAATAATAGCAAAATATTAAGACTTTTATATAAATTATATGTGATCTGATAATAAATAAATAGTTACTTTTTTGTATGATTCTCTAATTAGTAATAAAAGCAATTGAAAAATCATACAAAAAAAAATAATATTGGAGTCAAACAGATTATTCATTGAAGCACAGCTGAAAAAGTCAAACTCCATAATAGTTAGGGGTGTCAACATAGCCGGGTGACATGGTCCTAAACTATGTCGACATGTGGCACGACTCATGCCGTGCTGGGCGAGCATGAGCTTGCCTCGTGTAAGGCTAGGCACGACCTATGTACCTAACAATAGTGACATAGTCCAACCCGAGGACCAGGAATCAGCTACGATTGGATCATAGGCCACGGGTTAAGTCTCATCGGCCACAAGCTACTATGATCGATTTAAAAAAAATTGGTCATGTAAGCCAGATATTTCTCACATGATCATTTGCAATTGGATAGTCATGTTTCCATTATTAGCGAGATGCCACCTATTACATTTTCACGCTATAAACTTCTAACAGGAATAGCGACAAGCTGCACCTCTCATTATCCATGTCTGCCCATCCCATTTTATAAAAAAAATTAATGTGAAGTCACATATTATAGTAGCATTCGAATTGATTCTAATGACTATATGTCCAAAATCCAATGGTTATCATGATTCTGACTATTTTTAAATTAAAAAATAATAATAAAAAATATCAATTATATTTTTTAATAAACTTAAATTTTTTTTTCCTTATAAATAGAGGAAAAAAAATTTAACATTCATTCTCAATATTTTCTCCTCTATGACTCTCTCAGTCTCGCTCACTTCTAAATTTCTTGCTAGTCTCACTTTAGTCTTTTGCAATACAAATATTAAATATATTATACTATTTTTTTTATTTTAATTTATGATTTATATTTGCACATATAAGATAAATGATTCAAAATGATCTGGGTGTGCATGTCAGCCAGTGCAACAATATAATTTACAACTTGCTTGTCTCAAGGTTAGAAGTTATAATAAAATGATATGTGGTAAGTATTAATTTTTAAAATTTTTGTTATAGTGCTAGTTCTTGAGTTTTTTTTTTCTTACAATTTCATAATTTATTTAAAAAAAATAAATAATTAAAAAATATCACATAATAAAGTTAACAATAATGAAGAAAATATTGATATAGATAACAATGATAACCATATAAAAATATTTGAAAATGAAACTATATTTTCTTCAATGACCTCAATTCAAAACCATATGTCACTTTAAAAATAAAAAATTAGATGAACATCAATAGTATAGATATACTTTAAAATAATAAAAACTAAAAATTTTAAAATTATCATTAAAGAATCAATACATTGTATATATTATAAAAAAATATATAGGAGTGCATGTGAAACTAGAAACCTAAAAAGATATGTCGATAAATATATAAAAAAATATGATATATTAAATCTGAAATAAACTCAACTTAGTCGTGAGATCGTTTAAGTTGGATCTAATTCAGTTATATTGATCTCTTTCATATACCACAATAATATTTGAAGGAAAGGCATGACGAGACAAATTATAATCATAAGTCTCCCAATTAGATTTTCAAAAGATCTTATGGTAGTCAATATTATGCAAACCAAATTCTAACATACTTATCATAAGATTCCTAAATCCACATATGAGAATGACAATAAAATTTTATAAATTAAAAAAATAATTAATAACTAATAAATTTAAAAAATATAGTAAAATAGTATTTGAGATATTCAATAAATGAACTAGTCATGATGATGCATCATTTATACGTATCACCGCCCAGTACGTAGACTCTAAATGAAAATTTAATTAAAAAAATATTAAAATTTTCCAAAATTATCTATCAACATAATGATCTTATCATAAATGAGCGTATGATACAAATCTTTAAAAAATATGACATTTAAAATAAAATATATAATATTATGTTTGACAATGCTTCTAATAATTAAATAGCTATTAGTATATTTATTAAAATTATTATAGACATATCATTAAGTAAGATATTTCATATTGATGCATGTGTAATATAATTAATTTCATAGTACAAACAAAATAAAAATTATTTCTCCTACATTAATAAAAAATTAAAAATTGATTAAAATACCTTAGAAAACATAGCAAAAAATAAGAGATTAATAGTCTATATTTGTATGCGAGGCTAAAAAAATTAAATGAATATGAGACACCCTTAGAATACATCTATTTGATGTTAAAATTTTATGTTGGCTACCAATATATGATATCCGACTAAATCAATAATAAGAATTATGAGCTTATTATTAATAATTTAAACTGCCACAAAAAATTTTTTATAAAATTTCTGATACTTTTTTATGACACGACAAATATGTGTTTATATATATACACTCCCACCACTTGCATTGCACTTAGGTTCATATGCAAGATAAGAAACATGTTTAACAAGTATAGAAATCATTGTCTTCAGTGTCATTACTATTGAAATATAAAATTAAGTATTTAAAATACTGATCTTTTATTACAACTATTTATTAATTAACTACATGTATGGATTCTAAAATTTAGATGAAATGATAGAAAATATTTGAAAATACATAGCGACGTGGATGAACTAAGTATAGTAACATAAAAGATTCATTCATGAAAAATTAACTAACTTATTTTTAAAATAAGAAACTAAGTATAATAGTTATCGTCATGCTCCGATTATGGATATAAATCCCATATTATATGATTATGACTTTTTTATTTAGTTAGCCAAAGATAAATGATAGGGTGATCCATGCAATAAGAGTGAATTATATTGATACTTAGATATCGATTATTAATTTACCCTCGTACATAATGATAATAAAAATTTGAATATTGTAGTATAATAAAAATCAAATAAATTCACTTATCTCATGATATATAAGATGACACGTGATCTACTGACTTATAATATATCTAACATGACATCGAAGTTTATTTTTTATATTACTGCCAATATCATTTTATATAAAAGATCAAGATTATGTCCAAAAATTATAGACACTAGTATATATGAAGAATTAAAAATATTCAAGATTTGACAATCAAAATAAGATAAAAAATATAATGACGAATGATTCATGAGACATAAAGATCGTGAATATTGAGGATACTAGCTACATTTTAAGACACATACATGATAATGATTTACATCTCTATCTATAGTATCATACCATAGCCAAAGATTAATCATTGATAAATCTACTCTATCGAATACCTTGGATAAATCTAATTTTATTAACACATTGTGACCTCTCATTTTTGTTCATTTTTTTCTAATTATTTCTTTTACTAATTTAATGTTTTCCATTATTAATTTATTTTTCATGAATCCTATTTGTTCTTTTAAAATAATTTTGGAAAGGAATACTGCTAATCTGTTTTGCAATATCTTGACAATTATTTTGTAAATGAAGTTGTACAAGCTTATAGGTTTGAAATCTTCTCCCTTTTGTGGATTATCAATCTTAAGAATAATCACCATGTATGTGCTACACCATTTCTTGCCAATATATGCACCAAAAAAAGCAAAAATATCACATTAAGCAGTTCTTCTTTTATGATTGGCCAGCATGTATGGTATAACTCATTGTTCCACCCATCCGAACTCAGGGCACTATTTTTGTCCATGTTAAAGATAGCAGCCTTCTGTTCTTCTTCCTCATAAAATTTATGAGAGCAGCATTTTCATCTACTCTTATTCTATTTCCGATCTTTTTTAATAGACTATTACCCCTCAAGTACATTTTTCTAATTAATTGATTTTCAAAGAATTCTTCGAAGAATTTTTTGATATTTGAGTCCCTATCTATCCATTTATCTGTGTTGTTTTTTATACCTTTTATTCTTTGTTTCTGAATTATTATTTTAATTGTTCTTTGAAAGAACGTTGTATTTTTATCCCTTTCTTATAGCTTTTTTTTTTTAGCTTTTTGTTTCCAAAAAACATCCATCATGAGCAATCAATTTTAATTCAGCTTGAGCTTTACTAAGCTCCCAATTGCTTTCCTTACCATGTGATATTTCTTATTCTAACTCCATCTTTTCTACTTTCTCCTATGCTTCTATTATGTTTTTGTTAATATTCCCAAATATATTTTTGTTCCATATCTTTAAATATTTTTTTAGTCTATTTAGTTTTAGATTCCATTAATTGCACAGGATTTCCTTAATCTTCATGTTTCTATGATTATTCTACTTTATTAATGAATGCATGGTGTAAAAATCATGCGTTCTGGAATTTAAATGAGCAACTCATGATTCTAACCTTTTCTATAGTAATTAGTAATGGATTGTGGTCCGAGCAGGTTGCATTTAAGTGACTCACTACCGTAGAGCCAAATTCTCTACCCATTTTACATTATGTAGGACTCATTCTAACCTAGCCCATATAGTGATTTTATTTTTCTAATTAATGCACCAAGTATACTGTGAGCCTAAAAAGCTGGCTTCCATCAGATTAGCCTTTGATATAGCCTCGTTAAAGTGAGAGCTAGCTTTTGTATTAGGGGATTGTCCCCCTCTTTTCTTGCAAGCCCTTCTTATTATGTTGAAGTATGCTCCTATGATCCATGGTTTATTCATGCTCACTATTTTTTTCATATCCTTCCACTTCACCCTTCTCCCTTCTCCCTTCCTTGGTGCATTTAGCTTACGCCACCGAGATAATTTCCTCTCGGTCATTATCTAAAGTAAAATTAAATATTTGTTCAGTTTCTTCTTGGATTATTATGTTCAATTTGTTCTTCCATAATAGCCAAATTTTACCATTTACATTAGAATGTACATTCTTGAAACCCAAGATACCTTGGTAAAATTTTAGCTACTCCCTATCTACCATGGGTTCAGCAAGCATTATTAGAGGAGTTTTATGGATTTGAACAGTTTTTTTAACCTTTTTATTGTAGGAGGGTTTGCAATTCCCCTTGCATTCCAGTATAAGAATATAAATATTATTATTAGATTTAGCCTGTACTCTAGTGGTGCACTTTGAGTCATATGTCCTGTTAAGGTATTTTTTCATGTTTCTAGGTTTTTTAAGCACGCTCAAATCCCCTAATTTTTCCCGTTTCCCATCCCTTCCTAGTTGGATTGCCATAATTTTTACTTCATCCATGGCTCATTCCCTATTTTCCATTTTGTTTTTGGTTCTACCTATGCCTATATCATCTTTTATGCTTTTTGTATGCTGCCCATCTATGTTGCACGGATACGCCTAGGAACTGCCGTGTCGTTGTGTCTGATCCGTGTCGCCGTGTCCACGTGTCCGACACGTGGACATGAGTCGGACACGGGTTGGATACGTGTCTAATACGCCATGTGGCGTATCGGATACGCGTCAGAGACATATCCGACGCGTTGTTCGGAAACAATCTTCGTTAACAACAGACGCGTTGTTTACCAACTGACGCATTTTTACGATTCTAACGCGTCAGAAATATACTATATATTAACTATTACTACTACATCTCTAATAAATTGAGGAGCACACCGCCGACAGTGATTTACCGACAAGCCGATTGCGAGAAATAGTTTTCAATTGTCATTGCGTCAAACGGGAAGGGGAGGATCACACCGTCGAGGCGCTGACAATACCTAAGGTAACCTAATTCTATAAAGAGAAGGGGGGTTTTGGAATCTGTATTGGGAGGGGGGAGAGTTCGAAAATCAAAACTGTAAAGGAAGGGTGGTGGGGGAGGGGGGGGTGTTAGAGGGTTTAAATTTTTTTTACATTATTTTAAAATACAGAATTTTAAATTATTTTAAAATACAGTATTTTAAATTATTTTAAAATACCTAATATTTATAATTAATAATTTTTATTTTTAATTTTATTTTTTTTATCATGACGTATCCTAGTCGTATCCGTATCCTAGTTTTTTAGAATTTGCCGTGTCCCCGTATCCTGCCGTGTCGTATCTCCGTGTCCGTATCCGTGTCCGTGCAACATAGCTGCCCATTTTCTTCCTCGCCTTAATTTAAGTTAAATCCACTTCTCACTTCTAATTCCTCCTCTGAGCTACTACATATAGTCACTGCCAACTTCCTAACCCCCTCTCTTTTTTTTTATCGTCAAAACTTCTGCCCCTAACCCTTTTATATATTTTTTTTAATTTTTAAATCAGGTCATGTCTCCTCACTTCCTCCATTCTTTCTGCCTCTTCCCTCTCCCCTTCCATATAAACTCCACATTCTACTAGTTCCATTCCAGCCCGTTCATTACTTTGATTCTTTTCTAGGGCTAGGGGGGTTATTTTTTTGATGCTTATATTATGATACAGTCCTATTATTTATTTATTTTTATCATTTTATTTTCCTTTTTAATTATGTACTATTGTGTATTGATGTATGCAGTATGTATTGTATTGAATATTGGATTTTATATAAATTATACTTTGTAGTTTTTATCATTTTAAATTTTGATTTTTTTTTTTGATTTTTACATTAATCTTTTAATTTAAATAAAATTAAATAATCATAATTCATATATCATTTTTGGATTTAGGATTAAAGCAAAAAAAGACCAATTCACTTGGCTGAACTGACCCGAACTAGAACAGCATGCTCCAGGCCCAGCATGGGCCTACACTATGCAGGCTAATGGGCATGAGATAGGAATCATGTTGTGTCGTGTCCAGCACAGTACAATAGCACAGTTGTGCCACAGTCAAATGGGTCTTGCCGGTATGACATGACACGTTTGACACCTCTAATAATAGTATCGACCATATACATCAACTATGACAAAATTATCTTTTTCCTATAGTATATGACATCTCTATCCCAAAAAAAAATTATCTCAATTTCATTCATCTACCACTATAACTAAAAATACTTTTTGAATTATGTGATTCACAACTTATAATATCCTACAAAATGAATATCATTCATGTATATAAAATACATAATCATTATCACATTAAACCTCTTTCGAAAAGACATCTAGAAATATATAACACACCAATGTAAGTAAAAAGTGATGATTACATGTGAAAACCTCATAATTACTTCATAGTCGCATCCACATTAATATCAGTATAAAAAAAGATGTTTTTCACATTTAATTAGTATATCATCCATCAATAAGACTCCAATGAAATTAAAAAACATGTTACATTCAACTTATTCATAAAAAAATATCCGAATAATTCACACAAAACATCTGCATAAACTCTCTAATAAAAATTCTCACTTTAAAATCATCTATCTTCTCAAAATAACATGTGTTCACTACTTATATTAGAGAATAGCAAATATCTATCATTGTCAAATAATCTAGCATCATCATCTTAGGTAAGCTAATATCTTAGAAAATACATAATATTCTAGTACCATTAAGAAAAATAAAAAATAAAATAAAATAATTAATAACTAGTAAGACATTATGAGAAAAAGAATAGAAAAAAATAATGGATTCATAAATTAGTTTGTTATTAATATTACATCTCTTCAAAAATAATTTGAAATATTCATCAAATAAAAATATCTGAATTCTCAATCAAATATGTTTTCTCTTTCTATAACCTCATTTTTTATTGTGTACTAACAATGTAAGTTTGATTTTTGATTTCATGATCAATATACTATGTATTGAAGTTTTCCTACATAAACTCTAATGCATTCGAGGTAGAGATTATATCTAGTAGACAAGACTCTCATTTAGCACTGGAAATGAAAGAAATTAATATGTTGACAATCTTATCTATGAAAATCAAAGAAAAAAAATTACGTCTGATAAATCTCAAATTAAAGACTAATCAACCTTGGATAAATATATTTGTCATCGTATCAAGGCATGACCTTCAGTACATAAATACAACACAAATATTTCTCAAATAATTAGTAATTCAAATAGTATTCTCACTCAAATACTTAACATAAGAATTCATATGAGATCCTACTTCTAATTTTTAGTGCATCAAACATAAATATTTTAAGTTTTTTAGCATTTTTTAAAATATTAAAAAATGGGACTTTTAAAAAAGAGTTTCTAACTAGTAGACCAAAACATAAGTTTCTTATTTTTATTGTTATTTTAAGATAAATCTAAACAAAGAAAAAAAAATTTAGTCAATCTCAAAATAGAAATATTCAAATATATCTCAAACAATTATTAAGAAAAATAATCAAAAACCTAAATTTCTCTCTAGTTACTTCTCTATTAGATCTTCATACATCCAAGCATATTAAAGCAAATGAGTCCTTATTGAACTCAGACTAACTTGCAAAATATTATGTTGAGGTAAGTTTCCTTTACTCACGAGTCTCATATTTTATAATCAAAATATCATTAAGACTGGGATAAAATATTATCAACCTAATCAATAATAATTATTTAAGCTGAGAATACACAAATAAATGATTTAGTACACTTGATCAATGATGAATATCTTCCATAAATTTCTCAAACTTGCAAGACAGAATTGAGTTATCTAGAAATTGAATCATTTTTTTGTGTAAAATAAAAATTTTGGAAAAGAACATCATTGATAGATATCAGTAGAAATAAAAACTAAATAAGAATTAAATTATTTAAAAAGATAACTAATATTAATTAAACTAACAAAATAATTAAGAATAAGCATGACATATAAAAAAAGAAAAACTCAAATTGAATATTAGAATATCCTATATTTTTTCAATATTTGTTATTAAAAATAACAATATTTTCAAATAACGAAAGAATATAATGATTTGAAAATGATTATCAATAATATTATTAACACGTGTTGAAAATCTAAAATTTGAAGTGAAAGTATAAGCAAAACAAATAATGACATATAAAAGAATTTTATAAATTTGTAATTATCATAGATATAAGTTTCTTATATTTATCTCTAGGTAAGTTTAAGTATAATGATTAATAAATTTTGTGAGAACTCATAGATAACTCCCGTAGTCACCCAGTCGCTCGCACTATTGTATAACACTCAACCTCCTCTTTGATTATAATATCAAGTAGTTATTTCTGATGTTGCTCATCATCCTATAGTGGACACAGAATTTAAGTTTTCCTATGGCTATATCTAATGTGATGATCTCTCTCCATATTAGGCTGCAAATTTCTGATTCCACAAAACAAAAAAATTATACCCTAATTTCTATTTTTTTTTATAATCCTACCAAAACTCTAGCTAGGATTTCTACCCAAATAAAGCACCACGTGCCAACATCACACACCTACTAATCACATATGCTACCCTTCAACCATGCACACATGTTGACATCATCCCCATGGGCATCTGCTGATACAAACCATGTCCGATTCTACTACCACCACGGTACATCCCTCTACTACCACCACTGCACGTGCATGATGCTCGCACCGCATGAGCCTGCTGCAACTCAGCTTTCAAAAAAATGTTGTCTTCCTAATGTTGCCAATAATACTAAAAAATAAATATAAAAAAAACTCATACTAAAATTCATACATCATATAATCTTATATAAAAAACGAAAATGATTAAAACAGCCCATAAGTCGTGTGTCCTCATCGCAAGTACAAAAAAATAAAAAAACAACAATTAGAAACTTCATTAGGTTGTTAATGCATATCAGTCACCTAGCATCCATATATGTTAACACATTGCATCATGAATAAGACTTACAAAATTTCGATCACATGTGTCCTGAATCTCCTAAGCAGTCAGAATCATACTAACCATTTTGAATTTTTCTGTATGACCTGACTCACAATCTTGATGCTTGGAAAAACCATTAGTGCATGGGAAATGGTCCAATAATCCAAGTCTGACCAGTCAGCAAAATTGGGAAGTGTAACATCCACATTTTGGATAAATTTTTATTTTGTATCTGTTGTCATTTCGGGTTTTAGTTCCATGTCTAATTGTAATTTATGGAATGCCTTAGATTGTTTTCAAAAACTACCTGGTGTTTCTGGCACAATTTCATCTCATCAAACTTCTCAAGCTTTTAAGTTGCATATGTTAGTGTTTTAAAAATCGTGCCACTTAAACCAGTTTAGGTCCAACTGATTGGAGTTGAATCTTCTTCGATACGCAATTTCTCATTGTATATTTGATGTTTTGCAATTGAATAGTCATGTTTTTTGATGTGCTTATGCAAGATGGGATTTCTCTGTGCTGATTGTTCTCAAATTGCTTACCTTGAAATTTGAATGGTTCTTGAATTCACCATGCTTGCCTTGGATTCTTTTAAATTGCATCAGAAATGATGCCCACCTCTCTTATCTCACTTATCTTCAGATCTGATATTTTAAATTCATATTTTATTTATACTTCCCATCAAAAGAACATGCACTAATCAACTAACAATTTTAAGAAACTAACAGGAATTTAATTGTTTTTTTTTTTTTTTGCCAAAGCAGCATTGTAACTTATCCAAAGCAAAAAAATTATAAAAAAAAACCTGTAACCTGTTTTCAATTCCTAAAACAGAAGATCCAGCCTTTACATTTCTCTCTGCCATCTCTTTGTAAAAACCCATGGGAAATATACATCCTTGAAGCTTGCGGACAACTGAGAAATGACTTATAACTCCAGGTTTCTTCCATTCTGAAGGAATCATAGGACTATCAATCTGCAAAAAAAAAAACAGCAATAATCTGTCCTTATTACACTTCAGATAAAAAGGATAAAACGGAGATAAAAATTACTTTAGCCAAATAGTAGCTACAAATTTTTAAAAAACAATTGAAACTTTTTGAACCACTGAATAATGGGGAAAGAAGCAGACCAATATTTCTTTAATGTGTAACAACAACCAGTATACTGAAAGATTCAGAACAGAGTAACAAAAAAAAAATTACCATAAACCTCAGAATATTACTAGTTAGAGCCCAAACATAGGCAAGCACACAGATGCCATGCCACATGAACAACTATGCTCACGGCAAATGGGATGTATGTTAACATATCATAACAATTTTTAAAAATAAATAATTATATCGAGGACATAAGTAGTATTTGATTGAATAACAATTATTCAAAAGCAGGTAGATCCAACATACACAGAAGCAGAATCCAAACAAAAGTCTACATCAAGAAGATCAAACTTTGTAAAGGACATCAAAATACATTCAAGTTGAAATTGAATCATTCTTTTGCAAGAATAGATTACCTCGATCCAAATATATATATATATATATGTATGTATGTATATGTAATTTAAAAGGATTTTGCATCAATATTTTGGAAAGAGATAACCAACAGATTTGAAAAATAGTATAAGCATTATCTCCAATAATAATAATATATATAACAAATTTTAGGAAAAAAAAAAAATAAGCCTCTAAATAGAGTCCAAACAAAAAAAATTAACCAAGAAATATTTACCAAAACATACACGCGAGAACAATTTTATATCATTGATATAGCATCATTTATGAGAAGTTGAGCAAAAAATATACGAATAGTAATCAATTTGACAATTTTAAAAAACAAAGTACAAATGATTCGACTATATTTTATTGTAATAATTAATAAATTCTATTATACTTTATAAATTAGCATTCTCCAAAATATATGACACGACCTCAACCATTTCATCTATGAAAATTAATGTTTCCAAATATATTTGCAGCTATAAAAAAAGATTTTTATCATTTAATAAATATGAGAGTGGTTAGTTAATCATGTATCAACTCACAAGTAGATTATATTCAGCAATTAAAAAATTTATTTTTATTTTCTATAATTATGATGCAAACATTCAATTTGTGAGTTAACTCAATCTTTTCTACTAATTATATATAAAATTAGGAAAAATAATACAATTGTTTTATTATATATATATATATATATATATATATATATATATTTGTCAGATTTGTTAGCTGCCTTTTTTTATGTTTAAGTCTTTTAAATTACGGTTTATCATGGATCAGAAGTAGGTTCTATCTGTTTTTATAATTCCTTAAAGCACATATCAATTTCACAGAATGGCAAGCCCAGACCCATGCCGGAAAGAAATGCAAGCCGCCACACAACACATGGAACAGCTCATGCGGTGTTGGGCATGCTATTTAGGCCGAAATGTCAAACTCACCTAAGCATGGTATGAACAGGCACGACAGCCCAAGTAGGCCGAATTCAGACACATTCCAAATCAAAATTGATAATAGGCCAATTCATATCTATTTTAAATTAAGATTGATAATGAGTTGATTTACACCAATACAAACCTACCAGATATAATAAACTTTAAAAAAAAATGTGCAAAGGCTCAATAATAGTTGTGTTGCAAAATGTAGCCCATGCCCCTTCAAGTTTTCAATTAGGAGCGCTTGTGCTTCATGCAACCCTATTTTAATTTAAAATTTATTACATGTCAGTTTGAACTAAAGCCAAATCAACCAGATTTACAAAATTTTTAAAAAATATTTAAAGATACGCAATGGCTGAGTAGCAATTCCCCCTTGTGATGTGTAACCCATGCATCTTCAATTTTGAACTTTCCAATTACAGGTAGACTTGCTGATTTTAGGCCTGGACTTGCCGAATCAAGCTGATTCAGGCCTGGTTCAGGCCGCTTGGAAATGATTCATCCCAAACTTCAAAATTATTAAAAAAATTTAAATTTTAATACTTAAATTAGAATAATAATAAATTAATGAATTTTTAATTAATAAAATTAATAAAATATAAAAAACTAAAATCTTAAAACTGACAAATAACAATTCACAACTAAAAATACATAAAAATTACAAAAATAATAATTAACAAAGTGAAACCAAGATAGAATAATTAAAGAATAAAAAATAAAACATCGAAGATAAACTTATAAATATAAAATATGAATTCAATGTCAATAGCATAAGAAAGTGTTTGAATAAAATAAAATATAATAACTTAAAAAATATAAAACTCAAACCTCAAATTAAAATGATAAAAAAATAAATAAAAATAATTAAAAAATAACAAATGAAAATGATAAATCTCGCCAGTATATGATCAATGATAATATCAGCATCAATGTATTAATAACAATAGGCCATAGATAGAAAAGTAAACTCAGACGTTCATCTCAATCATCAATACCTTATTCTCATATTAATCATCATCATCATCAATGTCTTATGATTCATCATCAACAATCAATTCTTCAGCTTTTACTTCAGTCCCAACAAGATTTTAGATGCTCAAGCTCGAATCTTCTCAATCCTTCATGCATACTAATATCTCAATATTATTTTATCATGATCTCGATTTCCTATTTAAAATCATATTGACTAAAACAGAAAAAATAAACTCTGATGATACGCTCGACAGCAGAGGAGTCAATAAATCTCGTGTCATTTTATATAACATGGAATATATGGATATTATTGAGCAATAATCAGTATTTAAGTACCAAGAGAGCTTACTCATATTTGATAGTTCAGCCATCATTTTTTCCTCACTAACTAAATGAAAAAATCATCATCTCTGAATATGGTATCTATATCCATACTCAAAGTCTCACTACTACTACCAACAAACCTAGTATCGTATTATGCAAAGAGCTTAATCAGCTTCTCGTAAAATAACTCTTTAGATTAGTCTTTCTAGTTCATACAAGAGGAAATATATATTAAAATATTCTCTACCTCTTCTACCTTAACCCTAGAATTTATGCAGACAACCAAACAATAAAGAGATAGAATGATGTATCAGTACTTTAATTATTTAATTTTTACATCTACAATCATATCACTAAATGTCAAATCATCTCTAAACTTCCTAAACATACTACTAATATTACATATGTATCTGAGTGCAATGAAATTAGTGGGAGTATAAATTAGCGAACACATATTCATCAAATCATAAAAAATCTTTAGATTTATAAATGAAATTAATGTAGACTAATAAGTGTCGTCAATACTAAGTTGGTCACTCTTACTATTGACGTAGTCAGATATCACGTGTCCGTATCTAATACATGACTCCAACATAAGATATGTGTAATTTCAATAGTGTCTCACATTTAAATGTAATTTTGTTTTTTTAGACTTACAAACAAACAAATAATATCAAACTCTTATTGTCTGCGAGGTATACAAAAAAATTTTAGTAAGTTATGTATATTTTCTAAAAGGAGAGAAATAACTTTTATCTCTTCTTGTACTATGAAGTTAATAAAATGACATATATATCTAACATAAAAAACCTTTCCTAATGATATATCTCTAATAATCCTAACAAACATGTTAATGAATACTCTATTATTAGATATATTATCAAATATAATACTATATATTTAATTTTTAATATTATATTTTCTAAAAATTCTCATCATATACTCGTAAATAGCCAAGCTATCATGAGGATGAAAAAATTATGAGAATCCTAATATTTTTTTTATTTAGTATCCATTTAGAATCTATATAGTAGGTGGTGTGGCATGCATAAAAATATATCATCACAATTAGTCTAGATATTAAACATCATGAACATCACTCTATTATAATCTATAAATTCATTAATTATTATTTTATTTTCTAAGTTATAGTATTTTAATATGTTATTCATAGATGTGAATCTAGGAATCCTATGATATGCAGGCTAAAAATAGGTCATCATAATATTGACTACCCTTGTATTCTCCAAAAATTCTCCTTATAAGTAAAAATATGTAATATTATAATTATTTTTTATAAAAAAAGTAAAAATATTTTAGATTTATAATAATTATCAAGATATTAAACACAAAAATAAACTTATAAAATATTGAGAAAAAATGATTAAACAAAACAAAAAAAACTAGTATATTAAAAAATCAATTTAAATTTATGCTAAGTCTACTATGAGGCTATCTATTTAGTCAAATAACTAATCCAAAAATACATAGAAACTAAAAAATATTTATACATAAAATTTATTAATTTGCAAAAAAAAATTATAATAGAATCCCAAAAGACTTAATTTGAAATTGTTATATATGAAATGAATATTAAGTAAGCATATTAAACAAATCAAAGATATGAATGAGATAATAATATCAAGGGTTAGATTGATTCAAGTCATAACTCATGAATTTCTAATATATATGAAACAATATCAATGGTCATCATTTAGTGTTTATATTTTGTGCTAATTATAAATGAATTATCAAAAGACCTCAAAAAAAAATATTCATTGGTGTAATTTATTTAAAGATATAAATCATTAGTGTATAATATTTATATATAACATTGAAGAAGAGTTAAGTAGAAACTAAAAATTTTAAGAGTTGCATATTTATTGAAAATTCATTTATAATTAGCACAAAAATATCTATTGGAAATTCATAACTCATGAATTTCCAATAGATATGAAACAATATCAATGGTCATCATTTAGTGTTTATATTTTTGTGCTAATTATAAATGAATTAACAAAAGCGGCAAACATTAAATCAAAATGATAAACAAAAACTAATAATAATTACAATAAAAAAAATACAATGGTAAATCATAATCAAAATCTAAAAATTGAATCATATCATATCAAAATAATATTTATAAAATAAACACATCAATAAATAACAATCAATCTCAAATTCAATCAATGTTTGTATGCAAATCATCATCATTGTATCAGCATCTAATTATATCGTTAACGGTGCCCTCAACATCCTTTAAGTCTCACAAGTCATCTTCTGTCAGCAACTATTATGCTCTTAGTCCAACTCTATCCTTAATATCTAACCTCAAATCTTTTCAATTTTTCATGCATACAAATATCTCAATAATATCTAATTGTAATTTTGATCTCATATTTAAAATAATATTGACTACAAAAAAAAATAAACTCTGATTCTATGCTCAACACTGGAGGACTCAGTAGATCTCGTGTTATATTACACAGCACAGGATAGATGATATCATATGATTTTCACAATATTAAAATATCAATATTTTTATTATGATTATATGATAGGATTGAGTAGTAATCAATATCTAAGTGACGAGAGATATCACTCTTATTCAACAAATCATCTCATCATTTTCTTCTCGCTAACTAAATAAAAAAATCATCTTTGAATATACAGTTAATATTCGTACTCGATGCTTGGCTATAATTATTATCATACGTAGTATCATAATATATAAATAACTCAATCAATTTTTATAAATAAAAACTTCAAAAGGATGTGTCTAATTCATATTAATAGATATATAATGCCAAAATATTATTTATCCCTTTCACCTTAATCCTAGATTCCATGAAGACAGTCATGCAATAAAAAGGATAAATAATAAATCAATACTTTATGTATTTGGTTTTCATCTCAATGATCATGCGAGTAAATATAGGATGACCTCTAAACTTCCTAAATATTCTAATATTATTGCATGTGCACTTGAGCGTAATACAAGTGGTAGAAGTATACACAAACGAACACATATTCGTTGTGTCATAAAAATTTATTTAGAATTTCATACTTAAAATTATTATATTCAAATCAGAGTCATCAATAATATGTTTATAACTCGTACTATAGACATAGTCAGATATCACGTAGTTGTATCTAACACATGATTCCAATATCAATTAAGTATAATTTCAATGATATCTCATATCCATTTGAAATTTCTTATTCTTTAGATATGCAGACAAAAATAGACTATCAAGCTCTTATTATCTATTAGACGACCAAATATATTGTAGTAAGTTTTTTATTTTTTAAAATGTGGGTTAAACAGTTTTAATCATTGTTTGTACAATATAGTTAATAATATGATATATGCACCTAATATAAAAGATCTCGTCTAATGACTTGTTTCTAATAGTCCTAACAAACTTATTAATAATAATTTTATTATTATATGTATTATCAGATATAATACTAAATATCTTATTATCAATAACATATTTCTTAAAGAACATCATCATATATTCATATATGACAAAATTATCATGAGAATAAAAAATCTCAGAAAATTATAAAATTTTTTTATTAAATTTTCATATAAAATCTACATAGTGAGAGTTAAAGCATGTAGACGATAGATCATTGCAACTAGTTCAAATATTAGATATCACGGATATCATTCCACTATATTTTCTAAATTCATAAATTATTAACTATATTTCTTACTTATAATATTTAATTATATAATTATTTTATATTGACAAAGAAATTCTAAAATAAACAACTTAAAAGTAGGTCTGCATGATATTGACTATCTTAGGATTTCCTAAAAATCTAATTAAAATACTCATTATGATAATTAATTTAGCTGGGTCTTTCCATTTTAAATAATTATGATATATGAACGGAATCAAAGAAACTGAACTATAGCTAGCTTCAAATACCTCACCGCTCATACTCATTTGGATTTGCTTTGAACCTAATGCACCATATTTTTTGGTGTATTGATCAATAAGCCTCTTCAGGCGACTCATGCCATGTGTAGTGTTACTTGTACTCCTAATTTTATAGATTTTTTGCCTCCATATATATATATAATGTCAATTATTCAACTATACCCTTAATTTTTATTTTTTTATTATCTTAAAATGAGTTTAAATAACTGAGAATCTTCTAGTTTTTTATTTTTAAGCATTTAAGTTAGGATCGAGACCATATAAGATAATATGATTGTCTTGGGACCTTCCATAAGGTTATCATTATTATTCATATCTTAATCAATATTATTTATATTATCTTTATATTTTTTATAAACCATTTGTTATTTTTTTTATTTATGTTGAAAAATAATTAAATCTAATTTTTATAAACAAAGAATCAAAAGAAATGCAGGGAATCACGGGTGGCGTAGTAGGCATAAGCAAAGCCACAATTAGAGGTCTTGCACTATTCTAGTTTCTAACTTTAGAATTGAGAATGAGAAAAATTGAGAAAGAAATAGCAGAGCAGAAAATAGCATGGAACATAGGAGAGGAGATACCTTTAAACTGAGAAAGAAAATTTTAAATATTTAATTTATATTTATAAATTTTTTTATTAAAATAATATATTAAAAAATACTTTTTTTAATATATACAGATGTAAAAATCTGAGATCCATCAGATTTTTACTCCTAGCCATTAAAATGTTTTGATTTTTTTTAAAAAGAAAATTAAGCTAACAAAAGCACACACGGGCTAGACGACAGTGACTATTGTCATTATCAAGAGCATGTGAGCATTCTTGTGATGCTGCAAGGCGCCCGAAGTAGTTCCTTAACCATTTGGGACTTCTATCCCAATGGGCCAATCATCCATGTCAATGTTGTAAATCAAGTTCAAGCATGTTTAAAAAAACACATTTTTTTTTAAACTGGTCTAAGGTCCAGGAACAGTCCCGAATCACAGTGATCGATGACTTGTGACCCAACCCCAGGTCATGACCACCATGCCGGTGGACTATGCCAACTAACCAAGTACGCAAATCATGCCTAGCCAAGCAAGAAACACAATAACATCTGGACTAGCATGACACAAGCCATGCCTAGGGTCGACACAACTCATGTCCAAGCACAATTCTATACTATACCATACCAAATAAGGCACAACTCAACAAGGACATGCCTGATGTCGTGGCCGGGCCAACCAGCCCACTCGGCCCACTTGAGACCTCTATGTATTATACCAAACCTCATTCTCAAGCTAACCTAGGATCAAGGTGTGTCATGCCAAAAATTGTCAATGGCTCATGCCTCAAGTAATATCAAGATGAACGATAAAAAAATGATGAGGTGGTCCATCAAATATGAGCGAGTTATCTCTATACTTAGATATTAATTACTATTCAATCATATCACATAATAATAATAAGAACATAAATATTTTATCATAATAAAAATGATATGAATCCACTTTTTTCATGTTGTATAAGATGACAAAGGATTTATTAATTCATTCATAAATCAAGTATAGTATTAAAATTTACTTTTTCTATTATAATTATTATCATTTCAAATAAGAAATTAAAAGTATAACTAGATATCATTGAAGTATTTATATGCATAAAAAATTAAAAAAATTCAAGGTTTAGCATCGAAGATAGAACATGACCAAGAGGACAAAAGTTGCTGACTTGATGACTCATGAGACTTGGATGATATTGAAGCTAATATTAGATGATACCATCAGACACTTACAAGATCATAAAGATGATTGACATTGAGATTGATGATTATACTTTTTGATGTTGTACTTATTTACAATTATTGTGTTATTATTTATTTTCATTTCATATGATACGATTATATTATTGTTTACGATTGTATTTTTTTTCATATTATTATTTTTTTTTATTTGGATAGTGAATCTTTATTTGAATTTTAAAATAAATTTTTATTTCAAATTTTAATCTAACTACACAATAATTACAAATTACAAGCATAAATTAAAATATTTATTTATTTCATTATTGTGGTGGTTTTCATGGTGGCTAGTGGCTAGTGGCAATGGACGATACCTATAGTGTGGTGCTGATGCCCATAAAACTGGCATGATCTGACACGACCCAAAATAACCCAACATGGGGGAGACAATTTTTCCCAAACTCATGTTGATCATACCATGTCCGGCCGAAAAGACTACAAGTCATGTCATGTAGTGTCAAGCACAACATGACTTTCTTATCAATATGTGTCTAGCACAACACATTTGACACATCTAGGTTTATTTGGGATAGAATACATTATATTTTTTAGTAAAATATTTGAATTGCCTCCTAAGATATTCAATCCCACAAATACTCTTACAAGTACATATTATTTATAATATAATTATTATACATTAACTTTTTTGAAGCCTCTAGAATTTTTATTTTTAATTACATTAAGATTACTGCATACTAAAGATATTTGTTTATTCTTAAATTTTTCATATATCTAGACCGAGGCCAACCTATGATAGAAGATAACACAATTACAACCAGTTGATCATGTTGCCATTATTTAAATCAATGTTTTTATCTCATTTTTATTATTATATTCATGAATATTTTCTATTTTTTTAATTTTAGAAAAATTTTGAAAAGAAAAATAATATATTTTTTTAAACTAAAATTATGTAGCAAAAAAATATTAGAGAAAAAAAATTAAATGTACCTTGCAAAAATTCAAACCCTACTCACCTAAATCCATAGCTGATAAACTACAATCCATGATTACAAAGCTCACTCATCAATATTAATTCACACTATTATATTTTATATAATATTATAGTAAATATAGAAAAAATACAAATAAAAAAATTATCACATACCACAATTTAGAGAATTTGAATATGCTAAGAATTTAAGACAAAACATATTATACTTTGAATGTGAAAAACTACAAATAAAAAATGTTGGGCCGTGCCATGGACCAAGCTTGATCCTCCTTACCCGTTGGGCACCCTTTAATTATTCTCAGTGAACTCACACTAATTCAATAATTTTTTTTTATAAACATCATACAATAAATAAAAATTCACAAAAATATCAAATGAACATAAAATACCACAAACTACCATGACTCCATGTCAAACTTCCAAAATCACATAATTTAAATCATAAAAGAACCACATTGTACAGAAGATGTAGTAACACCATCATGACAACAATAGTGAAAACCACCACCTAGACTATCATTAGCTTCTAAAATACCAAAATCTCACAGGCACACATCCAACAAACAAGATTCACCCAATGATTACAAAAAAAACACATCACCTAGATTGCCATTACCTCCACAATAAGGTGATGTTGTCATCATCAACACCAGATATAAGTGAACACTATCATGAGCATCACCACCCACACAACCCAACATCCCATTTTATCCATCATTATGTGGCTTTGATACCATCTTTGATGAGTTTCTAGTGTTTTGTTCCTAGGATGTTTTGTGAAAGGAGGGAGAGAAAGAGAAAGAGAAAGAGAATAAAAAAATATTTTATTACATTAAAAATCTTAAAACATGAAAATACAACTACAACAATATATATGATTTGAGTAACTCATATGCTAGAGGCTCATAAATAATTAAAAAAAACAAAAAATTATACTAAATACCAATTTTTACAAAAAAAAAACAAGATTATTTATAGCATTATCAATTGTGATATCATACATTTTTATTAGAATTTTATATTTCCTAAAGACAATTTTTAAATACCCATATATAACAGAATCATTATGAAAATATAATATATGATAAAATCCTAATACTTTTTTTAGTAAATAGTATGAATCAATATAAGGATAATAATATATGTAAAAGATATGTTATTTTCAATATTTCATACATCAAGAATCATTGTCACTAACACAATTCAATTATATTTTTTAAGATCTTCAATTAATAAGTTCAAACAAATCTCAATATTTTATAATATAATTTCGACAAAGTGACTTAATAATCCTATGATATTTGAGCATATGATTTAAATAGATAATTAATAATAATAATCAATTTAATTATTCATATTCTTACAAACTCTTTTTTATAAATAAAGAAAATTATTGAACATGAAATAAATTCATTTTTAAAATTGTCAAAACTAAGCTAGGTTTGCAAACAATTCAATGCATCAAATTTTTGATTGAGTATTTGCATGTCTCCAAGGATGTTCAATCTCATTACTAGTCATGTAACTGTGCACTTTTTAAAGTATCTACATTTAACATAATTTCCTTTTGTTCTAATATTTTTTTATTATATTAAAAAAAGTTAATATTATAAAATTTTGTCTATTAAGCCAAATTTTTTTAGTTGTATAAAGGACCTAGAACTAAAATACAAACCAAATATGATTGGTTCTCTAAAACTAACTTAATTTTTAATATTAAAAAAATAATCAATACTATAATTTTATTATAAAAACATAAATAGATTTGAACAAGAATAATCTAGTCTAATAATATATATATATATATATATATACACACACACACGAAAAGCTTGAACTTGTCAAATAATATTTCATATGCTAAGACTCTCATTAATCATTGGTGTGTGTGTGAGTGAGAGAGAGAGAGAGAGAGTGTGTGTGTGTGTGTGTGTGTTGAAAGATTTACATATAAATAAACTTAAATTTTTACTAATAATAGAAAAAAATACTGTCTTGCAGGATGACAAATATCTTTATCAAAGTGCAGGTCTTCAATTCAAAATATAGGTGACAAGTGGGTTGGGTGGCCTCAAAATAACACAAAATAGTCATGCCTAGCCAGACACGATAAAATCCAGATCCATACCTAGACAGCGATCGTGCCAAACCCATGACACGGCCCATACCATACCAAGCTGGGACAAACTATATCCAGTGCCAAACCAGGCACAACCCATGTGCATGGACCATTGGCACAATCTACAAGTACAGTGAGGCATGAACGGGCATGGGTCACAGTTAGGTTTTAAAAAAAAACTTAGTCACACATCTTCCCATTACATTTATGTAATGGAACCCGACATTAAAAGCGACAAGTCATAGCTGTTGCTTTCCATGTTGCTAAATAAATTATTTTTTATAGCCTTAGAATTTCATTCCAATGACTACACATTAGAAATCCGATGGCATCCAAATTTCTTCTCATTTTAATTATAAAAAATTACAAAATATAAAAATATATATTATTTTAATACAAAAAATATATATAATTATATTAAAAAAATTACTTTTTATCAAATTCAATTTCTCTCTGCTCATCTCCTATCCTATCACTCATCTTCTGTGTTGTGTTAACTATTTAGCTATTTATTTTGGAATTTGAGCTAACTAGTTCAAAAAAAGAGATAAATTACAAATATTGCTCAAATAAAACTACATCGTTACTATACACATTATTTCTTTATTAATTCAAATTATAATTAATAATTTTAAAATTTTTAAAATTATCACATTTTTAAATTTAGAAATATAAATAAAATAAAATAATTACAAATAATTATTTTAATGATGATAATTTTGACAAAAATATAAATAATAATGACAATTCAACCGAAAGATTTAAAACCAAAATTAGATTCTCTCCAATAATCTCAACTCAGTTTACTAAAAAACATATAATTAAGTGAACTTCAATAACATAAACTGACTGTAACATAAAAAATAAAAAAAAATTCTAAAGATATCAAAGATAAATCAACATTTTATATATATATTATAAAAATATATATACATATAAGAGTATAAGTGACACTGATAATCTTAAAAGACATCAATCAAAGCACAAAATAACATGATAAATTAGATCTTAGGTAAGCTCAATTGATCGGTGATACTTTTGAATTTAAATCAGCTTTAATTTCATTGACGTCTTTATTTATCACAATAACTTAAGAAAAAATACATAATCAAATTAATTATTATCATTAATCTTCAGATTTGATTTTTATAAGATTCTAATGTAGCAAATATTATGCAAATCTACTTCTAACCTACTTATCATAGAAAAACTAAGTCAACTAATAAAAATAACATTTAAAAAATATTATTAGTTATAAAAATAATTAATAATAAATAAATTTTAAAAATATAATTAAGTGTTATCCATGAAATCCGACATATGAGCTAGTCGTAATGATGTATTATTTACATGTCTCATCGCTAAGTGTGCGCATCATGCACTAAGTTAGGCACTTAATTTAATAAAACTTTTTTTTTAAAAATGTTTAAGATGTTTGGACAGAATAAAATGGATTCTGTCCAAAAATGGTTAACATGTTTTGACTTTTTTGACACAACGACTAAAATAGCCATTACATCAAAAAACAATCTAATAGGTTAAGGTCAGGCAGGTGCAGTACACACTAAACCGACTACCCAATCCGATCTATCATCTTTTTTTAAAAAAAAATTTGATGTGTACTTTCACATGCCTTTTTCAGGTCACAGATTCAGCCTGCCCTGAGGTATTACCCAAGTCATGTGGTATATTAGGTCCCCGATGAGTCGGCAATTTGAGTTGTGTCGTACCACTTGCTCTGGTGACACATAGGCATGTGAAAGCCTATGTGTCAAGTCGAGCCATGCCAGCATTTCTGCAAGTCATGCCAGGTGCAAGTCAAGTTGCCCAGACCTTTTGGAACCTTTGTTTGGGAAATACATTGGATCAGTTACTTTCTTAAGAAGATCGAAATTTAACTTATTCTACCATTCGATACTGTGAAGGTGTCAGGCAATGAGGCACAGCTTCTAATTCAGTATTTCACAAATAAAAAAAGCACAATGAGGCGAATTACTTAGTTATCAGAAAAACAATACAAGATACTATTATTATGGCATATATTCTCATAACAAATCAGTAAATCAACATTTTCACAAATATCTTAGAAAAACATAATCCCTTTTTTTCTTTTAAACTTAGTGTTATTGATAAATCAATTTGACACAAATTTGTGATTTATTTTTAATTTCACCTTTTAATTGTCTTAGTACTTTTAAGATTGGGAACAGCCAACATGTGAACTATCTCAAACTAAGTTATGGCTATGTATCGATATCCATTTGTACATTAACTAGTTAGATTATTTGATTATTAGAGTTTATATTTTATACTTGATCAATTCAATAAGATTCCAAATGTTCATTTACTAGTTAGCTAAGTCAAAATGAATATTGGCAATCTTGTGATCCATAAAGAATAATTTGAATCTAGCAGAAAAATATGATTGTAGATGTGTGACTCTACGAAAGGGCACAAGTAGAGAAGAGAACCTAAAACTTTAGAAATCATAGATTAAGGTTCACTGTTTCCAACTTTGACTTAATCCAATCAGTAGGAAAATTGATTTTCATGGTGCAAAATGATTGTTGGGTTAAAATACTCACCTTCAATTTTGTTTAACAGGTTTTTTTCTCTATCATGATGTTTTTTGAGTTACAAAAAAGTATGCCTAATTATATACCAAATTATTCAAACTTTGTTTCTACATTTTAAATGATAAGCTGGCTCAAAACATTTCTACAAATGGTCATTTCATGCCAAGCTAGCTTTTCTAAAAGTCATATAACGGGCCAAGTGAGGTTGTCCAACCCCTTTTGCCACCACTACTTGCGAGATACTTTAAATCAGATATTTTCTTGAGAAAATCATATACCCACTTACTTCTCTTAAAACTTTTTATAATGATAATTAATATTAGAAAAAGAGACATAACTTCCAACCTAATATATTAATGAATAGGCAAAGAACGCAAAAGTGAATGTATTATTTATAAGTAGATAAGATAATATGTGACTATTATGACAATGAATACTTGATAAATATAGAGAACTAATAGATATTCTTTTCACTTGCAAGTATATTTTCAAAAAAAAAAAAGAAAAAATAATTTATTTTTAACTATTTTCATGTGTGTGTGTGTGTGTGTGTGTGTTTGTTTGTTATCATAATTTACTTTTTTTAAACTTAATTACAACTTTTTAATGAAAAACACTATATTTAGATTAATTTTTTGCAAAAAAAAAAAAATAAATCTAAAAAGGTAAAATTGACTTGTAGTGACTCAAGAATTACATTGATGAAAATTCAAGAGAATAGTGATTTCAAGTGTGTGTGTGTGTGTGTGTGTGCGCGCACGTGTGTGTGTCTATATTTATATGTATTTAAACATGCATATATATATATATATGTATGTATATAGTTTATATATAGATATATGTATGCACAAATTATATATATATATATATATGTGTGTGTGTGTGTGTGTGTGTGTGTATAAATGTAGGTATATATAAGTATATCTATTTGTATACATAAATTTATATATATTTATATTTATATATATAATTATATATGTAGGTGTATATACAGATATCTATATATACATAGATTTGTAAGTATATAAATATATATATATATATGTATCTATATTATATATTGAAATATATTTACGTAGATATGTGTGAGTGTGTATGTGTGTAAGAATTGACAAGAGAAGTTATTGGAAATTATTTACATGCGATTATATTCAAAGCAAGAGAGAATTTGAGAGGAAAAGTTTTCAGAAATGTTCATAAATATAAAATGGGAGACAACGCAAGATCTTTAAAAATTTAGAGTTTAGAAGAAAAAGACACAATAGAGAAGTTTTCAAAAGGTAATTTTGAAAACAGAAGTTTCAAAAACAGAAGAAACAAAACAAGAAGTTTTTAAAAACTTTTCTAAAAAAAGAAGAAACAAAACAAGTTTTCAAAAAAAAAAGAAGTTTCAAAAATAGGAGGATTTCGAAAGGTAGAGTTACAAATGAAGAATGCTCACGACATCCAAGTTATACACTTCAAAAAATAAGCTAAAACCAAGGCATACACATCTGAAAAAGTTTCGAACAATACATACACTTCCAAAAACAACATTTTCGAGAGGAACAGACAACATGATTTTCAGGAACAAATTACAGGAGAATAAAAAAGCAAGCAGAATGTTGAAAGAAAACACCCTAGGCACTCATGAAGATAAAAAATATACATTTCAACTGAAATCCTGCTAAGCATTTATTTCCCTTTTTGTTCCTTTATTTAGTTTTTGTGTGTCGTACTTTATTTAGTTGTTAGTATTTTATTTAAATATGAATGTTATAACTTATTATGATAACAAATATCATAATTATAGACGGCTTATTTACTCTTGATTTGGTGTAACTTTCATTGGTGGTTCATTTTCAAATTTGTTATTTTATAAAAATTCTCTTTTTCATTTAATTATATTTAAAGTTAAATTTTGGTTTTTGTTTGGACAACATTTACAAAATAAAGTGCTAATATTAATTCTGACAATGATAACATTCATGAATGCAATTGAATAATGTTTATTTATTAATTTTAAATTCTATAAAAATTATGATTATTGATTTGTAAGTAATATAAAAATTCATTATTTACCCTATACTATGTTGCACGGACACGAATACGGACACGGGGATACGACACGACAAGATACGGGAACACGGAAAATTCTAAAAAACTAGGATACAAATACGACTAGGATACGTCATGATAATAAAAATAAAATTAAAAATAAAAATTATTAATTATAAATATTATGTATTTTAAATTAATTAAAAATACTGTATTATAGAATAATTTAAAATTCTGTATTTTAAAATATAAAAAAAAAATTAAACCCTCTAACACCCTCCCCCTCCCGAACCTTTTCCCCCCCTCCCCCCTCCCGAACCCACCCCCCCCAAACACTTGTTGTAGTGGATATTTTAACAAATGAAGCTCTCTTTTCCAAATCTTACAATAAAGTATTTGAGTTTCTTGAAATAATAGTTAATAATAATTATCGTTAGATACTACACAAGAGTCTATGGAAAGACAAATAGGTAGAGTGCATGAAACTGATATTCTAATAGCTTTAACAACAGAGATTTCTATTATTTCAAAAATTTGATATTCCAAATTTAGGTATAATGTGGAGATGGGCAAGTATTTGAGAATTGTTCATGCAATCCAACTTGTGTATGTTATATGAAAAATTATAACAAAGAAAATAATTTATACCTCGCCCATTATAATTCAAGATAAAAGTAACACTTTAACCTCTCCCCAAGTTGTCAATGAACAAATGTCTCAAATACAACTCAAAACCAATTATACCACCAGATTTCCAACATCATATTCCACCTCAAAAATCAAATGTTCATTATCAATTAAGACCTCATGAAAATTTGTTAAAAAAATATATTGCTAATAATATTATAATTCAAAGTCAAGCCGTATCATTGAGAAATTTAAAAAATTAAATGAAACAACCAGCAAATAGCTAACTATTCAGAGAGTTCTCTACCAAGCAATACAAAAAAAGTCAAGCAGTAAATTGTAATAGTGGTATTGAGTTGAAAATGTCTACAGATAATTCTAATCAATCAAGAAAGACCAATTCAATACTAACAAATAAAGAGACAATAAAAATTCAAAAAAAAAATAATGCATATGTCAAGTTGTCAAAGATGTTACATTGTCACTGTAATAAAGAAGGCCAAAACAACAAACTAAGCAACCATCAAAACTTGTTCATCAACGACACTATAAATAGAAGAAAGAAAGTAAAACCCGTATAAATACCTATTCGCTAAGATCACAATAAAAGAATATATTTTTCATATATAACAGATATAAAGCTAACAAATGAAAAATAATAACAAAAAGTAATAATCTGATAATAGTCATCTTAAACTCAAGTAAAAAAAATATATCAAAAATCAATACCATAAATTTGTGTAAACTCTCTCTATTTGAAAGACCATTCAAATAAAGCATTATGTTCCTTTTAAAAAAAATAATGTTGAAAACACTGTCCATTCCTCTATCAGCTAATCCATTCATCATTAGATCTATAATTACATAATAAGATATAAATTATGAGGTCATATACTGACCTCATAACTCAATGTTTTACCAAATTCAATCAACATAGGCATATCACTAACGGTGCCTCATCACAATCCACATTACAAGAAGCTTTATTTGCAAAGAAGAAACAACTAGAGCACCAAACAAGACAAAAGTCAAAAAAAATGAAGTCAAAGAAAAGGCACTAAAGCTAAAAAGACTTCAAACAAACCTTTGCCTTGTGACAGCAGATAACAGAAGCAGATACTATTTCATTCACATTTTCCTTTTCATTTATTATAGTTTTCAAATTTATTGATGTAACAACCACTGTTGGAATCTCCATAGCATGCTTTGAAGAAGCTAAAACATGAATATTTTTTGAGGAATCCACACCAATCTCAAATTTGCACCAGCTCACCTAGAAAGCAGCATTAATGAGTGTTTGAGAAAAAGTATATGTACATTGTAAAAATTACACACTCACTTTTTGAGAAATTAAATAAAACTTTGATATTGACAACCATGAAGGTCCCTTCACATTCCTTTTAATTAGAAAAAGCTCCAGAGCACTGTATATGGCTCATCAATTAATATTTCATTCTATAAAAGAATACTTAATAAAAATAGAAATAAAACATGAACATCCAAAATATATATCAAAGGATCATAGTTTATGATTAGCTAACAAAATCATATTCAGCAAGACAATTAAGGATGTCATGCAATTATGGAATTCAACTGAAATTTATTTCAATAATCTAAAGTTAATTCAAGATAGAGAGAAATACAATTGGATATCTCTCCTCCAATTTCCAGATTCCCACTATGCTAAACCAATAATAACTCGACTATATGGAGCTAAAAATTAAGAGGTGGTATTTTCACCAATACATTGTTATCAACAGCACCCACTAATTAATCACCTGTGAGAAGAATAGGTTGACCTATTATCTTTAATAGGTCTTGCCCTCTTAAAGCCAAATAAGATGATAGCTATACTGCATGGGCATGGAACAGTTCAGCCGTGCATGGCCGGACATGGAATGGTCAGAAAACCTGCCTGGACCAGGGCTAGGCCGGGCCTGCCCAAGCATAACTCGTGCCAAACCAGAGGCTGCTGTGCCTCGTGCAGGACCAAGCACGGCCCACATGCCTGGCCCATTGGCATGATCCACCGGTACGGAAAACCTGACCCAGGTCCAAAAAATCAGAAACCAGATTACCGAGAAGCAGATGCGATCTACTTGGCCCCCGCCCGGCCCACCGCATGCCATTATTTTTAAAAAAATAATAATTACAAATTTTAAAAATTCCGCCACATGACAGGTTTTTTTTATGAAACCCGCTATGTGGCTGGTCCTAGCATGTGCCAGCCACATGCACATCCCTCCATATGGCAGGATGGCACGACTTCCTTACCAGGCCTTGCCCAGCACAGCACAGTGACCCGACTGGGCCACAAAAAAATAGGTCATGCCAGCATGACACGACCTATTTGACACCTCTATCTAGGATGTACAAAACCAAAAAAACCATAGATTTTTCTTCCTAAATTTATTCTTCTTACCAATAGTATTTTTGCAAATATTGCCAGAAACATAAGATTTGTTTAGCACTATGCTCTTTTTCTATGCTCTAATTGTTTTCTGGCAAATATTGCCAGAAATATAAGATTTGACACCTTGCATGTGCCCGGCACAACTTTCTTGTTTTCGATCATCTTGCAAATTGACTACGCCATCATTGCTTCACAACCATGGAGTACATCCAATAAATCTTCTTTACTAATCACTCATAATAAGATTACTCAACATTTCCAAATCAAGCATGAAGCACAATAAATTGAACAATGAACTAAAAACAATAACATACAGCAAGATTTTTTGTGTGCAACACCAACTGAGTTAGGAAGGTTATAGTGTTGTCAGGCTGCAGCGATAAATGAGCAGTAATTATCACTGTGCCAGATATGACCACATAAATATCTATAATTATGCTACACCTGGAGTCATTATGTTACAGCTAGATCCAATGTTTTTGTGAAACAGCTAGATTGTTACAGTGGTCCGAATTGCAATATTACCACTGCTACATAGAGGTGTCATTTGTCAAGAGGGCTGAGTGGCACTGGCATGGCACGAGGCATGGCCAGAATTACCCGTGAATGGCCCAGCATGGCATGGTTCAGAACCATGTCTGAACCTAAGTTGTGCCGGCTCGAGGCACTGCTCATGCCGTGCTGGTCCGTGGGCAGTCGTGCCTCATGGCAGGCCAAACACGACACGAGTCCTTGGCCCTGTGGCATGGTCCACTGACACCATCTGAAGTTCCACCAATGGGGCTAGGGTTTTGATAAAAAAACCCAGCCACATAAGCCAGTTCGGGTTATGTGGCCAGTTGTTTCCGTTTGGGACAATTGGGCTCCAACTGAAGTTGGCTGCCTATTACGTTTTCACATAACATGGTCCATTTCTGTGTAGCCCAGCTGTTCCAGGCACGGCACAGCTCATATGACACATCTACTGCTGTATTGAACTGTTGGGTTACAAAATTTTATGTCTTTTTTTATTTTTTAGTCCCTGACTTATTTTTTCTTTCTGATCTATATTTTGACTTGAGATTTTCTATTAAAAACTCAGATTTCTATGCATCTAGTACATGTTTGTTTGTGTCTATGTGGGTCTGTGTGTGTGTTTGTGTGTGTGTGTGTGTGAGAGAGGTAGTAATCAACAAAAAAAAAAAATCAATAGGAGTTTCTTTTCTTCTTTCTATGGCATCATTGCACATGGGATCAAAACAAAGCTTGTTTTTCTGCTGAGAGAAAAAGCTTAACTACAAAAAGGGAACACACTTGATAAAGCAAAGATGGATCAAAAAGAGGACTCCAGTCAGTCCTTTTCATCTGCCCTTTGAATTAACCTCATTGCTTCTTTTGATTTTTTTATCTCCAAATCACTCTTATAAGCATAACAGCAAAAAATTTATTTCAATGGTCTTGATCAGTTCAGATGGTTATTTGAAGGGGTGACAAAATCAGCTTTAATACAGGTCTTGATGATGTATGCTAAGTTTGTGAAAAATCATGCCTATGGCATACTTGCTAGTTTTAATACAGGTCTTGATGATGTATGTGATAAGATATTTTAATTTCACCCTTACAACAGATCAAGATATTATTTTCTGAAGTTCAATAAGAAAGCAGGCAAAAAAAAAAGTTAGGTGACACCAAGACTCCTCTGCAAACCAAATTTAAAGTTATCACTGTGAAAGACCAAGATTCACAACATACAACTGAAAAATCCAGGAACCTTGAAAAGGCATATTGTGCCTACTAGTCCATAGTCAAGATCCAGGAACTTAAAATAGTGATAATATTACCCATCTCAACTTGAAGAAAAAAAAAACAAATTGGGATGCTTTACAAACTCCTTACAGTTATAAAATTATCTGCAACTTTTTTTATATCCAAGAAAAGTAATTTCCTAACATCCCTTGAAAGCACAAAAGATTTGCTTTATGGAGTTTGGAGCATTACCCTTATGTCTTCATATGCACTTAGCCACCACAACTAATAGTGAAATTTTAAGATTGATATTTATCTCCAATAGCAAGATTTGGAAGCATTAAAATTAAGTCCCTTTATCCTTAAGTTTGTTCGATGTATTCCAAGCTTGTCTTGTTACTTACTTTATATGAGAAAGATATCTGAAGATTACAATTGTTGCATTATGTTCTCACAAAATCATTGTGAATTTCATGACAAGACTTGGGTGAAAAAGATTGACAATTCTAAAGAGAATAAAGAACTCTACTACTTTAAAGAGGACATTCATGAGACTAGACAAAATCAAAGAATTAGTTGGGACTCAACTTTTATCAAAAGGTAAGATTCTATAATGTTATGACATTTTAGGTTAGTATATCCCAATTTTTTTGGTTTCAAATTTTACTTCCTATAATGTGTGATTACACAATTATTAATAGAGTGAATTATACACAAACTCTAAAATTAAATATATTTAAATAGGAATAATATTGAAATGGCTGATCACTTAAAAAAAAACTTTATGTTACATGCATATGTTAAAGACTGCATTGATTACGATAGAAAATACATTCGTTCAAAGGTAGAAGTCTTTGGCTTGAGACTTATCAGATGCAATCTCTCCAAATTTTGATAATAAGAGTGTCAATATATTAATCTCTCTCAAATCGTATCCTAAAACAAGAACATTATTCATTGAACACAATCTCCACTTCCAACATTGGTTATAAAAGGTTATAAAATATCAAGAAGTCTTTTTTTAAATATCAACCTTACAAACCCTATAAACCATTTATTCTTGTGGATAATAATATTTGTAACCCATCATGATCTCAAAATCATTATTCTAGATGCTTGTTTATGACTTTTATGGATGATCACACAAGTATAATAATTTTACTTATTAAAAAATTTTGACATAGAACAATTTTTCTATCTTTTATAATCAAGTTAAAAATATTCAAATTCTGTGTGTATCAAGTAGAATTAGTTGCTAAGAGTATTTACATTTATATTTAACATGGTACCAATAATGTAGGTCATATCTTGATGCAATGTCAAATGATTTCATCCAAGAACAATATGTCTCGGATCCGATATTCACTAGATACAACCTCTTCAAATTTTTGAAAAAAAACTATCAAGATATTTTCATCAACATTTAACATAGTATCAGTGGTAGTAATCTAACTTATTGTCACTCTAAACTATGACCTCATCTATGTTTTTCAAAAAAAATTACTTCGAATAATAATTTTCTTTATTCACCTTAGACACCTTGATATCTTTAACATTTTAATCTTCTTGTTTGAAGTGATTTTAAGTCATTTTAAAGGTAATTTTAAATTTTTTTCATTTGGGTATCAAAATTTTAATTAGATTTTTTGGTAAGACTAATTAATTTTGTGTTTATTCCAGAAGATACTTTTAGAAGCTCTAATCCTTTGTTTTTTGATAGCTTCATCTCAAGTTGACTTGATTACTATAAACACAAACCTAGTCAGTATGCAATGATTTTGTTATTTTCTATATTTTTTTCATTCTTTTTTTGAGGGTAAAGATAATCTAGAAAGAGATTAAGAATAAATGAACATATATCACTCAATATAAATTGGAATAGCATTTCACATGCTCAATGAGCTCTCTTAGTGCATATTTAATTTGAGTCCCAAATAATTAGAGAAATTGATAGATAATCTTCCTACGGATAGCAATCAAAGACGACGGTATGATGTAATAGATGTCATTTTGATTAATCAAGATAAGTATATATTTGAGATTATAAGAAAATTAGATGAGTATATATTTTTTACAAATCAAGATGGGAGTAGGCATTATAAATAATCTTTTCATAATTATGATATATTTCAATAACTTCTTTCTAAACAAACAAACCTAACAAGTGCTACTAGATGAAAAGAATAGTCTAGTAAAAATATTTATCATCAATCTCTTGGAGTTAAGAGGTATATTCAATTAAGAGATAAAAAATATAAATTCTCTGTAAGCAAATTATTCTTGTCCAATGAAAGATTTATCACAAAGTGATCAAAGATTTATATTTTATCACAAATATAAATTCTCTTTTAATTCCAACTTATTGAAGGATAAGATGCAGGAATTGTATGAGAAGTATGAGAGCTACAATGACTTATCCCCATTATGCAAAGAGGAAACACACATGATATTTAGGGGCTGTTAGATAAAGCATTTAATTTATTCAAACCATTGAAAATAAAAATTTTTAATGAATTTAAATTTTTAATGCATTTGATTTAAAAAGTTTTGGTGCTGAAAATTAAAAAATTTAAATAAAATAGCATTGAAAATATTAAGTAGAGACATACTTATCATTGAATGCTAAAATGTGAAAATACTCAACATAATAGATTTTCTAAAATTACCATTTTATCTTTAAAATTTTTCACACTTGTTTCGTTTTTGTTTTTGTCATCGTTTATGTAAATTTTTTTCTTTTTCTCACGCAAGAGTTCTATGTGTTTTGAGAGTATAGTTAACTTGGTTTTGCGGTGAGCATAAATAGTTTTTATGTTGTTGATATTTAGGATATCTTTTGTTTTTTGGGTATTTGATTTTTGCAATGTTAGAATAATCAGATTTTATTTTTTGTTTTCTTCTCTGGAACTCGAAGAACTCGATTCTTATTTTATGTTGTTGCCAATTTCTTCGCGAAGTTCTTAGCGAAGAACTCGATTCTTACAAATAATTTAAAAACAACAATCAATACATTTTATTTATCACGATTACTTTGAATCCCGAATGCATTTGTTTTTTTAGAAAATGTTTGAATCCCGATTTCTTTGAGTTTTTCTTCTTTATAAATGATTTAAATCCCAAATAGTTTGAATCCCTAATAATTTTTATTATTCTTTTTTCTATTTGTTTGAATCCTGAATGATTTTAGATATTTCATTCTATTTTGTTTGAATCCGGAATAAATTGAATGCAGAATAAATTAAATCACAAAAGCTTGTCTAGACCTTCAGCACAACTATTGTGCAACACATCTATACCTTCTATTTTGTTTATCATTTTGCTTAATGTAATTATATTAGGCTGAATGGATTGATCCCGAATAATTCAAGTAGTCTGAAATATGTTTAAGTACATAGATGATACAACATTCCAAGTTGCTTGATTATGTCTTATATCTAATATAAATTACCAATGATATTCTTATTACTTGATTATGTCATATATTTCATCATATGTAGTCGCTTTATTTATGTTGGGCATTCATTTAAATGAGTTTTATAATATATGTTATGCATTATTGTGAGTTTTGTTATTGTATTATTTTTTAATATTTAAAATTAGAATTTATTATCTATTCTTTTACTAAAAAAAAGAAAATATTTAAAATAATTTTCGTTAAATTATCTTATGTAAAGATGACTTCTCTTGATACTATTAGAGCTAGTTTGAAAGACTCAACACTAGTTAAATTTTTTTTTAGATTTATATTTTGACACAAAATATTTTGGAAAAAAGGGAGAAAGCTTGCATGTTGAATCATTAGATAAAATTTCAAAAACTTTTAAGAGAACAAAAATTTAAGTTTTACTTAAAAGCAATTGAAAAATAAATAAAATTATTTTAAACATAAATACACGGTATAGTCAAATTTAATAGGAAAATCTTGTCATTATTATAATCTAGTAACTAATACAATTGACTAGACTTCAAAAGAGTGAGAAGAATATATCAAGGTATAGTTCATTTCTTTAGTTTATATTTTAAAAAAATAAATTAAACTACTATTGACTATTTACAAAGATTTGATTAACAAAAAATTCCGGATGCATAACAATTTCAATATACTAAACTACAATATGCAGATGAGATGAGATCACTCTTTAATAACATTACAACTACTAAGTAAGAATCATGAGGTCAATCTAAACAGGAATTGCCTAAAAATTATGCTGATAAACATTCATCAAGTACTTAATCAACTGTAGAGAATTCTTATATACACAAGAATATAGAGCTTGAATCTTTACCAAGCCATTCATCATCAAAAAAAAAATATTTACTAAAAAGGAAGAACCAAAAAAATAATAATAATAAAGAAGGAGATCTAGATAAAAAATTACTAACTATTTTAAATATATTATAGCAATCAAATGGACCTAGCATAGAAAAATATAATAATAAGTTTGATGAGATTACAACATTACCTATGGATGATCCATTATGCATTGCAGCTTCAAATAATTTTTGCAAAAGCAAAATATACGAAGAATGATTGATGATATTTTCACAAAAGCCAATGACAATCAGAATTGCTTGGATTCGAATGAATGTAAAAAAATTAGGATTACTTTAGTTTTCTTTTAGATAAGTGGGGTTTAAGCAAATGCAATTTTATGTGTTATTTTTTATGTGTTATTTTTTATACTTTGTCTACACATTTATTTATATTGATATAATTTCTTTTCATGATAATATTTTGTAGTTCAGTTTGCCCATAATTATGTTTACTTTTATATTTTTTAAATGATATATTTGCAAATTTGGAATATTGTCAGAAAATGTTAACTAAAAAATAAAGAAATATATTGAAAATCATAGTATTAATTCAAGTCAGGAAGATTATTAAAAAAAATGAATTGGAAGAAAACTAGATACAGACTCAGTACTAAAAGATTTTGCATATGTGCAATAAATTTTAAATAGTAATCCAGCACATTATCTAAAAATTTTAAAAATGAATAAGCAAATATTTTTGCATATTTTTGAGCATTTCAAAAATAGAATATGATTAAAAGAAGGTCATTACATCAAAGTTGAAGAAAAAATAACAATATTCCTTATGATATTAAATCATAACGTGAGAAATCGTGTTATCAAAAAAAAATTTAATCATTCAACTCAAACCATACATCATTACTTTAATGAAGTATTATAGACAATGCTTCTCTTTGGAAGAGAGATGATTGTGCCTATCCCGATAACTAAAATTATAAAAAATCATCACAATCAATAATTAAGAAAATTGTTTAAGATAAATAAAAATACAAGTTTATTATTATTGATATTTTTGTTGTTATAATTATTGTTATATTGATATTTATTCTAATTAATAGGATGCTATTGATGCACTTGATAGGACGCTTGTTAATGTTGTGATACCATCTGACAAACAAGTCTTTTTTAGAGGAAGAGAAAAAGGAGAAAGTTATCAAAATATTCTAGTAATATGTGACTTCAATATGATTTTTAAATTTTTTTGGACTATATAGGAAGATATAGCACATGATTCAAGAGTATTATCAGAGACTATACGTAATCCAGAAAATATTTTTATAATTTTCTTCTCGGCTATTATTAATAAATTCATAATTAATTAAAAAAATAATTTTTTATATAGATAAATATTATCTTTGTGATGTTGCATATACACATACTCGAAGATTTATGACACCTTACCGTAATGCATGATGTTGGTTGTCTGATTTTTACAATGGTGTCCACCCTCGTACAAAAGAAAAGATATTCAACTATGCACATGCCAGATTGAAGAATGTCATTGAACGATCTTTTGGTATTTTGAATGCTCATTTTCCAAACTTAAAGAGGATGACACCTTATCCTTTTCAAGTACAAAGAAACATTGTTATTATTTGCATAGCTATACATAATTATATCCATAAATTATGTATTATTGATGCTTTCTTGGAGCATGGTGAAAATGAATATGATAAAAATTCAGAAATATCTCAAAATAATTTATGAATATTTACACTACAAGTAGAAGAAAGAGCTGCACAAATCGATCAAATTTACATGTTTAATTTAAGAGAAAAAATAACAAATTAACTGGCTGCTAATTAATTTTTGTTTATTTTATAAACATATTTATATCTTTTGTTTGAATTTTATGATTTACTTATTGATATGTTTTTAGTAATTTTCTTTTAAATAATAATTAATAATTGTAGTAAAAAATAAAATATTATTAAAAATTCTATTTATTTTGAATAATATGTATCACAATGATAATAAGGATAAAAATATATATTATTTTCAGCATTCAGTAATTACTATAATCAAATAAGATATTTATCTTCATCATTTAATTATAAGTAATTTATCAAATAATTTTTAAATACAAATTCAACACTTGTAAAATTTAATATTAATTTTATCACTAATTTTCATTGCTAATTTTCATCACTTAATTTTTTCAATTTTATCAAACGGACCTTTACTAATATTTACGTCATGATTTCAAGCAAATATTTTTTTCCAATCTATATAATCTAGTAAAGGAGTACACCAATTAATTTCAACAAATATTAGATAATACGACATGAGGCCATGTAATATAGCTCTCTTTTATTACCCTCGATATGGACTATTGGATAGTTGACTTAAGAACTAACAATCATGTTAGACATAATCACTCTTTATTTTCTTCTATTATACCTAATATCATAATATATAAAGATGTTAGTTAATTTTTCATAAGTGAAATATTTAAGTTCATATGTTTGGCTAATGCTAATGGATTTATAGCTTAATAAATTTCTAGCTCTTCAATTTCAATTATATGATCCATAAAAATAACCAGATAATACAGAATTAAAATTAAGGATCAATATTCTAAATATTTAATTTCCAACTCAACAAATATAGCACTTAATGTAAGGATCCACTATATTTACTAAATATGCTCATATAATACATATACATCTAAGTGCAATGCAAATGATCGAAGTGTACATTGATGAACATATATTCATGATGTTATAAAAATTTTTTGGAAATTTCATAAAAAGAACTAATGTATCCCAGCCTAATTTTCAATAATAAATATATCACTCTTACTATTGATATAGTCAAATATTAAGTGTAGATAGCTAATATATTACTCTAACATCATGTACGTATAAATTCAATAGTATCTCATATCAATCTAAAATTTTTTATTTGTAGACCCACTAATAAATATAGGCTACTAAACTCTTGTTGTTTGCAATACATTCTAAGATATTTTCAAAATTTTCTTATAATTTTTAATATAAAAAAAATAATTTTCATCTAGTTTGTACTATTAATTTAATTACATGGTACAAATACTTAATAATTTATTTCTAATAATTCTGACAAACATAATAATGACAACTCTGTTATTTGAAGAATCATAAAATATAAAATTGAAAAAACTATCCCAAATTTCATATTCCTTGTAAATTTCATCGCACATTCATATATGACATTACTATCATAAAGATGAATAATCTTAAAAATTATAAAATATTTTTATTATGTTTCAAATTTGAATCTATATAATAAGTAGTGAAACATAAAAATGATGTATCATCACGACTAGTCCAGATATTAGAAGTCATGAACACTACTCAATTAAATTTTTTAAATTCATTAATTATTAATTATTTTTTTAACTTATAATATTTTATAATGTCTGTCCTACTAGTAGACTTAGAAATCTTATAATAAGCTAGCTAGAAATAAGTCTAATACATTATGGTTGTCATGTCTTTCCTCCCAATGATATTTCAAATGCCTATGATCAATGAAGCTTATATTCATTGATCAATGAAATTTTTCCACTCAAAATTATTACAGTAAATGAAGAGAATCAATGAAGCTTAATTTCATCCAATTTCAAATGTCTCGTCACTCAATTAAGTTTGCCTAATATCTAATACATCATATTTTTAGTACATTAATTAGCTTACCTCTTAAGATGGTTAATCCCACATGTACTCCCACTTATGTATATTTTTTTATAATATATAGATTATACACATTCTGTTTTGACACCCAGAGAATTTTTATTTTTTTATTATGTCAAAATAAATTCATACTATTAAAGTTCACTTAGTTTTAAACTTTTTAAACAAATAGGTCAAGATCATTATAGAGAACCTAATTTTGATTAAGTTGTTATTATTTATATCGAACTCTAATTCATTATCATTAAAATTACTATTTAAAATATTTACTTTTTTTATTATAAAAATTTTATAAATATCACAAAGTAATAAATAAATAACTTTATATATCATAATTAGAAGTGACAAACGGGTTGAGTTGGATTAAACGGTTACAGATTAAATGGGTGACGAGTGAAAAATATATAAATCCGTATACAACACATTTAATAAACAGGTAAAAAATCAAAACACGAACACGAATCATTTAATAAATAGGTAACACAACATGACTAGTTTAATACGTCTAATTTTAATGGGATAGGTTGGGTCGAGTTAACACAATAAACCACTCATTTGGCCCATTTACCTATTTACCACACGTTTGACCCATTTAACACGGTAAACTACATGTTTAACCATTTACCCATTTATTTAAATCAGTAAACGAGTTATGAACGAGTTAGCATGTATCACCCTAACACGACCCATTTATTAAACATATTAAACAGGTTGACCCGTTTATCATCCGAACCCGTTTAGGTATCACCCAACCCCATTTAATCAGGGATTAATTGTGTCGGTTTATCATGTCGTGTTGAATTTTGACAGGCCTAATCATAATAACATAAATTTATTTGGGTAGCATCCCACGATCATAGTTCACTTTTCACCTCTTCTCTTTTTTTTAACATGTCAAACTAGTACACAAAAAATAATGAAATTGAATATTACACAAAGTATCGTATCACAAAACTCAAAAAAAATAGTGAAAAAGAATAAGAGAAAAAGAAGAGAAAAATAAAATTCAAATATTTCTTTCTCTATTTATAAAAATTTTTAATAATAAAAATATATTTTATAATTATTTTTTAATAAAAAATGAGCAGAAACCCAATTTCTACATGTAACAATTAAATTATATTTAAATGTTACAAATTAATAAGAATAAAAAAAATTATGACATAACAGCAATGGGTGTGACCAATCGCTTTCCATGTTAGCACCCTTTATGTGAACGTAACAAGCATCAAACATAACTCATGAGGTGTTGACTCAGCTGGATGCTGACTGGGTAGAAACCAATTTTTATATAAAAACTTTGGTCCCATTTGTACATGACTCAAGATCCATGTCAAATCATAGATAATTGTGTCCATAGATCATGCTAACAAGCAAAGTACATGAGTCATGCCTCATGCCAACACGAACCTAATCTAGGAATAATTCTAGACAATGTCATGTTAGGTAAGGCAACTATTTCAAGTTATGCCTCATCTCATGCCAAAGATGTCCAGCCCACTTGACACCTCTATTAAGAATTATGATCATATTCTCATTAAGTCTTGAAATTTGTTTCAAGCATCATAAAGTATCTCTTGCTCACTTTATCTAATCTAGTTGATTACTACCCTCAATTGTGATGTCACTCATGATGGAAAAAATCTAGTGAGAAAACTTTGAGCCTGTTCTCTCTGCTATATTTATGGACTCTCTATAAGCATTAAAATACGAAATCAATTACGCACTTTGTATTTAAGAAAAAACCAGAATAATTTCAACTTGATCACATCATGATAGATTCTATTCATATTTACCATATCACATAACTATTAAAGATGACAATATGACTATTGGATCTTCTAAAAAACATTCTTCATATTAATGTTGCAGTGTGGATATCAAACACGACTTCAACTATAAATTATTAGCATTGGATAGATTGTTTTCTTATTCCCAAATAAATGTTTGCTATAGTTGGTCTCCAATAAACACCTAGTGTTTGGAAGTGTGTGTTGTTGCTCTTGTTGCTCGGCACCTCTGTCATTATTTTCTTTAATTTTGTTATCTACTTTCATAATGGCTTTTCCATTTCTTTATCTCCTCGAATACCTCTAAATTTTCTTAATTTTTTAATTCAAAGGCAATAATACAATTTCAGATCTTCGATTCATAAAAAAAAGTATCTACAAAATAAAACAAACTACAAAACAAAATACAAAAAAAAAAAAACACAATGAACCAACTAACTAAAAAAATGAAAAAAAAATCCTAAAAGATTAAAACCAACACCATCAAATCAAGATTACTTGGAATTCCCAGCAAAAATGTAAACAGTTATTAAATATTTTCTATTTGCACTAAAATCAGCCATAAATACACAAATTTAACAAGTGATAAAGTTGACTCTCAACGTTCAAATATCGATCTCACATGTATTGATATTTATTTTTATTTTAAGATGTCAAAATTTTCAACAATATTGGCTTAAACCAAATAAGCAATTCAAAGGGCAATAAGATTGGTTTACTTCATTGTATATGATCAATGCCTTGTCTAAACATTCATGATCAACAATATGCAAATTATTAATTAAATGGATGATAAAATGTATGACCTTGTCGATCACACTTCTCATACTCATCAATTAGTCATCGACAATAATTCATATAGAAACTAAGAATGATATTAAGCATATTATCCTTGCAAAAGACACATACAATCACGTATCACAGTAAATACCTCAAGCATGTGTTCGTATTCACCTATCATGGTACTTATAAAAATCACATAATATCTTGAGTAGACAAATATTTGAATGACACTCAATTTTTCAATTATCACCTAGTTAGTTCATGCAGTGAATACCTCAAGTATATATGTTTGTTCCTAGCATTCCATATAGAGTGTTGCCCACATTAGTGCTCTTATAATTTGTCACTCTTTTAAGAGTCACACATAAATATTCTTATTACCTATTACCATCCTCAAAAACCATAACCCAATTCATATGATGAATTACCTAAGATAAGTAATTTACATTTTGACAAAAGCCAAAATGAGTAATATTTTCTAATGACATCAACAAAATCTACATTGCAATTCCACAAAACACAATCCACAAATATCCACATTTCAACAATCATATTACAAAATTCATAAATCAATCATGGACAAAGGTCTAGCTTGGCATTAGAAAATAGCTGAGGCAAAGAAAGATACTTTATTATTCACGAATACAATTATCAAAAATCCTCTTCACGAATTAATCATGTTGGTATAGCATTTCTAGAAGTTGTCTGCTTTTGGCTTCAGGTGAAAAGGTAACACCGTCTACAAACAATTTACTTTGTTAGGGTATAATCAATAAAGTCATTTTGTTTCGCCTAGTATTCTATTTTGTTATTTGGCAGTAAAATGTCACGATTTTCCCAATTATGCTTTACCTTGTCACAATTATCATGTTTTTCTCCTTGCCTTCAACTCCATGTGTCACCTCATGTTGTGCCTTTTAGAAGGGCATTTGTGGGTTAAAACTGGAAAAGATCACAACATGGCTTTTGTTGTCGCAATTATGACAAGATAAAGTCACGATGTGACTTTTGTTGTAGAAACTGCCCTGGTGCTTGTGGTTCCATTTAGCATTACGACTACAAAATATGGTGTCACGATATGTGGATATCATGACTTATTCTACTTAAGTCTTCAAATGGCATAGCCGTGACTCATAGAGATGTCATGACATGTGAATGTCATGACTCAAATAAATAGTGTCGCAACTTGTTCTGATGCAACTATTCTTCTTCTTTGTTAGGAATATGGTTGCAACAAGATATTCTGAGTTGCAACTTCAATTACGACCCTTTCTACCTCACTTTGCTGGTTAATTCTTCATTTTCACTCAAAACCTCCTTAACTACAAGTTGTGGTGAAACCTTCATTAACTCCTCAACTCGATATTATTAATATAATTCATACTAATAATAATCCAAAAATATAAGTATATTTTGGACCTATCAAATGGAAATTTGAATTTATTATTTTTAAATGTTGAGATACCACTTTTTTAATAATATTTAAAATACAATAGTCATTACAATAAATAGTGTATAACCACTTAAATCTTTTTTCTTTTGTGCACAATTTTTAAAAATAAAATTTATGGGTGCCTAAATACTAATTATTTGGGTTTGGCGCACCAAAACCAAATTTTCTCTTTATTAAAAGCCTCAAAACAATTACCATAATGCTATGATTTAAAGAAAACATTTTGAGAGGACTCTCTAGAAAAAATTCATAGCATACCTAGAAAGAGTTCCAAGCAAACAAGAAAAAGTTTTGCCTTTAAGATCTGCTGGAAGTGGAGGATCCTGAAAAGACAGAACATTAAAATCACAGTGAGACATTAAAATAACCAAAATAAAAAAATTAAGCAATTTCATACACTTAATAGTACTAAATTTTAAAAAATAGCCTACGTCATGAGTACATGAATTATCAAATGAATAATTTCTTAACAAAAGTATATATGAAAAAAAATCATGCACTTATAGCTTTAAGGCCATGTAATAAACAACTGGGTTTGATAAGCTTGGTTGGATACCTTGAAAGGATAATGTATCTTGAGTACATAACTCTCACCAACAGGTATATCAGATCTTTCAAATGCATATCTTCTCTGTCAGGGATTCAGAAAACAAATATGAGAAACATTGCATGAAAAAAATAACCACAAATAATAATGCCATGTAATAAACAATCACTAAAATACTGTCTTTGAACCTTTACAGGAGTCATACTGAACTTTGAAACATCAAGTGCTAACAGGTGGTTTACTATTTCATTTTTCAGATCAAAAGCCATGTCCTGGAGAACAAAATCACAGGTCAACACAATAAATTGAAAATTGTATTTAAAATTAAATTATATCATATATGTATGCTCCAAATTCAACCATGGGATAACACTCACTTGTAGCATCTTCTGAAAATCTGCAACAGACATCCGTGATTCCTTGACATTCTTCTCAATTGTGATCAACTCATCATTGTTAAATATAAAACCATTTGGGACTGCATAAACACATCTAAGCATGTTCTTGACCACCACACAGCAGCTGTGGTATGCATTCTCTAGTTTGACCTGAACTCAAGTATCATTATTTTGCAAATTATCAAGTGTCTACTTTTCATATTCAAAAAATATTCAGGATCCATTGCTATTGTAAGAAAATCAATTAGATAGTACAAGTAATAAATAGAGGAGTCAAATGGGTCCGACCAACAAGACCAGCACATTTTAGAATATAAAAACTAATAATATTTTCTTAAAAGATTATGACAAGCTTATTACTAAAAAATAAATAAATTTTTTAGTGTATTTACAACATTAATGTATCATTTGTGTTTAACATCTCTCTTTTTCATTAATGACACAAATAATAATTATTTCTTCTTTTTTTTACTAAACACATAAATGATAATTTATTTAAATTTATTATATAAAAAAAACTAAAAATAATAATAATAAAAATAAAAATCATTGTAATATATCCTGTTAAAATTTAAAAATAAACTTACTAACCAAAAAAGAACAAACAACTTAATGAACAAAAACATACAAATGATTCCCTTATTATATAATATGCAAACTAATTGAAGTAGCTTACAAGTTGGGTACATCCATCAAAATATAAAAGAAAGCAAAAAAATAATAAAAAATAGCAATACAAAATTATAAATTGAAAAACACTCATTCAAGCTGATATACAAAAGACCAAAATATTAAACTTAAAAGAGAGAAAAATAAAACAACACATTTTTAAAATATTTGTGAAATTATCTTATGATTACTCAAGTAAGTATCGAATCAATAAATATCTCACAGATAATTATCATCATTATTATGAACTCTACCTCCCTATTAAATCTTAAAACAATTAATTAATTTTATTTTTTCATTAGACAAAATTACCTTCAAGAAAGCTACAAGAATTTGTAGTAAATCTATTTTCAATACAAGCTGATATAAAAGTTGGATCGTGCTAATCCAAGCCTTGTATGAATTTATGAGTTGACTATATGTATTTATAATCTTTGAAAATGAACTTAAGTCCTGTATAAATCAAACTCATATAAGAGTTAACTGTACATGCAAAGAATTGCATTAACTAATCATGCCAAGTGGTTGGCTATACATGCAATATATAATCTGATAATATTCAAACAGTTAATATTTTTTATAGATCTCTGAACTTTTACCAGTCATTGAGTCAATTAAAAACATCACATGAACTAAAATAAATATTTAAATCAATCAAAAAAATATCTGCTTGAAATACAATACAACTCATGAATCCAACTTGTATGAGAGTATCGAACATATACTACATAGGTGATAAGATAATATATCTCTTAGATTAAATAACATCCACATATACAAATCTCCCAAGTGGTTGCTCATTCTTCTTGAACAACGACTGAAAATATTCCGTTAGTTAGGTGATTCCAAACCCATAAACCCACATAACCAAGCTATTTTTTAAGTATAAAATAAATAAAATCACTAAGCCATCAAGATTCCTCATAAAACTAAAGAAAGAAATTATAATATACATTTATAAATCAAACTAGATAATTACATATGAAAATCTTACAAATCATACTCTCACAAAACTATACATATATACTTTCTCTTAAATCTAAGTCATTACTCCATATATACTTTCTCTTAAAACTATCCATGAAAATATATGTTTTTCACATCTAAGTGTTGTATCTTAGAAATGTCAAGTGGGTCAGATGACCCAAGCATGACATAGCCCAATGTAGCCATGTCAAGCATGGTATAGCCCAATGTAGTCATGTCAAGCACGACACAATCCAAAAATATGACTAGATCATAGTATTGTCAAGCCAAGATTATGTGACTCACATGCCAAGCACAATAGCATGACCCATTTCATGATGAATTTAAAAAAAAAATAGCACTTTTAAAATGGCTACATTTCTCTCTCAGTCATTTGTCATCGTTGACAGAATAGCAAAAGGCCAATGACAGTCATTATCCAATCAACTATAATAAAAAACATTTAATTTTTGAGCAGTCAAATTACTTCCAACAAGTCAATGGCAAATACTGATGGCTATAAAAAAAACTCGATTAAAAAATTAACAAATATAAAAAATAAATAATAGATAAAAATTATAAATATTATTTTAATATATTTTATTTTCACAATTAATTTGTAAGCTAATATCTTCACCTCCATTGGCTCAGATATTGTCGATCTTTGCCTACTTTTTTTATTTAAATTTATAATTTTAATTTGAGGGAATAACAATGTTAATTTGATGATGAGCTACAACTTCTAGGCACGACAATATATGGTAAAGCCTTCAAAATAATTGTTTCACACATAAAACTAATGTATATATTACATTAAAATTAATTTATTTTATTATTAATTTTTAGATTAATAAAAAATTTAAAAACAAATAAAAAAATAATATTTTTCTTCTCTTACTTCCAATCTAGTCTCCAACAATAAAAATAATAATAACTAATAAATATTATGAAAATAAATTAGATATAAATATAGATTATAATGATAACTCAATCAAAAAAATTTAAAGTCAAATTTAGGTTCACTTTCATGATGTCCACTCATATGCCTAAAAAACTTAAAATATATAACTTTTAATAGGGTGAACACATTTTAACATAATTAAAAATAAAAATATTAGGAATATTAAAAAAATCAACATAATATTATATATATACATATATATATATAAGTATTAGTGACATTGACACCTTAAAAGACATCGATCAGTATACTAAAAAACATAATATATTTAATCACATGGAAATCAAAATTAGTGATTTGATCTTTAAAGTTAGATCAACTTTATATTTATTAATTATCTTCATTTACAAAAATGGTTTTGAGAGAAAATACATGATAAAATTGATTACTAACATAAATCTTCCGATTAAATTTTGGAAGAATAATAAAATAATTAATAATTAATAAAATATTTAATTATTAGCTTATTTAATAATAAAATATTATATTATTAAAATAGTTAATAACATGCAAACATACTTTCAACTTGATTATATAAAATTTCTAAGTCAACTAGTATGAAAGATATAATAAAACATTTTAAATTTAAAAAATTATTAATAATTAACAAACTTAGAATCAAAATGAAGTAATCTTCATAATACCCGACATTTAAACTAAACACAATAATATTTCATTTACATACTTCATCATTCATTATATAAATATTAAGTAACTAAATAAAAATATTAAGATTGCTTAAGAATCTTTATTCCCATGATGATTCCGTCATTAATGAGTATTTAATGAAGATATTTATATAATATGGTACTTAATATTATATTTTTAGTATTATTAACATATTACAATTAACATATTTATTAAAACCATTAAATATAGATCCATAGCTAATATGTTTCATATTAAATATAAATGACATGTAATTAACTTAATAGTACAAGAAAAAAATTAAAATAATTTTTCTCAGATTAAAAAATATAATAAATTCACTAATAAACCTTAAGACACTTAATAGATAACAAAGGTTTTATACTATGTTTGCCAATGTATTTATAAAAAAAACTAAATGGATATAAAATAATATTGAAATTATATATATTTGATATTATAATTATGTGTTAGCTACCAACACATAATATCCTACTATGTCAATTATAATAATAACGAACTTATTATTGATTAATCAGACTAAAAGACAAATGTTATTTTTAAAATTTCTAAATAAATTATAATCTGATGAATATGTATTCATCTATGTACCCTCTCGCCACATATATTACACTTAGGTATATATGTAATATTTATAATATATTTAGCAAGTCTAGTTGACATACCTAATTTTAATGATATAATTGTTAAGTTAAAAATCAAGTATTTAAAATACTTATCATTCATATTAAAATATATAAACTACATTATATTGCTTAATTAAATGTATATATCCTAAAATTAAGATAAAATAGATAAAAAACATATTAAAATATATAAACTTACATTATCCAAACATATTTTAGCAAGACTTTAAGTACAGACATTAACACTACATTCAAAAAAATAACTTTTTTTATTCAGTTAACTAAAGACAAATGACAATATAATGTATCAAATAAAAGTGAGCTATCTTGATATTTTAATATTGATTATTATTTCATCAAATCACATGATAATACTAAAAATTTAGATATATTAAGTTAGTAAAAAACATACAAATTCATATATTACATACTATCTAAGATGACGTGTGATTTATTAACTCATCTAATATCTAGCATAATATTAAAATCTATTTTTTGTATACTTATAAATATTATTTCAAATCAAAGATTAAACATGACTAAATATCATAGTACTTTTATGCTTAAAGAACTAAAATAATTCAAGAATGAATATTCAAAATAAAATAACAGATATACTAATAAATAATGATTCATATGCCATCAAAGATATTGAGCTTACTGATAACTTAAGAATCATACATAATAATCTGAATCACACTATAAGTACAAAATGATAATGAATATTAAGAGATTAGCATATGTATTATTGATTTTATTAGTGCTTGCTATTTATTTATTAATTTATTATTATTTTTCATATCATCATATAACTAGAGGAATCAAACAGATCATGTCATGTCAGCATGCCTGTTACAGTATTACAAAGTTGTACCACCTTGTAGTGCAAGAAACACCATGACATGATTCCCATGTCATGTAAGAAATAGCATGGTATGATTCTAATATCATGCTCAACATGACATAGTTGGCCCGCATAGTGCAGGGCAATGCCAAGCCTGGAGCATGTCGTGCTAATTCAGGCCAACACGAACCAGCCTTTTTATTGGCCTTTTAGGCTATTCAATATTCACTAACACTATTAATTATTATGGGACTTTGGCTTGAGCTATTGGACTTTACTTTTATATTTTAAATTTTAATATATATTTAAATTTTATATCATAATAACCATGATGTGATCGTGACTTCATAATCTAAATTATATTTCAACATTTCATTCAGCTCAAATAAAAGATTGATTTTTTTTTTATTTTGATAAAATATTAATGGAACAAATATATAATATAAATAATCCATAAATCAAATTAAAAAAATATATCAAAACTTAAATGATAAACTTTGCAAAGTATAATCTAATCTAATATCTAATAGATCAATAGATAATAGTGCATAAATTAAAATACAAAAATAACAAAAATTAACAAATAATAATACTATAACACAATATCAGTATTACATAAATCAAGAATCATCAATGAGCTATTGATATTTATGGTATGATATTACAGATGGAGATATAGATCATCATTATCATGAATACATCTAAAAATGTTATTAATGTCATCAATATCTTTTATCTCCACATTCCAAAAATTATCAACTATTATTCTCTTGTATCTTATCATAAATGTCCAACATCAAATCTTCTCAATCATTCATATATGCAAGTGTCTCTATGATATTTGATCATAATCTCAAACTCATACCTAAAATAATATTGATTTAAACAAAAATAAATAAATTCGAATACTAAGCTAGACACTTAAAGAGTTAATAGATCATTTACAATCTTAAATAGTATTGGATAAATAAATTTATATGATTTTTATCAAACTAATATATCCAAATTTTTATTATCATCAATGATATGATAGAACAATAATCGATAAACTAAATACCGAGATAATTTGCTCCTATTTGGACCACCCAATAATTTTCCCTGACTAACTGTATAAAAAAGTCATCTCTAAATATGATATTTAAGTCCATGCTTAAAGTATCACTATAATTATTATACGTAATATCATAATATAAATACAAGTCAGTTAATTTTTTTGAATAAATCATTCATGTTTAAGTACTTGATTCATGCACGTGAATATGTATGTCAAAATATTTTTTACATCTTTCATCGTAATTCTATGATCCATATAGGCAGTCAAATAATACAAAGTTAAAATAGAAGACTAGTATTTCAAATATTTGATTTATATCTCAATAATCAATGCACTATATGTATGATAACCTCTATATTTGTTAAATATACTATTAATATTATATATGCACTTAAATACAATACAAGTAATAAAAATATAGATAGACAAACACATGTTTGTTATGTTATAAAAATTCTTAAGAAATTTTATAAATAAAATTCTTATAATCTAGTTTTAATTATATATAATAAACTCATCACTTTTACTATTAATGTAATCCTATATCATGTATTAGTAGTTAACATAAGAGTTTAATATAAGGTTGGAGTGATTCTGATGGTATCTCACGTCTACTTGAAATTTTTTTGTTTTTAGCTCAGATAAACATAAATTGCTAAACTCTTATTATTTACTAAATGTCATAGGGTATTTAGTAAATTTCTTATTTTTTCTAATACAGGAGAAATATATTTTATTCAACCCTATACTATGAGGTTAATCACTTAATATAAGTACCTATCATGAAATATCTTACTTAACAATTCATCTTTAATATTCCTAATAAATATACTAATAACTACTTTATTATTAGAAATATTATCAAAAATAATACTAAATATTTTATTTTTAATTTTATATTTCTTAAAAATTCATATCATATACTTATATATGACAAGATCATCATTAAGATAAAAAATTTTTAAAAATTTTAAAATTTTTTTATTAAATTTTCATTTAGAATCTACATAATAGAAAGTGAGATTTAAAAATAATGCATTATTACGACTAATTCATTTATCAGACACCATAGATATCATTCACCTATATTTCCTAAATTCATTAATTATTTTTCTAATTTATGAAATTTTATTATGTCATTCTCACATATAAACCTAAGAATTATATGATAAACATACTGAAAGTATCTTTTTATAATACTAACTATCATATGATCCTTCAAAAATCTAATCAAGAGACTGATCATAATCAATCTGGTCATGCCTTTCTTCTAATATCATTGTAGTATATAAAAAAGGTCAACAAAACTAAACTAAATCTAACTTAAAATGCATCACAATTAAATTGAGTTCGTCTCGAATCTAATACACCATATTTTTTAGTACATTAATCAACATATATCTTTAGATGTTCAATCTCACACACACTCCTACATTTATATATCCTTTTATAATATATACATGTGTTAATTCTCTATCGATACTCCTAAAATTTTTTATTTTTTTATTTTAAAATATGTTCATACTATTGATATTCACCTACTTTTTTATTTTTTTAGCATATGTTTTAAGTCGAGATTGTTGGAGAAAATATAATGTTTATCTCGAACTTTTCAATAGGATTATCATTGTTATCTACATTTATATCAATATCATATTCATTATTGGTAATTTCATTGTGTGATTTTTTTAACTATTTGATTTTTTTAAATTAATTATGAAAATAAAAAAATCAAACAAATAAATAACAAAAAAAAAATAATACGTTCATACTACTAATATTCACCTACTTTTTTATTTTTTTAGCATATGTGTTTAAGTCGAGATTTTTGAAGAAAATATAATTTATTTAGATCTTTTTAATAGGATTATCATTGTTATCTACATCTATATCAATATCATAATCATTATCATAAATTTCATTATATGATATTTTTTTAACTATTTGAATTTTTTAAATTAATTATGAAAATAAAAAAACTCAAACAAATAAATAAATAAAAAACTAATACCATATTACAAATCTCTTTGTTATAAATTCTAAGCTCGTAACAAATTATATTATTACACAAACACATCCAAACCATCATCTATCCCATATGAGCAAAGTATAAACAGTAAATCAAAAATTAAAAAAAATAAATAATAAAATATTTAAATTTCAAAGAAAATACCAGAAAAAAATCAAAATTAAAAGAAACTAAGAAAGTCATAGAAAGGAACTGGAATTTAGAATACATTTGTAAATTTCTTTATTATTTATAGAGAAAAAAGAGATTCAAAACTATTAAAAAAATATTTCTTTTGAATTCTTTTAAAATTTAATATTGGTCAAAATTACAATAGCCATCAAATTCTAGTCATCTAAGAAGCACGGACACGGACACAGAGATACGACAAGGCAGAAAACGAAGACATGACAAATTCTAAAAAACTAGGATACGAATACGACTAGGATACGGTATGATAAAAAAATAAAAATAAAAATTATTAATTATAAATATTAAGTATTTTATAAAATTTATTAAATTAAATTAAAATATTTTATTATATAAAATAAATATATATTATTTATTTTATAAAATAAAAATATTTTATTTTATTTTATAAGATAATATTTATAATTATTTTATTTTATAAAATAATATTTTATAAATATATTATATAAAAATATAAATATTTTATTTTATAAAAAATATTTTATTTTATGCCCCTGCCTCTCCCCTCAATCACGCCCGCCCGCCCCTGCCTCTCCCCTCAAACACGCCCACCCCTGCCTCTCCCCTCAAACACGCCCGCCCCTGACTCTCCCCTCAAATCACGCCGCCCCTGCCTCTCCCCTCAAATCGCACCGCCCCTTCCTTTCCCCTCAAATCGCACCCGCTCCCTGCCTCTCCCTCAAATCGCACCCGCCCCCTGCCAGTGGCCAGCGTCGCCCATGCTACAACATTGGCCACCCGAAGTCGTCGGACGTCGGGCACTATAGATGTGGATACGGCTGCCGACGCAACCATCTGATACGTCACGTGGCATATCGGATATGAATTGTGCAATGATACGCCACGTGAGTATCGGACATGTATCCGTGCAGTGTCCGTGTCGTGTCCAGGTATCAGACCCGTGGACACGATTGTAGGGAGCCGTGTCCGTGCTTCCTTGCTAGTCATAATAACTATTAGAATCAATTTGACAACTACAATAAACTTTAATAAAATTTTTATTTTGTCTTTAAAAAATGGGCTAATAGAGACACCGATAGGCATGGCCTATTGCTGTCCTTGTCAAAGCTTGTTGCATGAAATGCAACGAGAGACAAGGGAGGCATGGCCTCACAATTACAAATGATCACATAAGTGATATCCAACTTACATGGCTATTTGAAAAAAAAAATACATTATCAAGCAATCACCCAATAGGACTTGACTCATGACCAAACCACAGTCAATCACGGGTCCCAAGGCTGGTAGACCATATCATCAGGTGAAACACATAGAAAATGTCTAGCCCAGCATGAGGCATGATACACACTAGACCAACACAGCACGAACCATGTCATTGGTCAACATGGTCCAAGACTAAACACAATTTTGGGTCATGTCATGTCATGGGCCATGTCATGACATGGGCCATGACTGGGCCACTCAGTCCAATTAACACATCCACATAAAACCAAACTACAAAAGCAAAATAGATATATTTGTTATCAAATTCTGATAATTATCCATTCTAATTTAAAATGCAGTATAGCTAAATTTAACGTTTTTATTTTTATAAATTAAAATTATATATTTAATTTGTGCACACTAATCATGCCCAGTGGCACAGTGCCCATTGTTCATACCTAGTGGCACAAAGCCCATTGCTCATACCCAATGACATAGTGCACCATAGTGGTAGTGGCCACTGCCCAGCCTACTAGTGGACACTAGACTGGGCCTACCCACTACCACTGGGCAGTGGCCAGTGGGTATTGCCACTGCACAAGCCACTAGACAATGGCTAGTGAGAATGGCCACTGCACTGGCTAAGTGCCACTACCAAACTGACTAAGCATGATCCAACAAGCCGAATTGAAGAAGATGAGTCATTGTGTCATGTCAGGTCGACCTCCCACGATATAATGCAAACATGACACAGTTCAGGTAACCAATCAATGTCATATCTAGAATAGCATGGGAGGCTGAATGGATCAAAATTCAAATTGTGTTGACTATCTCTGGTATATCTTCCAAATATGAGATACAACTAATGAAATAAGTATCCATACAAAAATTACTTTGGATATTAGAGATAAATTACTCAATATTTCACAAACATATTAGTGAAATCTCTCCTCACAAATCTCACCTAAAGGTGATTGATTTTCGCATCTGGTCATATATTCACCATAAAAACCATCATGCAACTAATAACAATTTTTCCACACGTCATGATAATATTTATATGTCCTATTTGTGTTGAGGTACTCTATATTTTATATCATATCCAAACATCATCTTGGATAAGATAGTATCTCAAAAAAAATATGGATATCTAAATATCATCAAAAGAAAAAATAAAAATAATAAAAAATATGAGGAATTATATTTTGGGGTGCTCCCCCAGAAAAATTTAAGAATTTGAAACTTATTTTATTAAATTTAAAAAAAACACCAAAATCTTAAAATATTAAAATTTAGGGCACTCTATTGTTTTTATCGTAAGCTAGCCTCACCCTCTCCCATCAAATTCGATGGAGCTCGACCACGAGTTCCATCGATCTCCTAGAGTTTAACGCCAAACTCCTGGAGCTCGACCGAAAGTTCCATAGAGCTCGACAGAGCTCTCGATCGAGTTCCAGGAGCTCAAAAGAGCTCTCGGTCGAGCTCCAGTAGCGTGACCACGAGATCTAAGAGTTAAATGGAGCTCAATGGGATGGGGCGAGGATAGTTTATGATAAACATAATAGAGTACCCATATTTTTAATATTTTAAGATTTTAGTAACTTATTTTCAAATTTAAAAAGATAAGTTTCAAATTCTTAAATTTTTATAAGAGAGCACCCCAAAACATAATTTCCCCTAAATATATATATATATATATATAAGTATGACATCTATAAAATTAAGTATTAAATAAAATTCTTTTATCCTTTCAATAGGACAATCAAAAAATTAAAATCACAAGAAATAATTACAATATCATGTCATTTTTTGGTAGACTCATCTCTGGCCTAGCTGACAACATACAACCCCTTCTTTTAGTATAGACTATAGAATCATAGATCCTAAGTCAGCAAGTCTTCCAATTATTAACTTTACATGAGCTAAAAAATTTTTAATATAGATTATGTATTTGTGTGGACACATGAACTGTAGAATCATTTAGATCCAAAAAAAATTTTTATTCTTAAAAAACATTGCTCTCTAAAATAAATTTATTCTATACTTATTGGTATATATAATAATTTTATAAGAGTAATATTATATTGAATACCATATTTAAATACAATCAAATAATAACTTTTTATGTCAACTAATAGTTTAGGAGGAATTAAAAACAAGAAAGGAAAATTATTAAATCTATATGTAGCTTCTAGACTTACAAATTTTCTAATCTCACTAAAAAAATAAATTCCACTAACAAAAATTATATTAGTATTACTAATCTACTATCAACCTCTAGAAAAAAATTATGTATACTTAGTTTATGTAATATAGTATCTAAAAAAATATATCTTAAGATCATATATAGCAGCTTATCACACCCTAAAAAATTATGAATAAAATAAATACTCCAAAATTTTTTTAAGAGACAAGCTAAACAATCTTGTTTCATGATGCATAACCTAAAAAAATACGCTAGAAAAAACAAAAAAAAGAATCAATTAATAAGATATTTTACGATTAAAATCTCATCTCCCCAAAAACTACTTCGGAACATTCCTTCAAAAAAGAGGTGTTCAAATTTTCTCAGACACATATATACATTCTTTTTTTTCTTTAGTGACATTCTGTACAAGTATATCGACATAAAAAACATGGAGTATTATTCATTGATTTTGCAATAAGTGTTGAAACTACATGACATATAATTTAATATATTATTACTTTTTATTTTTTTAAAATTTTTAAAATTAAATATTTATTATTTTATAAAATATTTAAAATAAAAAAAAATTATGATCTAAAACAAAAAAACACTCAGGTAAAAAAAAATAATCATCTATACAGATAATTAAATACTTAAAATCCTCAAGCATCTCATCTCTAATAGGTTCATATATGTTTGAATATATCAGATCAAATAAATTCTTATCGACACTAATTTCACAAGTAAAATATGAAGCTCTAGTATTCTTTTCTAGCTAACACACATTACACTATGTTAGATATATTTTTTAGACTCAAATAAAGAATTATAAACTAATTAATGATAAATGACTAGGTTATGAATGTGTATGTAAAGGATCCACACACTCAAACACCTAGTAAGGGATCTTATAATAGTCATAAAAAATATATAATTTATCTTACTTAGTTCTAAAAAATTCTTCCTTGGAGTATTTTAATCTAACATACAAATTACTAAAAAAAATAAAATCAAAATTAAATTATATAGACAGGCAACTAATATAAATAAAAGTAATAAGACAATCAAAGATAAACAAAACATATTAATAAATAAAAAATCAAATTAAATATTATTATATTTAATAACTCAAAAAAATATCAATGGACATCACAACAATTTGAGAGAGAATAAGTGATAAAGAATGAAAAATTACCTACTATATGAGTGATTACTCCTAAGTCAACAATGTGAAGGAGATATAATTATAGTGCCTACAAAAATTTATGTTGTTCTACCAAGGTAATCCCAAATATCTCCATTTAATAGATAGATTAATTGGTTTGTCTATGAAATTAATACCCAATAATTATCTCAGGTTTGACCTATTCTTATGTAATATAAACACTGAATTGAGGGTCTCATACCTCTTTTGACTTCCTATGTTATGACTAGACTCTCTCAACTATCAACTTGCATACCATGAAAAATCTCTAAATTAGCCTCGTATAAACTAAACCACTCAGTGATATACCTCTGATCTTATAAAAAACTATCACCCAAAACTTTAGTGGTAAAATACTAAAAAATTATCTAATAATGAATATAGAAAAATAATTCTCAATAATCTTTTTAACTGTCTCACTCTATCCATAGTCTCAATATCTGCTAAAAATACCTTGAAACACTAAATAGCCAATCATGTAAATTATATATAATGAATGATAGCTTGTGCAAAATCAATGATCCTCTTCAATCATAGTAAAAGAAACTAACAATATTATACATTTGTGTTATGTAGGGTAAACATAACGAGATACAAAAACTCATACATTTTTGCATGTAGAGATGAAAAATAATTCATATAGCCCAAACTTAACTTGTGACACATCCAACAAAAGTCATGTCTGGCACAGCATAGTCAGAAATCATACCATCATAAATTGAAAACCAACATGTGACATAGCTCATGTCATGTTGAGCCAAACAAGTCAACTAGCATGACGCAACCTAATCTTTCAGCAGGAGCAGGACAAACCCAATATGACACATTAACTTCAAGTATCAATCATGTCTTATTAAAAGTAGGTATATAAAATCAATGCACCTATATTTTAATAATTTTTAAGAAAAAAAACACTTGAATTTCAAATGTCAATTTGAGATTTGGAGATGTGAAGATTCAACTAGACAAAATGACATAATTTTTTAAACATACATTAATATTTTCACACTTAAATATATTTTTTAATAAATTTTTACATTTATATTTATACACATTACATCTACAATTTAAATTTAAAAAAATAATAATTTTTAAAAATTTCATATATATATATATATATATATATATATATATCTTATATCTAGATAGGTGAGTTGGGCTATCTAGCTCACATCAGAGCCCCTAAATGGGTTGGGGTGAACCTTGTTTGGATTGGACCTAGATTGAATAGCTAAGCCAACCAATAGCACCAACCCTCGCCCATAGAATAGGTTAGGACAAGCTAGCAAGACATTTCCAGCCTCTATGACCTACTTGTGAGTTGTGGCTAACATGGGTTAGCCACATGTTGAACCATACATGTTTCATGCCTCGCCCAATCATGCCATGTTTTAACAATAGTCAAACATGACTCAGCACACCTCAACACACCCCATTATGTTGCAAGGCTAGAGATCCATGATGTGCCGCCCTTGTTTTCTGCCAAGCAAACATGGCACACCCCATACTAAAAACCATGTTATGCCCAACATGTCATTGTGGCCAAACTAAGCCAAAAAAAAATGAGTCATTTCAGCTTGGTATGCTCCATTTTCCACCTATTTTTGCATATAGTTCAAGATAAAAAAGCTAAAGTCAGATATAATTCAATGAACAATCTAATTGCTACCAAAAATCAAAAATTTTCTCATTATTGCTTATCCCTCAAATCACCATCGGATGCTTCCTTTGTGTTGACTCTTATAACCAACTATAGATAATTTTGGTTTCCAAGTTTCTAAATAATAATTATCAAAATTTTAATTTTCTCCACAAACACATCATCTAGAAATAATCACACCAAAAAAGACAAAAATTTACAATTGACTAAAATCCTCTCCCACAAAATGCTTCAAACTATGAAACTACAAAGCATATTACTAGAGATTGTAATCCATGCCAAATCAAAGAAAATAGTGATGGTATGGCGTGTGTGTGTTTGTGTATGTTTTAATTTTAATACCAGTAAGCATTATGTCAAAGATTATCCAAGAGCAAAAAGCAATGATGGTGATAAAGAGGTATCATATATATTTTTTTTTTTGAATAAAAAAATTCAGAAAGAAACTATTACCATAGTTTATGTTCTTATAGCAGATTAAGTAACTTATATGTTTATAAATATCTTAAAAATATCTCAATTTACTTATTTTCTTTTATGTTTAGTATTATGAATATTAACACATCAACTTAAATAGAATATTACAGCCTCTACCCCCCACCCATAGTCTATTTATGATGGGAGCATCAAACTTATGACTTACTCAAATCATTTTTATTATCTATTTATATGTAATTAGGCAGAAACTCATTGTTTGTGTAATTTATGTGTTGTTTCTCTTTTTATAGTGCACTTTTATGGTGTATCACTTTATATTTTTAAATTAAAAAAAGAGACAAATATAATAGTTTGGGATGGCACCAATATTATGGATGAATTTTGAATTATCATCTCATAACTGATTCATTCTCAAGTATACAAAATTGAGATGTTATTGAAGTTATGGATAAGATTTAAATTCTTCCCACTAAGCCAATTCACTATCTAATACAGGTTTTAAGATCAGCTTCCTCAATCATGTACCTATAACAATCCTTATATCAAAGTTGACTAAAAAGATTATGATATAAAGTAAGCATCAAATAATTACCTTCCCAAATAAATATATGATACCCGTGCTAGCCCCACGAACTACCTCTTCATGAGCATCGAGTATGTAGAAAGGCAATGATCCATCATCATCCAGCTCAAATTCAGTTTTGACACCATCAATGAGCCTTGTCCTAGACTCCTCAACATTCATACTAACAACACTATCATTTCCATCCTTCCTTATTTCTAGCCACTTAGTTGTTGCACTAAAAGTGGGATCCCTCAGCTCAGTATTAACCTTTGCATTAAGTATAGATCCAGCCTCTTTCAACACTACACCTGCATTGGATGCATCAGCCATTATTTCTTTAACTACATCTCCATCAGTTTTCAAATCATCCTGTTGTTCCCCTACATTGTCTTCAACTTCCACACTCAACTCCTTCAGGCAATAATTATCACAGTTATCTACCTGAATAAAAGAACAATTGTCAATGTTACTGACAGAAAAAGTGGGGTTACCATCATCTTTTTTCTCACAATTAATTGGCTGTATATTATTAGAAACATATTGTCTCCGTCTTCGCCTCTTCCTGTCAAACTCGTCCGGTGAAAACTCAGCAATTACATCATCTACGATATTCTCTGAATCTAGACACTTAACCTTTCCTGGATCCTTGTTTCTAAATACAGAAGAAGTGAATAAAGCCGATATCTTCTGTGTACCCAGGATAGCTGCAGCTTCCACCATCAAAGAATTATCCTTCTTTCGTTCCAGCTCATCCACCTTTTGGATTTTTTTCCTGCCACGTTTGCTTGGTTCACTGCAGTCTGATTCATCTGAGGATGGAGCCATTCTCCCACAGGACCAATCATCCTCGAATACCTCGTTGCAGTAACCTAACTCATTGTCGTCGACTATAAACTCCCGGGCCTCATCCCGACGGCGTAAAACTAAGGAGTTGTATTCCTCCTCGGGGATGGTGTCGTAGATTGGATTCTCCATTTTGATGTTGTATAGGTTACCGCTTTCCGATCTCCGGCCGCAACGGCGTATTACTTTCAGCCGTTCCAGAGCATCCACTCGAGCAGTCGACTCGGACAACTTGTTCTGTCGCCGCCCAGGGGCCATTTGCCGATCATCCACCATCTATGCTCGATTACTTAATTGAGGGCATACATGAATTTGGAAATGGTTTTAGTTATTTTATATTAAGGAAAAATTAAGAATATTTGTGTTTTTATGTAGTAAACTTTTATCATTATATATTATGTTTTTGTGCAGTAAACTTTTATAATTAAAAAAAGGATTTTTTGTGTAGAAATAATGTTTTTAAGATAAAAAATCTAAAATTTAAGTCTAATTTCAAAAAATTACTTAAACTAGTGCGTCTGAAAGCAACGTGACAATACTCGTCATTGAAAACGGCAGACATTGCCACGATGTTGATTTTTTAAAATCAGATGTCTGTATTGTGAATGCCAGCTATTGAAAACATTGTGGATATCTCATTACACCCCTCACCTCTCGCCCCACGCCATTTGCCCCTTGCCCGTCTCCCCTAGCCCGTTTTGCCTCACCTCTCGCCCCTCTTTTCGCACCCCTCTCTCCCCACTCGTCTCCGGGAGCTCCTTCATTGAGCTCTATGATGGAGCTCAAGAGCTTTAATGAGCTCCTTTGTGGAGCTTCCGTCGAGCTCCACAATGGAGCTCGAGGAGTTTCAGTGAGCTCTTTCGCGGAGCTCTATCGAGCTCGAAGTGGAGCTCACTGGAGCTCGGCGATGAAGCTCCTGGAGCTCGACGATGAAGCTCGTGGAGCTCTACTTCAAGCTCGCTGGAGCTCACTAGAGCTCGACGGAGCTCCACGAAGGAGCTCCTGGAGACTGTTGGGGATAGAGGGGTGGGAAGAGAGGGACAAGAGGTGAGAGTAGACGGGCAATGGGGCAAGAGGTGAGAGTAGACGGGCAATGGGGCAAGGGGTGAGGGGTGTAATAGGATCTCCACGGTATTTTCAAAAGTAAGTATTCACAATGTCAGCCTATGATTGTAAAAAATCAAAAGCATGACTATGGTCGTCGTTCTCAACGAGGGGTATTGCTATGTTATTTTCAGACGCACTAGTTTGTGCATTATTTTGAAGCTAGCCTTATTTTTTAGATTTTTTTTAATACAATATTTCCGTACAAAAACTCTAAAAAAAAGTATACCAAATTCTAAAATAATACATTTTTGATTCACTAAAAATAATCAACACATTTTAAACTCTGAATTTTAAAAATAAAAAGAAAAATTGAATATATATATATATATATATATTATTTGTAAACTATTATTATAAACCATAAAATAATATTTTTAGATTTAAAAATCAAACTCAAACTTGTCACAATGCAAGTAGAGAGATGAATTTCGAACTAATACCTTCCACACTACTAAGACAACAAGCAATCATGCGATAACATAATTAATATCGGTTAAAGAACTAATTAAAAAAGTTATTTAGATACAAATATAAATGGAAACACATATATAAGCATACATAAATATATATTGGATGATTAACAATATAAGCATACATAAATATATATTGGATGATTAACAATATAAGCACGCATGTATAAGCATATAAACATATATATAAATAAATATAAATATACATTACTATATAAATATATTTATATATAATTATATTGTAAATATATATATGGGTGTGTGCGTGTGTGTGTGAGTGAGTGTGTGTGTGTGTGTATTTATGTATGTGTATATATATATTTTTTATTTATATATATTTATATATAAATATATTTATATAGTTATGTATGTGTATATGTATGTATATATATATATATATATATGTTTATATGAGTGTGTGTGTGTGTGTGTACACATATATATATGTGTGTGTATATATATGTTTGTCGATTTATATATATGTTTATATATCTATATATATTTATGAATACTTATATATGTGTTTCCATTTGTATTTTTATTGATATATAAGTATTTTAATTTGTTTTTCCAACAAAGTTAACAATGTGACCGTGTGTGTGTTTGTCGTTTTGGCAATGTAGATGGCATGAGTTCGAATAACATCTCTCCTCTTTAATCTTGTGATCCCCTAGTTGATTTTAGAATTCGGAAATACTATTTTTTTTTGTTTGAAAAATAGTTTTCAAATTATTTAAATCAAATTTTATTTTATTTTTCTAAATTTCAAAGGACAAAATTGGGTTGATTAATTTTAGTGCGCCATAACAAAATTATTTTAAATATTTAGTCTTTTTTTTTAATTAGAAAAGTTTGATTCATTAAAACACAAATATTTTGTGTTTGATATACCAAAACTTAATCTAGATGTATCAAACGGGCCAGGTCGGCCTGGCCTGGCCCGATTTTAAACCCCCCAACCGAGCTACTATGCTGGGCCATGCACGACATGGCCCAGTAAGCATGCCGAGCAAGGCACAACATGATACAGTAAGCATGCCAACCCAGCATGGGCTCGCAGCCCAAAAACTACTTGGTTCTACCCATTTGGGGTCGGACAAACCCCTAAATTTTTTATAAAATTAGGGGTTCAGCGGAGCGCTGCTGCTCCACCATGCATATTTACCATTTTGGGGTTCGACGAGCCTTGCCTGTTGGGCATCGGCTCATATTGACCATATTCAGTGTATGATCACGCGTGTCGTGCTCCCGTGCTTGGTACGACATGACGGGCTAGGTCACGACACTGTAGCCTGTTGTGCCGGCCCAGGCACGTTACTATAGGGTGCCAGATTGGGCCCGGGCACGACACTATATCATGCCATGCTAGGCACAAACACGGCTGAACCATGAAGGGCCCGGGCTAGACTAGGGCCAGGCCAACCCATCTAATACCTCTACTTAAATCTCCCAAAAAATTAAGAAGATCATCATCATGCGTCATATCTATTTTGGGTTAATCAAGTTTGGTGCGAAAACATAAAATATTAAAAAAAATACACAAATATTTAATTACTATAAGGGAATACATCAAATATTAAATATCATTTTGGTAAACTTAGAAATACATCAAATCTTTAATACTTCTACTTCTCCTTTTTCACATTTTTTTACTTCTTCTACTTCATCATCATTATAATCATCTTTTTATTCTTATTGTTCTTGTTATTCTCATCCTCCTCTCCCTTCTTCTTCTCCTTCTCATTTTTATCCTTATTCTTCTTTTCTTTTTCTTGTCCTCCTCCTCCTCCATCTTATTCTTCAACTCCTCATTCATCTTATTCATCTTCTCCTCCTTCTCCTCTTCTTTCTTATTCAACTTCATCATCTTCTTCTTATTTTTTATTTTTTATTTTCTTCTTTTCCTTCTCCTCCTACTTCTTCTCATACTTTTTCTACTTCTACTTTTTTTTCTTTTTCTTTTTTTTTTCTTCTTTTACCTCTCCTCCTTCTTCTCCTCCTCCTCCTCCTCATTCTCCTCCTCCTCTTCCTCCTCCTTTATTTTCATCATTATCTTCTTCATCTTTTTATATCTTTTTATTCTTCTACTTCCTCTCCCTCTCTTTCTTCTTATTCTTCTTTGTTTTTCTCCTCTTCCTCCTCCTCCCCATTTTTATTCTTTTTCTCCTTCTCATTCTTTTTCTTCTCCTCCTCCTTTTTCTTTTTCTTTTCTATTTATTCTCCTTCTTTTTCATCTTCTTCTCCTTGTACTTATTCTTATTTTTGTCATTCTTCTTCTTCTTCTTCTTCTTCTTTTCCTCATTTTCTTTTCTTCTTATTTTCCTCATTTTCTATTCTTCTTCCTCCTCCTCATTACTCTTATTTTTCTTATTTTCCTTCTTTTTCTACTTTTTACTCTATTGTTTATCTGTCTTCTTCTCATTTTTCTTCTTTTTTTGCTTATTCTTCTTCTTTTTCTTCTTCTCTTCCTCCCTCTCTTACTACTACTACTTCTTATTCTATTATTTCTTTTTCTCCTCGTTCTCCTTCTTCTCCATTTCTCTCTTCTCTTTCTCCCTCGCCTTCTTCTCCTTCTCATTCTTCTCATTCTTCTCATTCTTCTTCTCATTATTATTATTATTCTTCTTTGTCATTCTTCTTGTTCAAATAGACTAGTTGAATTAGGTTTACTGCTTTCTATTTTGGTATGATTATACAACTTTAAAACAAAATATGGTTGGAGTAATGCAAGTTTCAACGAGCTATTAATATTTTGGGGTGGTGTGTTTCCAAAAGGAAATATGATGCCAACATCAATATATGAAGGAAAAAAGACTATGAATACAATATGAAATGATACATCATGCCCAAATAATTTAATTTTGTATAGAAATGCAAACTGTGATTTGATTCATGTCCAAATTGTTCTGAATCAAGATGAAATTTATTTAAAAGATCGAATAATCCAAAAGTAGACATGTCGACAAATGTTGTATGACATTTTTCCCCAATACCCAAGTTTAGAAGAATGTATTGTACTCATCAAATATCAAAAGATTTGGTATGACATTCTAGTGAAAGAGAAGTTGACAATTACAATCAACATCTAGCAGATGCAACATTCATGAAAATTAATATGCCACAAATGGCCTAATTTCCAATAAGAGCCATGAAATAATTTTTTGGTATTTGCAATAGATGGGATAAATCCACATCGCTCAAGTAGTTATCCTAGCTATTGGCCTACCATACTTATTACCCACAATCTCCCACCATAGTTGTATATCAAACAAAAATTCATGATGTTAACCTTATTAAGAATCGGGTCTTAAGTAGCTGGGAAATGATATTGACTTTTTCTTGAAACTACTTATTAATGATTTAAAAATGCTATGGGTTATCATTGTTGAAGTTTATGATGCATTTTTGTAAGAGATATTCATCTTAAAGGTAGTATTACTTTGGATGATAAATGATTTTCCAGCGTATGGAAATTTAAGTGGCTACAATGTTATTTATTATATGGCTTGCCCAATTTGTACTAAAAATACATAGAGTATATACTTGAAACATAGTCAAAAAAATGTGTACCAAAAGTCATAAAAGATTTTTCCACAGAAATCATCAATATTGAAGAGCAAAAAAGGCATTTAATGCTTGTCAAAAGTTTGATGTTAAACCTAAACCTTTATCTAGAATAGAAATTTTACAAAAGACCATAAATATTAATTATGTGCATGAGAAAAAAATAAGTAGATATAGTGCATGTTGAGAATTCAAAAAAGAATGACAGTCTGAGAAGCAAAGAGTAGAGTTGCTTAAAAAAATATAAATATTTTTTGATCTTGAGTATTGGGTATTTCTTCATGTATGTAATGTCTTAGATATGATACATATTGGGAACAATGTATTTGAGAGCATCGTGAAAACCCTTCATGATATACTTGGAAAGTCAAAGGGTAGACTAAGTAGTCATTTAGATCTAATAAATCTAGGAATTTTGAGTGAGCTACAATCAATAGTGGGTGAGAAATAAATATATTTTCTTATTGCAAGTTACATACTTTATAAGGCTGAGAAAATCAAATTTTGTAAAATATTATCTGTACTTAAAGTTCCCAATGTATACTTTTCTAACTTAAGAAATTATGTTTCTATGGAATATCTGAAGCTTTATAGCCTAAAATCTCATGGCCACCATACTTTATCTAGTAAATTCTTTCACTGACATTACAAAGATTATTAAATAAGAATATGATATCCACAATAACTAGACTAAGTTTGTTCTTCAATGCACTTTGTAGCAAAGATGTGGATACTTGTAATTTCTATTTGCTATTAGAAAGACTTGTGAAGACATTATGTCTGATGGAAAAGAATTATCCTTCATTTTTTGAAGTTCATTTAACAATACACCTTGTATACAAAGTCCAGTTATGTGGACTAGTCTATTTAAGATAGATGAATCCTTTTAAAAGATTCATGATCTTAAAAGGATATATATGCAATTGCAGTAGGCTAGAATGTTGCATTGCAAAATATCATATTGTTGAAGAAGCTATATAATATTGTTAAGAGTACTTGTCAAATATGAAATTAGCTGGGATATCTTAAATTAGAAATGAGTGTGATGGTCAATAAAGTATTGTAAAACCACTTTATAGTTCTTATGTATTTAGAGTTGAAGTGAAAGAGCTAAAACAATCACATTTTTATGTATTGGAAAATATAATAGAAGTTAAAGCCTATATAGAGTAAGTCGGACACATCACATGTTATGTGAGTCTCATTAAATGTTCTTATTGTTAAAGTATGTGGTCATAATTGAATAAGTTTTAACATACAAGTAATACATGAAAGAATTGAAAGAAGCTAATCCAAATAAAAAAAAAGGAAAAAGTGGCTCCAGGATGAGCATTATCAAACATTCATAAATTGATTGCATGAAAGGTTATATGACTATGTACTTGGCATTTTATATGAGTCATCTTTTGTTTATACTTAACTATTATTTTTGATTGTTGAATCTTAAAAATGAATATAGGTTGCATTTGAGATAAAAGAATCTAATAACATAATTTTTGATATGCTGAGGATGACACCTCTTGGACCCCAAACCCAAGGTTGTAAGATATGATGGATATCTTATAAATGGAGTTCAATTTCACACCCAAAAATATTATAGTACCAAATGTGTTCAAAACAATTATGTTACCTTAACTGTTAAAATAATACAAGTGTCTAGCTCAAGGGACAAGAATCTGATAATTTCAAACATATCCCCCCATGAGGTTCTTCAAGATATATAAGAACTTGATTAATTGAATTTAAGATGAAAGTTTTTAAGTATCGATGGGTTGAGAGCTCTAGTAGAGTTAAAGAAGATGAAGATAGATACATATTGATTAATCTTACCAAAATCGGACATAAGTCAAATTCTTTCATTTTGTCTACCAATGCCAAATGATTTTATGTAGAAGATAGAAATGATCTAGCTTGGTTGATTGTAGTTTCAAACTCAAGGCACATGTTTAATGATTATTCAAATGATGTTGAGTTAGGTGATATGGTATTAGAACATTTTGTTATCAAATCATTGCCTAATATATGGTTTTTTAATATGAAATGGTAATATATTTGTTAATCATATATTTTCTTGTTTTTATTATTTTATTATATATTTTTTTATATGTTATAGTTTATTTTAAAATAATTATAATTTACTCTTATTGTATAGGTTGTTGACTATGGATGAAGAAACTAAATCAAACATAGAAAATGTTAAAAGAAAAAAGGGTCCAACAACTATGCTTATAGTAGAAAAAGCTAGGTCACACGGAGGAGTAAATGAGGTGACTTGGAATAGAAGACGAAAATAATAGGATAGGTTAATATGGAAATACAAAGTTATATAGGTGTTATTACCAAAACCATTATGCCTATTAATTTCAAAAATTGGCTTTCAATTCCTGAATTACTGAAAAACAAAATTTGGATTCAAATAAAAGTTAGCTTTTTATTAATATTTTTAATTAAATTTTGATTTCAATAGTATGCCCTTATGTTTTTCTATATTTTTGTAGAAAACTTATAATATACCAATTGAATGAAAGAAACTTATTTTATCATCTGCTTGCACAAAATGGAGACAATTTAAGTTCAAGTTGAGAACAAAATCTTGAATCCATTGAAGGATAGACAATCCTTATATGAAAACATTCATAAGAACTATCCATTCATAAAAAAAGATGCTTAGAATGCCATTGTAAGTAGGTATATTTTTCTATAATTTCATGAATAGAGTAGGTTGCAAAGTAAATGAGCAAAAAATAATGAATATCAACATCATTCATCTAGGCATGGATTTGTTAATGTGAACGAAAATATTGTAAATGTTGAAAATTTAGTTCTACATCATTGAGTAGTTATTAGCTAATTTTGTATTAAAATATTTATTGTCTAATACTTATAGAAAAAAGAGATGAGCATCACTGAAGATATTGGATAAAGTATTGTATAGAAAGTTTTTATTCAAAGGGTAATGGTTCTGCTAGAGAAGTCATTCAAGAAATCATATAGAAAATTATAAGTAAATATATTATTATTAATTTAATAGTTAGTTATAGATTCTTTATTATTTCTTAATGTATGGTTCATTTTATCTACATATCAAGATGAATATACAATAAAGGTAACTGATGGATTGATACAAGATTCAGAACAAAAAGACATACTAGGAATGATATTGAGAAATCCCAAACATATTGGTTGAGTAAGGGTGTTGGAGGCATGGTTATGCCTACAACCTATTTCAATTTTCTCAAAAAAGCAAAAACAAATGAACTCATACAATTTATGTTATAAAAACAAAAAAAAAACTAAACTAACAACAAAAAGAATATGCTAAGAGAAACAAAATCATTACTTAACCAGCTACATCAACTTCATGAATAAAATACTAAGTTGAGAGAAATTCCTAAAAATACCTGCAAGTGCTCAATAAAATTTAGACATAGGTAGCTATTACTCAGTTGAAAAACTACATGCAAATAAAACTAATGCAGCTTTTGATACACAAAATAATGCAAATATAGAATTAGTTTTCATTGGACAAAGAAGCAAGCAAAATGTATGTAAAGATTTAATTATATTTTTAGAATTTTATTTAAATTATAGTACTTATATTTTCTAATGTCATTTCTTTGAAAGAACAACCATGCAGAATGGTAGCATAATCTATTAATAATATAATTGGATATGGTACAATAATTAAGAATGTAGCACCACACTTTATTATACATAAAGTTGCTTTGGGTATTCATGTGTGTGTTGATTTTTGTTTTGATGATGATGATCTCCTTCCATTAACATTTGGTGATAATAGTACAAAAGTTAATGATTTTGTTGGTTTTCATGTTGCATGGCCTCAATCATTAGTTATTGATGATCAAGTCAAGATATCTTTAACATTTTTAAAGTATCTATAAATTTATGATTACTTTTAAAAATTATTTGTTATGCAACACATGTGAATTGAATTTTATTATTATGAATAGGCTAAAATTTTTCCACAAAAGTTATAAAAGAAAAGGGTCAATGAAGTTTGTCATATTTATAGAATCACATTGCAAAAGGATTGGGAGATATGTATACAATAATTGTGGTACTGGATGTTGGTGTCTTTGATTATGAATAAGTATGTTATATTATTCAAGAAGATATCAATAACTTTTTCACAATAGATAGTATAACTTCTAGTTGTATTGTGCTTTATATGAGGCAATAAGATATTTTTATATTTTTTATATTTCATAAGCAATACAATATGTTACAAGTTTCTAATAAAAACTATGGAATTGAAAATTTTGATTTGTGCATATATTTGTATTACCAACTTAAGAAATCAAAACTACTCAACATGTATGGCTTCATAGACCCTGGATATATCTTTATACACTCTATATTGACTAGAGCACGATCAAATTTGATTGCTAAAAAATTAGAACATTGTTATGTTGATCAATTATTTCTAGCTCCTTATAACCAATGTAAATAGTTTTTTAATAAAAATTAATAGTTTTGATATTAAAATATTGATTATTGTTATTATGTTTATGAAGGGATTATTGGTGCTTGGAGGCTATTGACCCTCAAGGAGACAAAGTATATTTTCTGATTCTATTGGATGTTTAGCAGGAAAAGAATTTTGAAAAGTGTTATTAATACGTAATTATTTATTTCATTATATTTTTATAGTAATTTGCCTTAATTATATCATTTGAGTCTCAAACTATTATTATACTTTGATAAATCAAAGAAGTAGAAGAAGTAGAGGCAGAAGATGAATAAAAAAGGAAGAAAAAAGAAGATGATGAAGAAAAAGATAAATAAGAAGGAAAAGAAGAAGAAGAAAAAGAAGAAAAAAAGTAAAAAGAAGAAGAAGAAGAAGATAAAGAAGAGAATAATAAGAAGAAAAAGATGAAGAAGAAGAAAAAAAAGAAAAGGAATAAGAAGAAAAGAAGACGAAGAATAAGAACATGATGATGATGAAGAAGATGAATAAGAAGATCAAAAAGAAGAAGAGGAAGAAGAAGAATAAGAAGAAAAAAAAAAGAAGAAGAATAAGAAGAAAAAAAAAGAAGAAGAAGAGGTAGAAGAAGAGAAGACTAAGAAGATAAAAAAATAGAACAAGAAGAAGAAGAAGCTGACATAATGACAAAGAAGATGTAGTCGATGATCATAATAAAGAAGAAGAGGAATAAAAATAAAAAGAATAAGAAGATTAGGAAACAAAAGGTTGAATATGACAAACAAGTAAAAGAAAAATAAGAAGAAAAAAAAGAGTTAGAATAAAAACAAGAAGAAATAGTGAAAATAGGGGGGAGAAGAATTATAAGAAGAGAATGAAGAAGAAGAATGTTTAGATGATGATGATTAAGAACAATAAGAAGAATAAGTGGGAGAAGAAGGAGAAGAAAAGGAGGAGGAGGAGGAAGAAGAAGAAAAAGAAGAGAAAGATGAAAAAGAAGAACAAGATGAGGAAGGCGAAAAAGAAGAACAAGATGAAAAAGAAAAAGAAAAATAAGAAGACAAATAGGAAGAAGATTAAGTAGAAAAATAAGAAGAGGAAGAGGAAGAATAAAAAAAAGATGATACAGAAAAAAAGAAGAAGAAAAACAATGAAAAATAGAAAAAGAAGAAGAACAAAATGAAGAATAAAAATAAAAAGATGATGAATATAAAGAAGAAGAAAAAGAAGTAGAATAAAAAGAAAAATAAAAAATAAAAAAAGAAGGAAAAAAGGAAGAAGATGGAGAAAATGAAGATAAAGATGAAGAAGAAAAATAAGAAGAAGAAGAGGAGGAGGAGTGAGAAGAAGAAGAACATGAAGAAGAAGAAGATGATGATGATGATGATGAGGGAGAACAAAAAAAAGAAGAAGTGGCAGAAGAATAAGAAGAAGAAGAATAATAATAATAATAATAAGAGGAAGGAGAAAAAGAAGAAAAAGAATAAGTGGAGGAAGAACAAGAAGAATAAAAAGATGATGAAGAAGATGAAAAAAATAAAAAAAAAGAGGATGAAAATGAATATGTAGAAGAAGAATAAAAAGATGATGATGATGAAGAGAGAAGAGAAGAAGAAGAAGAATAATAATAATAATAAGAAAAGGTGGAGAAACAAGAAAAAGTATAAGAAAAGAAGAAGAAAAAGTAGAAGAAAAAGAAGAATAATAATAATAAGAAGAGGAGTAAAAAATGAGAAGGAGGTGGTGGAGGAACAAGAAAAAGAATAAGAAAAGAAGAAGAAAATGTAGAAGAAAAAGAAGAAGAAGAAGAAGAAGAAGAAGAAGAAGAAGAAGAACAAGAAGAACAAGAAAAAGAGGAGGAGGAGGAGGAGGAGAAAAAAAGAGGATAATAAGAAAAAGAAGAAAAAGAAAATGAGAATAAGAAGAATAAGAAAAATATGAGAAAGAAGTAAAAGAAGAGGAAGAAGAGAAAGAAGTAGAAGAAGAATATTAATAATAAGAGGAATATGAATAAGATTAACATGCACATAAGAACAATAAGAAAAAGAAGAAGATGATAGAGAATAGGAAGTAGAGGTGTCAACCAGGCCGGCTTAGCCCAGCCCAGCATGAGGCACGACAAGATTCGGTCGTGCCTGGTTCTACATGGCATGGAAATTTTTCATGCCCGTGCCTGTGTCGTGCTTGTCCATGGCACAAATTATGTTGTGCCATGCCAAGGCTAACTGGGCCTCATGCTGTGTCTAGCTTGGCATGGTACCATGGCATGTTGGTACGGTACCTCAGCACGAGCTGAGAAACTACCCCAACAACAAAAGCTGAGCACGATGGTTCTGGAAACCACCCAGGCCCGGGTCTGATTCCACCCCTCACCCCCAATCCCCAACGATTCAAAATTTTAAAAAATAATAATAAAAAAAATTAAAATTTTTGAATTTTAGCCGTTGGATTTTGCCTCCAACGGCTATAGAGTAGAATCTGACGGCCCACATCATTTTGTCACAAAAAAATCAATAAAATAATAAAAAAATACTTAAAAAATTCTTAATTTTATTCTATAAAAGCCCCCCCTCAAATTTTTATGTTTTTTAAAAACATACATTTTTACTCTCTCAAATCTCTATCCTAAAATTCTCTCTATTATGATTTCGGCTTGACATTTCGAGACTCGCAACTTAGGCTTGGCTTTGGAAGAAGGAATTTTGGTGCACGTGCTTTACCTTTGCACTGCTTTATGGGTATTTTTATTTTTTTAATTAATTAACTAAAACTCTTAAGTCTTAATATAATAATTAATATTTAAAAATAATTAGTTTTTTACTTTTCTCTCTCTCTCTCTCTCTCTCTCTAATCTTTAATCTATTCTCTTATTTAAAAAAACCAAAAAATGACAAATACTAATGAAAGTAATTTAAATTTAGAAAATAAAAATCTTAAACAAATGCTTAAGGCTGCTAAAAAATAAAATACTAGGAGGAATTCTATAGTTTGAACTCATTTTATTATAATAAAACAAAAAAATATTAGGGGTGAGGAAAAAGAAATGACACAATGCTAATATTGTAAGAAAATTTTTACTTATAAGAGTCTGTTTGGGACTGGGTACCTTAAAAGACATGCCGAAATATGCACCAAAAAAATATGGTGTATTAGATCCTAGGCAAACCCAACATAGCAGTACATTTTTTGAGGCTAAATTCAATTTAGTCTCAAAGTTTATTCCCTTCATATACTACAGCGAGTTGGATATGGAAGGCATGACCAAACTTATCACCTTGATGGGTCTTCCAATTAGATTTTCAGAAGATCAAAGAGTAGTGAGCATCATGCGGACATATTTTCAGCATGCTGATCATTTGATTCCTAGGTTCACATCTAGGAATGACATACTAAAATTTTATTAGTTAGAAAAATAAATAATAATTAATGAATTTATGACATATAGTAGAGTGGTGTCCGTGACGCCCAATATCTGGACTAGTCATGATGATTCATCTTATGAATATCTCACCGCCAAGTATGTAGATTCTAAATGGACTATGAATAAAAAAATTTTAAGATTCTTTGAAATTCTCCATCCTCATGATGACTCAGCCATTTTTGAGTGTATGATAAAGATCTTTAGAGCATATAAAATTCAAATTAAAATTTATAGTATCACATTCGATAACGCATCTAATAATATAGTAGTGATTAACATATTTGTTAGGAATATTTGAGATACACTATTAGAAAAGATTTTCCACGTCAGATGCATGTATCGCGTAATTAACTTGAGTGTACAAGTGGGGATGAAGGTGTGTTCCCCGCTTTGGATAACATACGCAACTCACTAATATACATTCACATGCCTCGCAGACAATAAAAGTTTGGTAGTCTCTATTTATCTGTGAATCTTAAGAAGAAGAAATTCCAATCGGATATGAGACACCATTGAAATTACGTGTACCTGATGCTGCAGTCATGTATTGGATACGAACACATGATATCTGAACACGTCAATAATAAGAGTGACGAACTTGTTATTGACGACACTGACTGGGCTATAAAAATTTTATTTATGAAATTACTGAAGATTTTTTATGACACAACGAACATGTATTTGTCGGTTTATACTTTCACGACTTGAATTGCACTCAGGTGCATATGCAACATTAGTAGCATGTTTAACAAGTATTGAGCTGACCTGACACTTAGCCATATTGTTGCATAGATGGAAACCAAGTAATTAAAGCACTAGTCTACCATTCCATCACTTTATTATCTCGCTACATGCAAGGACCCTAGGGTTAAGGTGGAAGGGGTAGATAATATTTTGATTCATTTTCTCATGCATAAACCTGGAAGACCCACCTGAAAGGTTCATTCAAGAGAAGTTGACTGACCTTTTCACATACTACGATACTAGGTATGGTGATAATAGTAGTGAGACTGTGAGTACGGACATTGATACCATATTCAGAGATGATTTTTCTATTCAGTTAGCAAGGGGGAAGAAAATTAGAAAGAGGAAGAAGATGAAGAAGAGGAAGAAGAAGAATAAAAAGAAGATGAGGAGGAAGAGCAAGACAAGAAGAAGAAGAACAAGAACAAGACTATAAAGAAAAGAAAGAGGAAGAAGAAAAAAATAAATGAAGAATAAGAAGAAGAAGAAGAAAGAAGAAATAGAAAAAGAAGACAAAGAGGATGAATAAGAAGAAAAAGAAAAATATGAATAGGAAGGAGAAGAAAAAGATGAAGTGGAAGAAGAAGAAGCGGAATAATAGGAAGAAGATGATGAAGAAGAAGAAGATGATGATGATGATAAAGAAAAAGAGGAGAAAGAATAATAATAAAAATATTATTAAGATGAAGAAGAGAAAGAAGTATAATAAAAATATCAAGATGAAGGAAAAGAATAAGAAGATGAAGAAAAAGAATAAGAAGAAGCAAGATAAGAGTTTGAAGAAGAAGAAAAAGAATAGGAAGAAGAATAAGAAGAATAAGAAGAATAAGAAGAAGAAGATGATGATCAGATAGAAAAAGAAGAAGAAGAATAATAATAATAATAAGAGGAAGAAGAAGAAGAAGAATAATAATAATAATAATAATAAAAGGAAGAGGGAGAAGAAGAGGCAAACAAATGTAGAATAAAAAGAAATTAAAGAAGAAGAACATTGATGATAAATAAAAAGAGGAAGAAAAAGAAGAAGAATAAGAAGACAAAGAAGAAGAAGAAAAAGAGAAAGAAGAAAAGAAAAAAAAAAGATGAAGAAGAAGAAGTAGAGGAAAAATAAGAAGATAAACAAGAAGAAGAAGAAGAAGAAAAAGAATAGGAAGAAAAAGATGACGATGAGGAATAAAAAGATGATGATGATGATGTGGAAGAAGAAGAATAATAATAATAAGTGGAGTGGAAGAAGAATAATAATAATAGGAAGATGATGATGATGATGAGGAATAAGAAAAAGATGATGAAGATGTGGAAGAAGAAGAAGAAGAAGAATAAGAAGAAGCAGAGTGGAAGAAGAAGAAGAGAGAGAAAAAAAATTTTAAAAAAGAAGAACATGTTGAATAAGAAGAAGAAGAAGAGGAAGAAGACGAAGAAAATAAAGAAGATGAAGAATGGCATGAACAAGAAGAAGAATAAGAAGAGAAAAAAAATAATTAGAAGAAATAAAAGAAAATGATGAAGTGGAAGAAGAATAATAAAAAATAGAAGAAAAAGAATTAAGAAAAACATAAATAAGAAAAAAAAAAGAATAACGAGAAGATGATGACAACAACGAAGAAGAAAAAAAAGAATAAGAATAAGAATAAGAAGAAGAAGAAAAAGGAGGAAAGGAAGAAGTGGAAGAAAAATAAGAAGAACGAGAGGAAAAAGAAGAATATGAAGAAGAGGAGGATAAAGAAGAAAAAGTTTTGAAGAAGGAAAATAAGAAGAGAAAGAATAAGAAGAAAAAAAAGAGGAGGTCGGAGAAAAAGAAGAATAAAGCTAAGAATAAGATGATTAAGAAGAAGAAGATGATGATGATGATGAAGAAAATGAATCAGAAAAAAATAGCATGAAAATAAAGACGAAGAAGACAAAGAGGATGAATAATAAAAAGAAAAAATGATAATGATAAAGGAGGAGGAAAAGAAGAAGAAGAAGAATAAAAAGAATATAAGAAAGAAGAAGAAGTGGAAGAAGAAGAAAAAAAAAGAAGTAGAAGAAGAAGAAGAAGAAGAAGAAAAAGAAGTGGAAGAAGAAGAAAAAAAAGAAGAAGTGGAAGAAGAAGAAGAAAAGAAGAAGTGGAAGAAGAAGAAGAAGAAAAAGAAGAAGTGGAAGAAGAAGAAGAAAAAGAAGAAGTGAAAGAAGAAAAAGAAAAAGAAGTGGAGGAAGAAGAAGAAGAAGAAGAAGTAAAAGAAGAATAAGAATAAGAAGAAGAAGAAGAAAAGTATAAGAAGTGAAAGAAGAAGGAGAAGAAGAAGGAAAAGAAGGAGGAGGAGAAGGAGGAGGAGGAGGAGGAGGAGAAATAAATAGAAAAAGAAGAAGAGGAGGAGGAGAAGGAAGAAAAAAAATATAAAGAAGAAAAAAAAAGAAGAAAATGAAGAGAAGAATAAAAAAGAAGAAGCAAAAGAAGAGTATGAAGAAGATGAAGAGGAAGAAGAAAAAGAAAAAGAAGACGAAAAAGTGTAAGAAAAAGAAGAAGAAGAAGAAAAAAGAAGAAAAAGAAGAAGAAGTGGAATGAAAGAAAAAGAGGAAGAAAGAGAAGAATAGGAAGAACTTGTAGAAGAATAAGATAAAAAAATGAAAAACAAAAAGAAGCCGAGTAAAAGAATCAAAAAAAGATGAGGAAGAAAAAAAAAGAAGATAATGAAGATGAATAAAAATAAGAAGATGAAGAATAAGCTAAGGAAGACTAGGAAGAAGTAGAATAATAATAAAAATAAGACTACAAAAGAATAATAAAAAGAAGATGAATAAGAAGAAGATTATTATTATGAATAAGAAGAAGAAAAGAAAAAGAAAAAGTTAATGAAGAAGAAGAAGAATAAGAGCAAGAAAATGATGAGAGAGATAAAGTAGATTAAGAAGAAAAAGAAATAGAAGAAAAAAAAAAAGAAAAAGTAGTTGATGAAAAAAAATAAGAAGAGAAGAAGAAGAAGAATAGGGTAGAGAAAAAATATATATACTAAAGCTGAAAGAAAAGGCTGAACAAAAAAGGGGCTGAACAAAAAAGGGGCTGAACAAAAAAGGGGCGGAACAAAGATGGATTAAAGAGTAAAAGAAATTTCTATGTCACTCTACATGTCAGATTGTAATGGAATTTGTAATCTAATTTGTAGAGTATGTCGAGTATATGTATTGTATAATAGATACTTATATATATTCACACAGTCATAAGGGAGATGGAGCCAAGAGGGTGGTATGGAAAGTAGAATATATGCTCATGGCTCTGTGAAATGTTTTGTAGATTCTAGGATACAGAGAGGCAGAGATGAAGATGGAAGCAGAAAAGCTTTGAAGATACTAAAAGAAACAGAGAGGTAGGGTTGGACCTATGAATGAAGGATGACATGCTAAAAACTCTCGAATATAGAGAAGGAATTGTAGATTAGGGTTGGAACTTCTATGTTAAAAAAGATGGATTAAAGACTCAATGAAACTTCTATGTTACTCTACAAATCAAATCATGCAATCTAATTTGCAGAGTAAAAAGAATATATGCTTGTGCATAATGATAAATGTATTGTAAAATAGATACTTAGATATATTGGAATAGTGATAGGGGTATGGGGCCGAAAGGGAAGTATGTAATGTATAAGTAAGGTATATGCTTGAGGCTCTGTGGAGTTTATTGGAGATTATATGATACAAAGAGGTCAAAAGAAAGATGGAAGCGAAAACATTTAACAAGAAGTATAGAAACTTAATAGCTATGAAATCAAATCAAAAAGAAAGGAAAACATGCTATGAAGATACTAAAAGAAACAGAGTTAAAGGGCTAGACCTAGACATTAAGGAAGACATGCTAAAAACTTTCGAAGATAGATAAAAAATATGTAGATTAAAGTTGGAAGAAGAGGCAAAACAAAAAGGGGTTGAACAAATATGAATTAAAGACTCAAATAAATTTCTATGTGTGAAAGTAATGTCGAGTCATGCATTATTAAAGTGTGAAAGTAACAATGATTTTCTTCCGTCAAATGCATGGGTTTTTTTGCTAAAATAAAACAACCTTAAAAAAGAGAGGAAGAAGTAGAAGAAAAAGATGATGATGATGATGAAGAAAAAGAAGAAGAGGAAGAAGAAGAAGAAGATGAAGGATAAGAAGACGAAGAAGAAGAATAAATAAGAAGAGGAAGAACAATGAGGAGAACAAGAAGAAGAAAAAGAGAAAGAAGAAGAAGTAGAATAATAATAATAATAATAATAAACAAGAAGAGGAAGAATAAGATGGAGCAAAAGAAGAATAAAAAGTGGAAGAAAAAGTAGATGAAGAAGAAAAAGAAGAATGAGAAGAAAGAGGAGGAGGAGGGGGAGGAGGAGGAGGAAAAAAAGAGGAGGAGGAGGAGGTGGTGGTGGTGGTGGAGAAGGAGGAGGAGGAGAAGGAGGAGGAGGAGAAAAAGAAAAAAAAGAAGTAGAATAATAATAATAATAATAATAAGGAAAAGAAGAATAAGAAAAAGAAGAAGAAGAAGAAGAATAATAATAATAATAATAATAATAATAAGGAGGAGGAGGAGGAGGAGGAGAAGAAGTAGAAAAAGAAATTGATGAAGAAGAAGACAAAGAAGAAGAAGAAAAAGTAGAAGAAGTGGAAGAATAAGATAAAGAAGTAGATGAAAAAAAAGAAGAAAAAAGAAGAAGTAGAGGTAGAAGAAAAAAATTAAGAAGAAGAATAAGTGGAAGAGGAAAAGAAGAAGAAAAAGAAAAAGAAGTGGAAGAGAAAGAAGAAGAATAAGAAGAAGAAGACGAAGAAGAAGAAATGGAAAATGAAGAAGGATAAGAAGAAATAGAAAATGAAGAAGAAGAAGAGGAAGAGGAAGAAAAAGAAGAAGATTAAGTTGAAGAAAAAGTGGAAGAGGAAAAAAAATAATAAAAGGAGGAGGAGGAGGAAGAAAATGATGAAGAGGAAAAATACAAAGAAAAAATGATGATGATGATGAATAAGAAAATGATTAATAAAAGGAAGAGAAAGAAGGAGAGGAAGATGATAAGAATATGGAAGGAAAAAAAGAAGAAATAAAAGAAGAAGAAGAAAAAGAAGAATAAAATGAAGAAAAAGAAGAAGAAAATAAAGAAGAATAGGAAAAAAGAAGGATAAGAAGACGATTAAGAAAAAGATAAAAAAAGGAAGAAAAAGTAGGAGAAGAAGAATAAGAAATAGATGGAAGAGAAAAAGAAGAAGAAAAAGAAGAAGAAAAAGAAGAAGAAAAAGAAGAAGAAGATGATGAAAAATAGGAAGAAAAAAAAAAGAAATGAGGAATAAGAAGAAGAAGAAAATGAGGAGTAAGAAGAAGAAGAAGAAGGAAATGAGGAATAAGAAGAAGATTAAGAAGGAGAATAAGAATAAAAATAAGAAGAAGAATAATAATAATAATAATAATAAGTAGAAGATGAAGAATAAAAGAATAAGAAGCAGAAGAAAAAAAACAACAAGTAGAAGAAGAAGAGTAATTAGACAAAGAATAAGAAGAAGAATAGGAAGAAAAAGAAGAAGAGGAGGAGGAGGAGGAGGAGCAAGAAGAAGAAGAAGAAGTATACGGAGAAGAACAAGAAAAAGAAAAAAAAGTAGTAGTAGTAGAATAAAAAGAATAATAATAATAAGATGAAGAAGAATAAGAAGAAGATGAATAATAAGAAGAAGAATGAAGAAGTAAAAAAAAGATGAAGAAGTAGAAGAAGATGAAGATTAAGAAAAAGAACAAGAAGAGTAAGAAGAAGAAGAATAATAATAATAATAATAATAATAAGTAGAAGAAAAGGAAGATGAGGAAGATGATGAAGAAAAAGATGAAGAAGGACAAAATGAAGAAGAAGAAGAAGAAGAAGAAGAAAAAGATAAAGAATACGTAGAGAAAGAAGAAGAAAAAGAATATGTAGAGAAAGAAGAAAAAAAGAATATGCAGAGAAAGAAGAAAAATAAGAAGAAAAAGAAAATGATTGAAATAAGAAGAACAAGAAGAACAAGAAGATAAAGAATAAAAAGAAAAAGAAGAAGTGGAAGAAGTAGAAGAAGAAGAATATAATGAAGATGAATAGAAAGAAGAAGAAAAATAAATAGTAGTAGAAGTAGAAGAAGAATCAGAAGAAGAAAAAGAATATGAAGAAGAAAAAGAATATGAAGAAGAAGATGAATAAAAAGTTGAGGAAGAAGGAGAGGAACAAGAAGAAGAAGAAGAGGAAGAATATTAAAAAGAAGAATAAGAAAATGAAAAATAAAATAGAGAAGAAGAAGGAGAAGAAGAAGAAGAAGAAGAAAGAGAATAAGAAGAAGTGGTAGAAGAATAAGAAGTGGTAGAGGGGGAAGAAGAAGAAAAGAAGATGAAAAAATATAAGAAAAAAAAATAAAGAAGAAGAAAAATAAAATGTAAAAGGAGAGGAAGAAAAAGAAGAATTAAAATAAGAATCAGAAGAAGAAAAATAAGAATCAGAAGAAGAATAAAAAGAAAAGGAAGAAGAAGAAGACAAATAAGAAGAAAAGTAAAAAAAGATGAAGGAGAAGAAAATGATGATAAAAAAGTGGTATGGGAAGAAAAAAAAGGAGGAGAAGTAGAAGAGGAGGAAGAAGAAGATGAAGAATAAAAAGTGGAAGTAGAATGAAAAAAAGATTAAGAAGAAGAAGTAGTAGTAGTAGGAGGAGAAGAAGAATAAGAAAAAAAAAATAAAGAAGAATAATTAGAAAAATAAAAAGAAGAAGAAGAAGAAAAATGAGAAGAAGAAACAGAAGAAGAAGAAAAAGAAGAAGAAGAATAATATAAGAAAGAAGGAGAAGAAGAATATGAGGAGGAGTTGGAAGAAGAAGACAAAGAAGAAGAAGAAAAAGAAGAAGAATAATAATAATAATAATAGGAATAAGAAGAGGAAGAATAAAAGAAAAAAGAAAAGGAAGAAGATGATGATGAAAAAAAAGACAAAGAAGAAGAAAAAGTAGAAGAAGTGGAAGAAAAAGAAGATGATGAAAATGATGATAAAGAAGTAGTAGAGGAAGAAGAAGAAGATGAAGGATAAATAGAAGAAGAAGATGATGATGATGATGAATAAAAAGAGGAAGTAGAAAGAAAAAGAAGATTAAGAAAAAGAAAAAGTAAGAAAAAAAAGAAGAAGAAGAAGAAGAATAATAATAATAATAAAATGAAGAAAAAGACAATAGAAGAAAAAGATAGAAGAAGTAGAAAAAAAGAGAAGAAAAAAAAGAAGGAAAATAAGAATAAATAAAGAAGAAGAAGAAGAAGTCTAAGAAGAAGAATAATACTAAGAAGAAGAAGAGGAAGAAGAGGAAGAAGAAGAAGAAGAAGAACAAAAAGAGATAGAAAAGAAGAAGAAGAAGAAGAAGAAGAAGAAGAGAAAGAAGAATAAAAAGAAAAAAGAAAAATAAACAAAAAAAAGAAGAACAAAAAGAAGAAGTAGAAAAGGAGGAAGAAGAAGAATAGGAAGAAGAAGTAAAAGATAAAGAAGAAGAAGAAGAAGAAGAAGAAAAAGAAAAGGAAAAAGATAAATAAGAAGAATAATAATAGGAATAAGAAGAAAAAGAAGAAGTAGAAAAAATAGAAGAAGAAGAGAAAGAAAAAGAAGAATAAAAAATAGAAGAAGAAGAAGAATTCGAAGAAGAAGAAGAAAAAAACAAAGAAGAGGAAGTAGAAGAAGAAAAATAATAGGAGGAAGAAGAAGAAAAAAAGATAAAGAGAAGAATAAGAAGCAGAAGAGGAAGTGAAATAACAAAAAGAATAAGCAGAAGAAGATGAAAGAGAAGAAGAAGTGGAGGAGGAGTACGAAGGAGAACAAGAAGTGGAGGAGGAAGAAGAAGGAGGACAAGTAGTGGAGGAGGAAGAAGAAGAAGAACAAAAGGATGAAGAAGTAGAAGAAGAAGCATAAAAAGAGGCAAAATAAAATGAAGAAGAAGATGAAGAAGGAGAATAAAAAGAAATGAAAGTAAAAGAAAAAGGAGAAGAAGAAAAAGAAGAAGAAAAATAAGAATAATAGGAGAGGGAAGAAGAATAAGTCAAAGAAGAATAGAAAGAAGAAAAAAAACACAAAAAAGAAGATGGAGGTGAAGAAAAAGAAAAAGAAAAATTGGAATAAGAAGAAGAAAGAGTAGAAGAAAAAGATGAAGATGAAGAAAAATAAGAGGAAGAAGAAGAAAAAGAAGAAGAAGATGATGATGATGAGAAAGAAGAAAAAGAAGAAGGAGAACAAAAAGTAGAGAAAGAATAAGAAGAAGGAAGAGGGGAACAAGAAGAAAAATAATAAGAAGTATAAAAATGGAAGAAGAGGAAGAAGAAAAAGAAGAAATAGAAGAAGAAAAACAAAAAAGAAAAAGATGAAGATGGAGAAGTTAAGGTTAAAGAAGAAGAAGAAGAAGAGGAGGAGGAGGAGGAAGAAAAAGTAGAAGAAAAGAAAAAGTAGAGTATAATGAAGATAAATGATGATTAACCAAAAAAAAAGAACAAGAAGATAAAGAAGAATAAGATAATCCTATAGATGATGATGATGATGAATAAGAATAAGAAACAGAAGAAGAAGAAGAAGATGATGATGTTTTAGAAGAATAAAAAAAAGAAGATGACATAGAATATCAAAACAAGATGAAAAAGAAAAAGAAAGAAGATAAATATGAAAATGAAGAAGTAAAAGATTAAGAAGAAGGAAAAAATGAAGAAGAAAAAGAAGAATAGGAAAAAAGAGAAGAAGATGAAGAAGAAAAAGAAGAAGAGTAAAAAAAGAAGAAGATGAAGAAGTAGATAAAAAAAAGTAGAAGCAGAATAAAAAGAATAATAAAAATAAAAATAAAAACAATAATAAGAACAAGTAGAAGAAAGAAGAAGAAGAACTAGAAGAAGAAGGAAAAGTAGAAGGAAAAAAATAAGGAGAAGAAGAATAAGAACAAGAATAAGAAAAAGAAGAATAAGAAGAATAAGAAGAAAAGTTGGAGAAAAAAAAAAGAATAATAAGAAGGAGAATAAACATAAAAAGAAGGAGAATAAAAAGATAAAGAAGAATAAGAATGTGATGATGATGATTATAAAGATGAAAAATAAGAAGAATAGTAGAAGATGATGGATAATAAGAAAAAAGAAGATGAAGTCAAAGAAAGAGGCGGAGAAAAAGGTGTTGGAGGAAGAAAATGAGGAAGAGAGGAAGAAGAAGAAGAATATGATGATGATGATGAAGAATTATAAGAATATAAAGAAGAAAAAAATGATGATCATGATAATGAAGGAAAAGTAGAAGAAAATGAAGAAAAAGAAGATGAAGAAGAATAAAAAGTTGAAGATGAAAAAGAAGAAATATAAGTAGTAGTAATAGTAGAAGAAGAAGATTATGATAAAATATAAGAAGAAGAAAATGATGATGTTGAAGAAAAAAAATGAAGAAGAAGAAAAAGAAAAGAAATAAAAGATGAAGAAGAAGAAAACAAAGATGAAGATGAAGAAGAAGAAAACAAAGATGAAGAAGTAGAAGAAGAAGAAGAAGAAGAAGAAGAATCAAAATAAGAAGAATAAAAAAAAAGATGATGATGATATTGATGATGATTATGAAGAAAAAGAATAACCATGAGACGAATAAAAAGAAGGAGGATGAGGCGGATGATGATGAGGAGGAGGAAAATAAAAAAAAGTAGAAAAAAATTAAGAAGAAAAATAATAACATGAAGAAGAAGAAAATGATGATGATGAATATGAAAAAGAAGATGAAAAATATAAAGAAAAAGAAGAAGGTGGTGATGATGAAGAAAACTAAGGGGGGAAGAAGAAAAAGAAGAAGAAAAAAAAAGAATAAGAGAAGAAGTAGAAGAAGAAGATGATGATGATGATGAAGAAAAAGACAATGTATAAGAAGATGATGAAAAAGAAGAAGAAGAATACGAAAAAGAAGAAGAAGAAGAAAAGAAGAAGAAGAAAACTAAGAAGTAGAATAAGTAGAATAAAAAGAAGAATAAGATGAAGTAGAAGAAGAAAAGGAAGAAGAAGGAAAAGAAAGAGTAGCAGAAGAAGAAGATGGTGATAATAAAAAATAAGAAGAAGAATAATAATATAAAGGAGGAGGAGGAGAAAAAGAAGAAGTAGTAGAATAAGAAGAAGGAGATGATCATAATGATCAAGATTATGATGATGATGATGAATAAGAAAAAGAAAAAGAAAAATAAAAATAAGATGATGATGAATAAAAAGAAGAAGAGGATGATGATGATTATGTTAGTAATAGTTCTCTAGGCCTATTGTATGGATATGGTATTTTGACTATTTTTGAGAATTAATTTTTATGATGATTTGCATGTTTATTATATATAATATCTTTGAATAATATTATTACTTATTTTAAATATCCATAATCAGTTATTGTTATGAGAATAATAATGAATTAAGATTAGTATAATGTTTGATTGATATTCATGAGATGAATATGTGTATGAGATACAAATCAAATTTATATCTATTTGTTGAGAACAAATATTGGATAGACCCGTGTTGATATTAATATATGGATCAAATTCATAAGTTAATCTCTAATAGTTAAGACATTAAATCTTTTGACCTGAGATCATAATAGTTCTTCATATAAGGAATATTATATTTTGATATAATCAAACGTTGACCGTAATCAAATGACTATAAATGTTATACTTGAACATAATAAGAATTATTTAGTGAGATATGAGAGATTATATTGGATATTGTCCCTCTTATTATAAAAGAGATATTTTTGGGTCTCCTTGACAATGCATGGTCATGCTCAAATTAATTGATGGAGATCAATGTTATTTGTTTAGTTACTCTAATTGGGTTTCGAGTAATCAAAGATTGAATAATATAAGGTTGATGTTGTCCGTGTCTTATATTCTATCAAGATATCATGAGACAAAATAATTATGTCATTAGTAATATTAAGGTTATCTCGGATCATTAGTTTTTCATTTAACTTGGGTTGTCATAATATCTTACTAGAGGCCACATATGACTTGTATGATCAAAATATGATTTAGGCCTATTACCAATATTAATTGAACCTATAGGGTCTCACATTGAGAACGAATAAAAATAGTTATGATTTTTTAGTCTCTATAGTAATTAAAAATGATGAGATTCTTTTAAATTACAAATAATAAATTGTTATAATTTAAATTCGAATTCAATTTTGAGAAAGTTTAAATTTGAGATTTAAACAAATAATTAATCTATTAAATTTTTTTATTGGATAAAATAATAATCTGTGAAGTTTGTTTTAAAAAGAGTTTTAGATATATAATAATATATATATACATTTATTTTTTTATTTGATAAGGATTTGAATTTTAATTGTTATTATTTAAAAAAGTTTTAAATAAAATTTGGATTTGAATTTAAATTATTATTATTTAAAGAGTTGTTAATAAATTTTGGATTTGAATTTAAATTGTTATTATTTAAAAATGTTTTTAAAAAATTTAGATTGACTTAAACCCTAGCAGATATATATATATATATATGTGTGTGGTGTGTGTGTGTGTGTGTGTGTGTGTGTGTGTGTAAGACATATATGGTAAGTAGCCAATGTCTTTTACTCAGAGAAACAGAGATAACAAAAAACCCTAATCTTGTTTTTGAGAAGACGAAACTAAACTAGCATTCAACAAGATTGTTTGTTATTTTTTCATGTGTTGATGCTTGTAGAGGGTTGTCACTTTTTAGAAATGTAGCACCTTTGAAGATCCGAATAAACTACGACGCAAACTTGAAGGCCTGATGAATCAATCCACAAGAGATAAGTTTTGTTTACCCATTATTTGTATTTTTATGAAATACATGTGATCCTTAGTGGGTTAAGAGAAAAATATAAATTCTACTGAGTTTATGTTCCAATTAGATTGGACATTCTGTCAAAAACCCCAAGAAATTATAATAAAGAAAAATAAGAGAAAGAATAATAATAATATGAAAAAATATTAGTAGAAGAAGAATAATAAGTTAAACAAGATGGAGAAGAAGAAGATGATGATGATGACAAAGAAGAAGATGATGATGACAAAGAAGAAGATGATGAAAAAGTAGTAGAAGAAAAATATGAATAAGAATATGAAAAATAAGAAGAAGAAGAAGAAGAGAAAGGATAATAAAAATAGAAGTATTAGAACAACAAAAAGAAGAAGAATAATAAAGAGAAGAAGAAGAAGAAGAAACAACAAACAAGTAATGAGAAGATGATGAAGACTAAGAATAAGAAGTAGAAGAATAATAATAATAACAAAAAGAAAAAGAAGCAAATGAAGAAGAATAAGAAAAACAAGAAGAAGAATAATAAAATAAATTTAGAATAAGCAAAAGAAGGAGGAGGAGGAGGAGGAGGAAAAAAGAAGTAGAAGAAGAATGAGAAGAAGAAGCAGAAGAAAAAGAAGTATGAGAAGGAGGAGGAGCAGAAGGAGGAAAGAAGTAGAAAAAGTAAAAGAGGAGAAGGTGGAGAAGATGAAGAAGTTTGAGAAGAAGAAGAAGAAGAAGAATAATAATAATAATAATAAGATGATGATGATAAAAATGAAGAAGAAGGAGAAGAAGAAGAAGAAGGAGAAGAAGAAGAAGAAGAAGAAGAAGGAGAAGAAGAAAAAGAAGAAGGAGAAGAAGAAAAAGAAGAAGAATAATAATAATAAGATGAAAAAGAAGAAGATGAAGAAGAAGAAGAAAGAGAAGAAGAAAAAAAATAGAAGAAGAAGAACAAAATGGAGAAGAAGAATAATAAGAATAAGAATAAGTAGAATAATAAGAAGTAGAAGGATAAGAAGAAAAAAAAGAACTAAATAAAGAAGAAAAAAAAATAAGAATAATGTAAAAAAAATAAGAAAAATAAGAAAAATAAGAAAAATAAGAAAAAAAAGAAGAAGAAAAAGAAGAAGAAAAAGAAGAAGAAAAAGAAGAATAAAAAGAAGAAAAAAAGATGATGATGATGGTGTAGAACAAGAAGAAAGAAGAAGAAGAAGAAGAATACGAAGAAGAAGAAGAAATAAAAGAAGAAGAATATTATGAAAAAGAAGAAGAAGAAGTAAAAAAAGAAGAATATTATGAAGAAGAAGAATCATATGATTATAATGAAGAAGATTATGAAGAAGAAAAAAAAATAACACGGAGGAAGAGGAGGAGGATGAGGAGGAGAAGAATAAGAATAAGAATAATAATAATAATAATTAGATGATGATTATTATTATAAAGAAGAAGAAGAAGAAAAAAAGAAGAATACAAAGAAAAAGAAAAAGTAGAACAAGTAGAAGAAGAATAGAATTAAAAAAAATTCAAAGAAGAAAAAGAATACAAAAAAGGAGAAGAAGAAGAAGGAAAAAAAGAAGAAGATGATGAAAAAGAAGAAGAAGAAGAAAAAGAAGAAGAAGAAGAAGAAGAAAAATGAGAACAAAATGAATAATAATAAAAAGATGAACAATGATAATAAGGAGTAGAAGAAGAAAAAAAAGGAGAAGTAGAACGAGAAGAAGAAGAATAATAACAAAAATAAGAAAGAGGAGAAGAAGAATAAGAATAATAATAATACCAAGAAGAATGAGTAGAAGAAGAAGAATAATAATAATAATATAATGATGATAATGATGATAATGATGATGAAGCATAAGATTATGATGAAGAATAATAAGAAGAAGAAGAATAATAATATTAATGAGGAAGAGGAGGAGGAGAAGTAGAAGAAAAAGAAGAATAATAATAAGAATAAGAAGATGATATTCATGATGAAGAAAAATAAAAAGAAGGAGAAGATAATGATGAAAAATAAGAAAAAGAAGAAGAAGAAGATGCAGAAGAAGAATAAGAAGAATATGAAGAAAAAGAAGATGATGAAAGATAATAAAATGAAAAAAATATTCGAAGAAGAAGAAGAAAAATATGAAGATGAACAATAAAAAAAAGAAAATGATGATGAAAAAGGAGAAGACAAAGAAAAAGAATAAGAAAAAGGATAAGAAAAAGAAGAAGAATAAACAAAAAATAAAAATACGATGTTGAACATGTATAAGTAGAATAAAAAGAAATATAAAGACGAAGGAGAAGAACAAGAAGAAGGAGGAGGAGGAGGATGAGGAGAGGAAGAAACAGAAGAGAAAGAAGAATAAGAAGATAAGGAAGGATTAGAAGAAGATAAAGAAAGAGAAGAAGAAGAAGATTTAGAAGAAGAAGAAAAAAGAAGATGGAAAAGTAAAAGGAGAAGAAGAAGAGGAAGAAGAGAAAGAAGAAGAAAATGAAGAAGATGACGAAGAAGAAGAAGAAGAGGAGGAGGAAGAAGAGGAAGAAGAGGAGGAAGAAGAGGAAGAAGAAGATGAATAATAATAATAATAATAAGAATATGGAGGAGAAGGATAAGAAGAAAAAGAAAAAGATGGATAATAAAAAGGAGAAGAAGAAGAAGAAGGAGGAGAAGGAGAAAAATAAGAAGAAGAAAAATAAGAAGAAAAAGAAAAAGAAGGAAAAGAAGAAGATGAAGATGATGATGAAGTAGTAGAAGGAGAGAACAAGAAAACGTAGAAGAAGAGGGAGAATAAAAACAAGAAGTTGAAGAAGAATAAGAATGAGAAGAAAAAGAATAAGATTGAGAAAAAGAAGAAAAAGAAGAAAAAGAAGAAGAAGAAGAAGAAGAAGAAGTAGTAGTAGTAGAATAAGAAAAAGATTAAAAATATTTTGATGATATTCAAGAAGAAGAAAATGAAGAAGAAGAATAAGAAGAAGAAGTAGTAAACAAATAATAATGATAAAAAGAATTAGAAAAACATGATGAAGAAGAAGGTGATGATGATGAAAAAGAAGAAGAAGAAGAATAAGAAGAAGTAAAACTAAGAAGAATAATAATATTAATAAGCCAAAGAAGAAGATAAACAAAAAAAAGATTATAAAAAAATAAAGAATAAGAAGAATAAGAAAAAAAAGAATGAGAAGAAGTAGAATAAGAAGAAGAAGTTGATGATGAAGAAGAATAATAACAAGATGAAGAAGAAGAATTCAAAAAAGGAGAAGAAGAAAAAGATAAACAAAAGAAGAAGAAGAAGAATATAAACAAAAGAATAAGAAGAAGAAGAATAATAATAATAATAAGTTGAAGAACAAAAATAAGAAGAATAAGATGAAGAAGGACAAGAATAAGAATAAGAAGAAGAATAAGAAGAATAACAAGAATAAAAAGAAGAAGAAGAAGAAGAATAATAATAATAATAATAATAATAAAGAAAAAAAATGAAAAAGAAGAAAAAGAACAAAAAAAAGGGCACGAAGAGGAAGGAGAAGAAGAAGAAGAAGAAAAAGAAGAAGAAGACAAAAAAGAAGAAAAAATAGAATGAGAAAAAAAAGGAGAAAAAGAAGGAGAAGATGTAGAAAAAAATGAGTAGAAAAAAAAGGAGTAGAAGAAAAAGAAGAAAAAGAATAAAAAGAATAAGAAGTAGATGAATATGAAGCAGAAGTTGAAGAAGAAGAATAATAGTAATAATAATTAGAAGAAAAAGAAAGTGGATAAAAAGAAGAAGAAAAAAAAACAGAAAATAAGCTAAAGAAGAAGTAGAAGAAGAAAAAGAAAAAGAAAAAAAAAAGGAAAGGAAGAAGTAGAAGAATAAGAATAAGAAGAGAAATTTTTTTTTTTTGAAAACATATAGTTGGAAGAGCTAGAAGTTGGGTTTTAGAGATAGAAAATACCATTTGGGTGATAAGGATCAAAATTTAAGATTAAAATGGATCCAATTTACTATCTTTCAATTAAGAAGTCTTTCTTTTCCATTTTATAATCAACCATGCCCCCCAAAAATATTGTTTCAAATAAAAATGATGAGCCTATGATTTTCTTTCCATTGGAAGTAATTGCAAAACTCTCTTAATCCCATAAATACTCTCTCATTGGTAAATTTTGTCTCAGACATCTTAGAATTGAAGAGATTATTGCATTCTTCTCCTCTCTGAAACTCAAAGGACTAGTAAAAACTAGAGTAATCAATGCCAAGCATATCCTCATGCAATTACTTACAGAAGATGATTTTCATCGAGAGTGGTTGAAAGAGTATTGGAATATCAGGGGGTTTCCCATGAAAATCTTCAAATGGATGGAGAACTTCACTACAATGGAGGAAACTTTGCTAGCCTCGGTTTGGTTTCTGCTCCCTCTTTTGCCTATTCATTTTTTTCGACAAAATCCCTCTCATCTCTATTGATAAAATGATCGGAAACCCTCTACTGATAGATTGATCTACGACAACACTATCGAGACCTAGTGTAGATTGAATATGATTTGAAATTGACCTTCAAAACTTTATCCCACAAAGGATATGGATAAGTAAGAATGGAGACAAAGGTTTTTGGCAAATAGTAATCCTTGAAAACCTTTCGAGCTTCTGCAACTCTTGCAGAAATAGGGGGCATAGAGAGGAACACTGTATGATTAATCTAAGGAAGAAGGGTTAAGGGCAAAATCTTTAAAAATGGGATCGAGAATAGGGTAGAGACAAGCATACAATGAACAAGGATTTTGAAGTTGTACTAGAAGAGCATGATGGACATAATAGGAAGGTTAGTAACTTAAGAGGATGAACATGATGAACATAATAGGAAGGTTAGTAACTTAAGAGGATGAACATGATGAACATAATAGGAAGGTTAGTAACTTAATCGAAAACACAATAGTTGAACTAGAAGAGCATACTAATAAGGAGAAAGGTAACAAGGTAAAAATTCAAAAAATAATGATAAAACTTAAAGAAATTATAAATAGAACCAAAAATGAGGATAAACATATGGTGGAAGGGGAAGAAGAGTCCTGGATAGTTGAATCGGTGGTTGATTCTAAAGTTGATTCAACAACTAGTAGTTGTTTTCTATTTAATGAGAAACAAGGATTAAAAAACATAAAAAACATAAGAAATAATAATGCAAAAGATGAGTTAGATATAGAAAGGGAAAGATAAAGGATTAGGGGCAGATAATATGCAAGGGAGGAAATTAGAATTATGGCTATTCAAATGGGTAAAATTTACAGTGAGGCCTAAAAGGAAGAAAATAGAATAGAATTAAGCACTTTGAAAAAATAGAAAAATATAAAAAAATACCTAAATAAAACATATGGTTCAAAGTGTATGACAAGAGTGCAAGCAAAGTCATCAAATAATGTATAAATACTTATATTGAAATATAAGAGGGGTTGCTAACTCACCCTCTTTAAATAGATAAAAAAAGATTTCACGAATGCCCATAATTTCACTTTTAATGCTAGTTGAACCAATAGTAAACATTAATCAGTTAGAGAAGTTTAAAAATATGCTTGGATATAAAAATGCCTTTTCAAACAAAAAAAGTAAAATATGGATAATGTGGAAAAGTTTTTTAGACATAGTATTTATAGATGAATCAGAACAAATGATAAATCTTAGCCTAGGAAAAGGGGAAAGAAAAATTATATCGGTAATATATGCAAAAAAATTCTTAAATAGAAAGAAAAGATCTTTGGAATAAAATTGGTAAACTGGAAACTATGAATATGTTATGAATTATTGCAAAAGATTTTAATATAACAAAAAGTTCTACAGAAAATAAAGGTGGTAGACCAATAAATTTGAAGGCAAGTGGTCATTTTAATGACATGATGGCCAAATCAAATTTATTGGAGGCAAACTTCCTTGGATCAGAGTTCACATGGACCAATAACGAGAAAAAGAAAGGTACAATTTAGGCTTGACTAGACATAGTCCTATTCAACTCAAAGATGGTTGAACACCTTTGGAATCACTAGGGTTAAGCATTTGAATAAAATCTATTCAGACCATAATTTTTTGTTGATAACCATTCACAAAATTAGACCTAAAAGAGTCACGTTTTCCAAAACATGCGGGGCCTATATGAAGGATTTGTAAACATTATTAAGGATTTCTGGAACCAGTCAACAACTATAAGTCCATTGCAAATTCTAACATATAAACTTCATATACTTAGACAATGCTTAACAATTTGGAATAAAGAAAACTTTGGTAACATTATTAGAAGTATTTTAAAAGCGGGGGAAAAAGTAGATAAATTGGAGCAGGGATATGAAGTAGACCAAAATGTAGAAAAGAGATGTGAACTTAGTATAGCTCAAGGTGAGCTTAGATTGTAATTACACATGGAGGAGATCTTTTAGAAACGAAGTGCTAAAATAAAAAGATTAATAAGGGAAGGAGACAAAAATATGAAATTTTTTCAAGCAGTATCAAAGGTTACAAATCAAAAACGAAGAATAAAGGGTATGAAAATAGCTTAGGAGAATGTATAGAAATTGAAAAATATATTAAAGATTGTCTTGAAGAAATGTATGAGACACTTTTATGTAGTAAGGATGAAAGAAAAAAGGACAATGCAAACCATACAAAAAAGGATAAATGAGGAGGATAACAAAATGCTTATGGTATTTTTTTGGAGGAAGAGAAAACAAAAGGTGTTGTATTTTTTCTAGACAAAGATAGCACAGCAGGTTCGGATGACTAGAATAATGCTTTTTTTCAAGCTTGCTGAGACACTATTAAAAATGAACTAATTCAATCTATACTTTGAATTTTTTGTGGAGCAGAAAATACAACACCTTTTGTTCAGAAAAAGGAGAACCCCAGGTTTTCTCTACTTGCATTGTTCTCATACCCAAAAAGGAGAACCCCAGTTTGGGAAAGATAATAGTCCGATTAGTCTTTGTAACTCAGTTTACAAAATTCTAGCTAAACTACTCCATAATAGATTAAGTTTTATTCTTCTGTAAATCATCTCCATAGAACAATCGGAATTTATGAAGAATAGATTAAAAATAGAAAATATTTGTTTAGCCAAAGAAATGATTAGAGATAAAGGCTCCAAAATTATGGGCCATAATGTAACATTTAAATTGGATTTGTTAAAAGCTTTTGACAAAGTTGAATGGGACATTCTCTGTTTCATTATGAGAAAAATGAGTTTTGTAGGGGCCTGGATATATTTGGTGTTAAAATGTATATCCAGCACATGGATTAAAATTCTCATTATTGGAGAAATGGGGGAAGAATTCAAACCTTCAAGAGGACTTTGACAAGGAGACCCACTATCGCCCTCCCTTTTTAATATATATCTTGAACTGTTTATTTCAATTATAAAAGATAATTTACAAAATTGCAAAATACTAACTTTTAAACAACCTAGAAAAGCCTTGCTGGTTAGTTGTCTAGCATATGCAGATGATATTATTTTGTTTACTAGTGGAAGTAATGGATCACTAAAAAACATGATGAAGATTTTCCAGATCGAGGAAGAAACAACACAAATTTTTAATAAAAAAAAGTGCCAATTTATAGTTGCAAGAAATGCTCCAGCATGTTTGACACAGAATCAAAACAACAACTATTTTCTAACAGGAAAAATGGACGATCATATATTTGGGCTGCTCAATATATGAAGGTATAGCTAGACTAGAATATTTGGACTTTCTACTAAAAAAACTAAGGAGGAAGATAGCATGATGGAAGGCAGAATCCTTTAATATGTGAAGGAGAATCACTCTCATTACTCATGTGCTTCAAAGTGCATTAATTCATAATTTAATGAGCATGCTACCACCTAAGAGTTTCATTAAAAAGATAGAAAAAGAATTTTCAATCTTCTTGTGGGGCTAAGAAAGAGGGTAGAAATAAATTGTTTTGGATAAAATGGGAAGAATTATGCTACCCGAAGGAAGAGGCAGGATTAGGCTTTACAAGCCTAAATAATTTGGCTAAACCATGAGCTTGTAAAGGATAGTGGAGGCTAAAAGAAAATGATGATTTATGGGCACAATATATGGGAGCAAAATATTATTTTAAAAATAATACCAATAGAATTAAAAAAAGAAAAATGAATCAGAAGTTTGGAAGAAATCATTAAAACAAAAGGATTTGGTGGAAAAACACTCCATCTTAACTTAACCAAAAGTGGTTGGAAATGGAAATTAAATGCAGAAAGAAACTTTTCACTAAAATCGACTAAAAATGTAGTTAGAGGTAAGTAGGAAATGCATGGGCTATTCAAATGGTCCTGGAACGACAAAAAACCCAAAGAATATATGCAAATTCATGTGGAAAGCTATTTCTAATATAGTGCCAGTAGATGGTCAGATTTAGAAAAAAGGCATAAAGTTAGCATCTAGGTATGAATGTTGCATATCATAATTTGAAACTATGCACCACTTGTTTTCACAAGGCAGGATAGTGACATAAATATGGAGATAGCTAGGGAAGTGATGCAATTAGGACAAGTTCTCCTTTAAAAGAAAGGCTTCTAAAATGGAATAAAGGAACTTACACTAATAATTCACAAAAATGGCTTAAAAATAATATTCCAACATAGTAATTTGCTGTATATGGAAAGCTAGAAATAAAATTAAATATGAAGGAACAAAAATGTGTAAGAACAATATTTTGAAATATATAAAAGAGAAATGAGTTTAATATCAGAAGCTTGTCCTCTATAATTAAGAACTATATGGAAGAGAAAGAATACCTATATAGATGGGTTTTAACAAAGAAACAAATAAAACCGAGCATAATTACTTGTATATGATGGTGTTAACGATCAAGAGGGATGGTAGCTCTTAATAAAAATGGCAACTTTAACAAGGAGATGGGTGCAGCATGAGGAGGAGGAATGATAAGGGATTTGGATGGTAAGCTGATTTTTGCATTCACCATGAGATGCAAAGCCACATTGGCCCTCCATGTGGAGATCTTGACACTTCTTAAAGGACTTAAATTATGTAAAAGTAGAAATGTTACAAATATACAAATTCAGGTGGACTCTAAAATTTTAGTTGGTCTAGTAAATGGTTATATGGTATTTTGGAGATATGAGAATGAAATATAGGAAATAATCCAGTTGAAGAAAAAATTAGAGGGAGATATATCACATATTTTTAGAGAAGTTAATGAATTAGCAGGTAAACTAGCAAATGAATGCTTGAAAAAAGGGGAGCAGGAATTTGAGGATTAAAATATACCAAATAGATATAGGTGTGTACTAAAACTAGATGAAATAGGATATCTTCAAATTAGAAAGCATAAAAGGAACATTTAGGCAGTAAGAAAAATAGAAGGAAACATAGATAAAATTGAAAATTAAGAGTAGGGGATTAAAGGGTATGGGAGGAATAAAAAATATGCTTGTTGTATATGCTTGACCTTGCAGATGTAAGGAGACCTGAAAGAGACACAAGCAGGATCACTAGGAACTTGAGATGCAAAAAGCTTAGGCATAACGGATAAAGATAGGATCAGGGCAAAGGATCCTCATATTTATTTTAAAATTGGATTTCAATGGGGGAGGGACTAGAGAGATGAAAGAATGGTATTTACTGTTGGGATTGGTTGTATGCTTGATCTTATTCTGTAGGGGCATGAAGGTATCGAGAAGAAAAAAAATAAAAGAGGGTTGCGATTAAGAAGTATAACCTGATTCATTATTGTTTTATTAAATTTGTATAATAAATGAGGGATAAGGTGTAAATATTAATTTGAATGAAAATTGCATAAATATTTGGGATAGGTTCCTTTTGGGAAGATGGAAAAAGAAGGGAGGTAGATATCAAGAAAGTGGGAAATTAAAGTAAGATGGAATAGAGTCCATATAGTGAATAGATTGCTAGTCTAAAAGATTCACCAAGCATGGGCAAAGAAGAGCAGAAGAAATAAAGATAAATAGAAAATGGATTGTGGCCTCTTTATTTGTTTATTTATTTTCTTGAAAACATTGTAAATGATATATTGGTTTGGGCTAGAGAGAAAAGGATGAGTGAAGGGAGGATGATAGTGTGGGCGGGTGTATTGTGCTGCTCTATTTTGCATGTCTCCAAAGAAGACAAAAAAGAAATGATAGAAAGGAGGATGAACATATGAGCAGAATGTCCATCCCTTTTGTTATTATCTTAATTAACAAGGAAGGAGGAGACAAAAATAAAAGAAGGAAAGTAGTTAAAGACAAATAAAAAGATGGAAGATGGTAAGATGGAGGAAAGCTCAAAGTGATAAGTACGAGATTAGGTTCATTTTGTGAACAGATTTTCAGGCTGAAAGTCTTTGCAAGCATGAGCAAAGAAGAGCAGAAGAATTAAAGATAAACAAAGGGAGGGTCATGGCTCCTTAATAGTTTATTTATTTTCTCAAAAACATTGTAAATGGGTTATTAGAATGGGTTAATAGGGAAGAGGATTAGAGGAGGGAAGATGATACTTGGGGTGAGTGTATTGTGCTGGCTATTTTGTAGGTCTCCAAGGAATATGGACAAAAAGTAAAGGATATTGAGGATATCCATATGGATGAGTCGAAAGTCTAAACCTTGTCATTAATTTTTTTGATAATTCCTAATGTAATGTTAAGGAAAGATAATGCAGAAAAGTGATATAAGAATGCATAATAAAGACAACACAAAAGGCTGGAAACAAGCAACATATCACAAAGAGGGTAAAACTAGAAGGGCAAAAGAGGAAGGGCAAAAGAGGAAGGGAAAAAATGGATAAATCACTTTCTGTAAGGACAGAAGAGGAACAAAAAGATGGACAAAGCTTAATGGGTAGCAGAGGAATAGAAACAAGCAACAAACAAGCAACAAAAAAGGGCTGGAAGGATAACATAGGAACAAAAAGAGGGTAAAAGCTACATAGAAAGTTGACTAGCAGAAATAGGACAGCAACAAAAGCACAAGGAAACAAGATATTTGAATGTTTATGTAGATATATGATGGAGCAAACTAAAGCAGATCAATCCATGTAAAGTTACAAAAAGTTTCCATCAGAAAAGGGCCCAAGAATGCTTAAAAGGCTAAACATCACAAGCAGAATATCAAACTATAAGCAGAACCATAACTATATTAAGCATATATAGTAGCACTTTTTTTGTCTAGACTTTAAGAAAGCCATGTTTAAGAAATGATTATAGGTAGTATATAGGGTTATTGTAACAAAGGTAATCCTCCGCCAAAAGAGAGGGCTTTAAAATTAATAAAACACAACTTTAAAAGAAAGACTAAAAATAAGAAGAAGCAGAAGAAGAAGAAAAAGAAAAAAAACAGAAGAATAGGAAAAAAAAAAGAATGATAAGAAGAAAGAAGAAAAGGAGGAGGAGGAGGAGAAGAAGAAGGAGAAGAAGAAGAAGAAGAAAGAAAAGAAAAAAAAAGAAGAAGAAAGAGAAGAATAAGAAGAAATATAAGATGAAAAAGAATAAGGAGAAGAAGAAAAAGAAAAAAAGAAGATAGAGAAGAATAAGAAGAAGAAAAAGATTGAGAAGAAGAAAATAAAGAAAAAGAAAATTAAGAAGAAGGATGAGGAGGAGAAGTAGTAGAAGAAAAAGAAGAAGAAGAAGTAGTAGTATAAGAAAGGTGATGATGATGAAAAACAAGTTTTTTAAATAGATGAAGAACATGATGATGAATATGAAAGAGAAGAACATGAAAAAGAACACGAAGGTGATGATGAAAACCAAGAAGAACATGAAGAAGAAATTGAAGAAAAAGAAGAAGACAAATAAGAAGAAGATGAACATGAAAATGAAGAAGAATAAGAAGAAGAAGAAGAAAATGGGAACTTGAAGTAGAAAATAAAGAATAAGAAGAGGAAGAATGAGAAGAAGTAGAAAGAAGACAAAGAAGAAAAAAAAGAAAACGAATGAAAAGAAGAAGAAGGTGAAGAAGATTAAGAAGAAGAAGAAATAAAAGAAGAAGAAGAAATAAAAGATGAAGAAGCATGAGGAGAAGAATGTGAAGAAGGAGAAGAAAGATAAGAAGTAAAATAAAAAGATAAATAAGAATAAGAAGAAAAATAAGAACTAGAAGAAAAATAAGAACTAGAAGAAAAATAAGTCAAAGAAGAAGAAGAAGAATAATAATAATAATAATAATAATAATAATAAATTGAAGAAGGAGGAGGAGGAGGAGAAAAAAAAACAAGAAGAAGTATAATAAGTAGTAGTAGTAGAAGAAGATGAAGAAAAGAATGAGAAGAAAAAGAATAAGAAAGAGAATGAGAAGAAGAATAAGAAGAAAGAGAAGAATAAAAAGAAGAAGAAAAATAAGGATGAGGATGAGGAGGAGGAGAAGAAGAAGAAGAAAGAGTAATAAGAAGAAGAAGAAAGAGTAATAAGAAGAAGAAGAAAGAGTAATAAGAAGAAGAAGATAAAGAAGAAAAAAAATAAAAATTAGGAAGACAACGAAAAGAAGAAGTAGAAGATTAAGAACAATAAGTTGAATATGAAGAAGTAAATGAAAATAAAGAAATAGTGAAAGATGAAGAGTAGAAGAAGAATAAGAAGAAAGAATAAGAAGAAGAGATAGATGAAGAAAATGAAAAAGAAGAAGAAGATGATGATGATAAAAAAGAATATAAAGAAGTAAAATGAGAAGAAGAAGAAAATGATGATGATTGTGATGAAGATGATGATGATGAAGAAAAAGATGAAGAAAAAGAGGAAGAAGTAATAATAGATATTTGAAAAAGAAGAAGAAAAAGAGGAAGAAGTAATAATAGATATTTGAAAAAGAAGAAAAAAAGATGATGATGATGATGATGCTGATGATGATGATGATGATTTTGCAGAAGAATAAGAAGTTGATGATGATGAAAAAGAAGAAGAAAATGTTGATGATAAAGAAGAACAATAAGAAGATAAAGAATAAGAAAAAGAAGAAGTAGAAGAAGAAGATGATGATGATGATGATGATTATGAAGGAGACAGAGGAGAAGAAGAAAAAGTAGTAGTAGAAAAAGAAGAGAAGAAGAATAATAATAATAATAAGAAAAAGAAGAAAAAGAAGAAAAAGAAGAAAAAGAAGAAAAAGAAGAAAAAGAAGAAGAAGAAGATGATGATGATGATGAAGGGGAATAAGATGATGAAGAAGAAAAGAAGAACAACAAAAAGAAGAATAAGAAGAATTAAAAATAAGAATAAGAAGAATAAAGAGAAGAGGTGGGAGAAGAAGATGAAGAATAAGAAGAATAGGAAGAACATAAGACAAAAAAAAGAAGATGTATAAGGGGATAACAAAGAAGAAAAAATAGAAGAAGTACAAAAAAGAAGAAAAAGAAGAAGTGGAAGAAAAAGAAGAAAAAGAAGAAAAAGAAGAAAAAGAAGAAAAAGAAGAAAAAGAAGAAAAAGAAGAAAAAGAAGAAAAAGAAGAAAAAGAAGAAGTGGAAGAAAAAGAAGAAAAATAAGAAGTGGAAGAATAAAAAGAATTAGAAGAAAAAGTAAAAGAGGAAGAAGAAGAAAAGAAAATAAAAAGAAAAAGAACAAAAACAAGAAGAAAAAGATGAAGAAGAACAAAAAGAAGAAAAAAAAAGAAGAAGAAAAAGATGCAGTAGGAGGAGGATAAGAAGGAGGAGGAGGAAGAGAAAGAGAAGAAAGAGAAGAAAAAGAAGAAAATAAGAAGAATAATAAAAAAAAGAAAAAGAAAAAGTATATGACGATAAAGAAGACAGAACAAAAAGAAGAAGAAGAAGAAGAAAAATAATAATAATAATAAAAAGAACAAGAAGAAAAATAATAAGAAAGAGAAGAAGAAGAATTAGAAAAAATCAAGAAAAAGAAAATGATGAAGAAAAAAATATGATGATGATGAAGAGGAAGATGAAGAAGAATAAAAAGAAGAAGAATAAAAAAAAGAAAAAGAAAAAGAAAAAGAATAATATTAATAAGATGTCGATGATGATAAAGAATAAAAAGAAGAAGATGATACTGATAATGATGATGAATAAGAAGATTAAAAAAAACAAGATGAAGAAAATGATAAAAATAAAAATAAAGAAAAAGAAAAAGAATAAGAAGAAGAATAATAAGAAGAAGAGGAATAGGAAAAAGAAGAAGAAAAATAAGAATAAGAAGAATAATAAGAATAAAAAGATAATGATGATAATGAAAAAGAATAAAAAGTAGAAGATGAAGATTATGATGATGATGATGTTGAATCAGAAAAAAAGATGAGTATGATGAAGAATATAAAAAAGAAGATAATGATGATGATTATGATAAAGAAGAAAAAAAAAGAAAAAAAAGATGATGAAAAAAAAGAAGAATAAGAAAAAAATAAAGAAGATAAAGATGAAGATAATGATGATGATGATGATGAAGAAAGGTGGGAAGAAGAAAAAGATGATGATGAAGAAAGAGATGATGATGTATAGGAAAAATAAAAAGAAAAAGAAGAAAAAAAAGTGGAAGAATAATAAAAATAGAAAGAAGAAGAAGAAGAAGAAGTTGAAGAAAAAGAAGAAGAGGTAGAAAATGGAGAAGAGTAAGAAGAAGTTGAAGAAGAAGATTAAAAAGAACAATAATAAGATAATGATGATGATAATAATGATAATGATGAAGAAGAATATAGGGGAGAAGAAAAAAATAATAAGAAGATAATGAAGAAGAAGAAGAAGAAGAAAATGATAAAGAAGAAAAAAGAAGAAAAAAAAATGAAGAAAAATAAAAACAAAAAGATTAAGAATAATAAGAAAAAGATAATGATGATGATGAATACAAAGAAAATGAAGTAGAAGAAAAAAATCTTAATAAATAAGAAGAATAAGATGATGATGATGATGATAAATATTATGAAGAAGAAAAAGAAGAAGAAAAAGATGATGCTGAAGAAAAGAAGAAGAAGATGATGATGGAGGAGGAGGAAGGGGAAAAGGAGGAGGAGAAGAATAATAAGGAAAAGAAGGAGAAGAAAAAAAAATGAAATAAAATAAGAAAGAAGGATAAGAAGAACAAGAAATACAATAAGACAGAAGAAGAAAAAATAGAAGAAAAAAAAGAAGAAGAAGAAGTGGTAGAAGAAAGAGAAAAAGAAGAGGTAGCAGAAGAAAAAAAAATAAGAAAAGAGGAAGCAGAATAAGAAGTAGAAGAAGAAGAAAAAGTTGATGATGATAAAGAAGAATAAAATTAAGAAACTAATGATGATGATGAAGTAGAAGAAGCTAAAGATGAAGAGGAAGAATAAGAAAAAGAAGAAGAAAGAATAAGAATAAGAAGCAGTAGAATATGATGATGATAAACATAAAGAAGAAGAAGAAGATAAAGAAGAAGAAGAATAAGAAGAAGAAGACAAAAAGAAGACGATGATGAAAAAGAAGTATAAAAAAAAGAAAAGAAGAAGAAAATAGTTAAAAAGGCAAAGAAGTAGATGAAAAATAATTAGAAGAATAAGTATAAAAAGATGAAGAAGATTAAATAGAATATGTTGAAGAAGTAAAGGAAGAAGAATAAAAAAAAATAATAAGAAAGAGACAAAGAATAAGAATAAGACTAAGAAGATTAAGAAGATTAAGAAGAAGAAGGATACGAAGAAGAAGAAGAAGGAAAAGAAGATGTAGAAGAAGAAGAAGAACAAGAAGGAAAAAAGGAGAAAAAAGGAGAAGAATAAGAAGTAGAAGGAGAAAGTAGAAGAAGAATAATAATAAGTAGAATGAGGATGAGAAGAAGAAGAAGAATATGAAGAAGTAAAAGAAAAAAAACAAAAAAGAGAAGAAGGAGAAAAAAGAAGGAGAGAAAGAAGTATAAAAAGAAGAAGAAAAAAAAATGATGTGCTGATGATGATAATAATGAAGAAGAAGAAGAAATAATGATGAACAAAAAGAAGGATAAGAAGAAAAAGATGATGATGATGAGTAAAAAAAAGAAGAAGAATATGAAGAAAAAGCAAATGAAGAATAAGAATAATAATAATAATAATAAATTGAAGAAAAGAAGAAGAAGAAAAAATATAATAAAAATAAGAAGCAAAAGAATGAAAAGATGAAGAAGAAGAAGAAGAATAAAAATTAAAAGGAAAAGAAGGAGAAGAAAAAGACTTAGAATAAAAAGAATAAGAAGAAGAACAAAAAGAAGTAGAAGAAGAATGAGAAGGAAAAAATAAAGGAGGAGTTGAAGAAGAAGAAGAAAAAGTAGTAGCAGTAGTAGATAAATAAGAAGAAAAAAAGTTGAAGAAAAAGAATTAGAACAAGTAGAAGATGAAGAAGGAAAAAATAAGATGGAGATGAAGAAGAAGAAGAAGAATAAGAAAAAGAAGGAGAAGAAGAAGAAGATAGAAAAGAAGAAGAATAAGATGGAAAAGTAAAAGAATAAGAAGGAGAGGAAGAAGAAGATGATGAAGAAAGAGGAGATGAAAAAAGAACAAGGAGAAGAAGAAGGAGAAGTATAAGAAAAAAAAAAGAAGAAGAAAAAGAGGAAGTATAAGAAGAAGTAGTAGAAAAATAAAAAGAGAAGAATAAGAAGTATGAGAAGAAGATGAAGAAGAACAATAAGGAAGAAAAAAAGAAGAATGAGTACAAGAAGTCTAATAAGAAAGAAAAGAAAGAGAAGAAGAAGAAAAGAAGAAAAAGAAAAATAAGAAGAAGAAAAAGAAAAAGATGAAGAAAAAGAAGAAGAAGCAAAACAAGAAGAAAAAGAAAAAGAAGGAGGAGGAGGAGCAGGAGGAGGAGGAGGAGGAAGAAGAAGAAAGAAGAAGAAGAAGAAAGAAAGAAGAAGAAAGAAAGAAGAAGAAGAAAGAAGAAGAATAAGAAGAATAAGAATAAGAATTAGAAGTTGAAGAAGAAGAAAAAAAAGTAAAAAGATTATAAGGAGCCAATGAAAAACATTATGAATCAGAATAACAAGATGGATGTGACAGATAAAGAAAATCTTAAGCATAAGAAGAAGTAGTAGTAGTAGTAGGAACAAACAAAGAAGAACAAGTATAAAAATATAAAAAAATAGGGGACTAAGAAGTGAAAGAACAAGAAGAACAATAAAAAGAATATGATGCATAAAAAAAAGGATAGGCAAAATAAGAAGAGGAAGAAAAAAATATAGAAGAAGAATAAGAAGAAAAAGAAAAATAGGAATAGGAGGAGGAGGAAGAAGAAGAAGAATAAAAAAAATAATGAAGAATAAGATAGAAAGGTGGAAGAAAACGAAGAAGATGAAAAAAGAAGAAGAAGAATAATAATAATAAGAATAAGAAGATGACGAAGAAGTACAAGTAGTAGAAGAAGAAGAAGAGTATGAGAAGGAGAAGTATAAAGAAAAAAAGAATTCGATAAAGAAGTATAAAGAGAACAACAAGAAAAATAAGGTGATGAAAAAGTACAAAAAAAAGAAAAACAAGAAGTAGAATATTAAGAAGAATGTTAAGGAAGAAGAACAAGAATAAGTTGTAGAAGTAGAAGAATTAGAAGAAAAAGATAAAACTAAAGTATAAGAATTAGAAGAAAAATAAGAACTATTAGAAGTAGAAAAATTAGAAGAAGTATAACAATAAGAATAATATTAATAAGTAGAAGGAGATGAAGAAGATGAAGAATAAGAATAAAAAATAAAAGATAAGAAGAATTAGTAGAATAAGAAGAAGTAAAAAAACATATAATAGGAAAAAAGTACAAGGTGAAGAAGAAGTAGAAGAATTAGAGCAAGAAGAATAAGAAGAAAAATAAAAATAACAAGAAGAAAAAGTGGCACACGTATAAAAATATGAATAACGAGCATAAGAAAATGAAGAGGGTGAAAAAGAAGAACAACTAGAAGTAGAAGTAGAAAAAAATGCACAAGGAGAAGGAGAAAGAGAAAAAAAATAATTTGAAGATGGATATAAAGAACAAGAAGAAAAATAACGTGATGAAATTGAATAAAGGAGAAGCAAAAAAAGAAGAAAATAAAAAACAAGAAGAATAATGAAGATATAGTAGAAGGAGAACCAAAAGAAAAAGAAAAAGAAGAGATGAAGATAAAGAATAATAATAATAATAAGTAGAAGGAGAAGAAGAAGATGAAGAAGAAGAATAAAAAAATATTGAAGGATAAGAAGAATAAGTATAATAAGAAGAAGAATAAGAAAAAGATTAAGAAAAAGAAAAAAAAGATAAAAATAGGAAGTAGAAAGAATAGAAGAAGATGGAGAACAAGAAACAAAGAAGGAGGATAAAAAAGAAGAGAAAGAATAAGAAGAAAGAGAAAGAAGAAGAAGAAAGAGAAAAAGAAGATGAAGAATGTGAAAGAGAAGAATAAAATGAAGAGTAAGAAGAAGATGATGATGAAGTAGATTGATAAGAAGAAGAAGAAAAAAAAAAGAAAAAAAATAAGAGGATAACAAAGAAAAAGGTGATGGACAAGAAAAAGAAGTAGAAGAAGGAGAATAAGAAGGAAAAGACAAAGAAGGAGAGGAAGAAGAAGACGATGAAGGTGAATAAGAAGGAGAAGACAAAGAAGGAGAGAAAGAAGAAGAGGATGATTGAGAAAGAGAAGAAGAAGAAGGTTAAAGAGTATAATAAAAAGAAGTTGAAGAATAAGAAAAAAAAAGAAAAGGATAACAAAAAAAATATTAATGACAACAAAAGACAAAAAAGGGGGTAAATAATAAGAAGAATTAGGAGAATGTTGAGGAGAATAAAAAAATATGTAGTAGAAGATGAAGGATAGGAATATAAAAATGATATAGGATAAGAATAGGAAGAAGAAGTAGAAATAAAAGAAAAAGAAAAAGATGAAGAAGAATGGTAAGTAGAATAAGAAGGAGAAGAAGAAGAAGAAGAAGAAGCTACAAAAAAGTTATTGAAAAAAAATAAAAAGATGATTAACAAGAAGAAGTTGATGTAGAAGAAAAATAATAATATGAAGAAATAGATGAAAAATACAACAAAGGATAATAAAAAAAATAGATGAAGATAAAGAAGAAGATAATGAAAAAAAACAAATAGAAGGAATAAAGAAAATGTATGAGAAGTAGAATATAGTAAAGAAGAACAATAAAAATAAAGTAAAGAAGAATAATAATAATAAAGTAAAGAATAATAAAAAGAATAAGGTAGAGAAGAAAAGAAAAAGAAGAAGTAAATGATTATTAATAAGAAGGTTAAGAAAGAAGAATAAGAAGTAGAAAAAATATTAAAAGTAGAAGAAGAAAAAAATGATAAGAAGAAGAAAAAGAAGAAGATCAAGATGAAAAAGAAGTAGAAGTAGAAGAATAAGTTGTATTAGCAGTAGTAATAGAAGAAGAATAAAAATAAAATAAGTATAATGAAATGAAGAAGATAACTAAGAAGAAGAAAATGATGAATAAAAAAATAATGAAGAATAAGAAGAATAAGTAAAGTAAGTAGGAGAAAAAAAAGGAAAGGAAGAAGAATAAGAAGATGTAAATGGAAAAGAAGAACAAGATGAAGAAAAAGAAGAAAGAAAAGAAGAAAAATATGAAGAAGGCAAATGAGAAAAAGAAGATAAGGCGAAGAAAAAGAAAATAAATAGTAAGAAAAATAAGAAGTAGAAAATGGGGTAGAAAAAAAATAAGATAAAGAACAATAATAAGTATATGAAGAGAGTGAATAAGAAGAAAAATAATGAGATGAGGTAGAAGAAGAAGAAGAAGTTGAAGGAAAAGGAGATGAATATGGTGAAGAAGGATAAATAGAACAAGAAGAAAATTAACGGGAAGAAATGAAGAAGAATAAGCATAAGAAAAAGAAGAAGAAGAAGAATAATAATAATAATAATAATGATAATAATAATAAGGTGAAAAAATAAGAAGAAGAAGGATGAAGAAACGAATCAAAAGGAGAAAATGAGGAGGAGAAGATAAAAAATAAAAATAATAATAAATAGAAGGAGAAAAAGAAGATGAAGAATAAAAAAATAATGAAGTATAAGAAGAACAAGTAGGACAATAAGAAAGGAGATAGGTGGGATGTATAAAAATTAGAATATGGAGAAGAAGAAGAAGAAGGATAGGAAGAAGATGATGAAGAATGTGAAAGAGAAGAAGAAGAAGATGATGATGATGAAGAAAAAGAATTAGAAGAAGAATGTGAAAGATAAGAAGAAAAATGATGAAGAGTAAGAAGAAGAAGAAGAAGAAGAATAAAATAAAAAAGAAGAAAATAAAGTACAAGAAAAAGAAGATGAAGGTGAATAAGAAGGAAAAGAAGAATAGGTAAGAGAGAAAGAAGAAGATGATGAAGGGAAAGAAAAGATGAAGATGATAAAGGTGAAAGAGAAGAAGTATATGGTGAAAGAGAAGAGAAATAAATGATGAAGAGTAAGAAGAAGAAGAAGAAGAAGAGTAAGATGTAGAAGATGATAACAAATGAAAAAATGAGGGACAAGAATTATAAAAAGAAGGTGAATAAGAAGGAAAAGAAGAAAAAGTAAGAGTAGAAAAAAAATATGATGAAGGTAAAAGAAAAGAAGAAGATGATGAAGACGAAACAAAAGAAGAAGAAGAAGAAGGTCAATGAGAAGAACATAAAGAATAAGATGATGATGATAATGAAGATAAATAGTAATGAGGGGCGTAAGAAGAGGAAGAATAAGAAGTGGATAAAAAAAAATAGAAAAAAGACAAGTATAAGAAGTAGAGGAAAAATAAGAAGAATAAGAAGGATAAAGAGGAGAATAAAAGTGGAAGAGTAGAAAAAAAAACAAAACATGAAGGATAAAAATGTTAATTAGAAAAAGGGAAAGAAGACAAATAAAATGAAGAAATATTAATAGTAGTAGAAGAAGAAAAAAAAAGAATTAGAAGAAGAACATGATACAAAAGAAGAAGAAGAAGAATAACAAGAAGAAGTAAAAGAAATATAGAAAAGAACTATAAGAAAAAAGAAAAGAAGGTAAAGAAGAAAAAAAAATGAAGAAATATAAAAAGTATAGCAAAGGAAGAATAAAGAAAAGATGAAAAAAGAAAAAAAGGAAGAAGAAGAAAAAGAAGAGTAAAGACAAGGAGAAGAATGTGGATTATGAAAAAATAAATAAGAAGCAAAATAGGAGGTGAAGAAGAAAAAGATGAAGAAAGAGAAGAAGAAGAAGGAGGAGAAGGAGGAGGAGGAGGAGGAGAAGGAAGAGAAGGAGGAGCAAAGCAAAAATATGAGGAGGAGGAGAACAAGTATAACAAAGAGAATAAGCAAAAAATGAAGTATAAGAATGAAAATAAAAAGTAGAAGAAGAAAAAGTAAAAAAAGAGGATGAAAATAAGCATAAGAAGAAGAAGGAGAATTAGGATTGGACAAAGATTAAGAAGAAGTCGAAGAAGAAAAAACGTAAAAGAATAAGAAGATAAAGAAGAAAGACCTCAAGAAGAAGAAGAAATTAAATAATGAGAATAAAAAGAATTATAAAATAAATAAAGAGGAGAAGAAGAAAAGAAGAAGAAGAAGAAAAAGAAGAACAAATAGTAGGAGGACAAAAGGAAGAAGAAGACAAAGTAGGACAAGAAGAGCATAAAGTAAAAGTAAATTTTAGAGAAGGAGAAGAAGAAGATGACGATGATGATGAAAGAGAAGGAGGGGGTGGTAAAGAGGAAGAAGGAGTAGAGAAGAAGAAACTATAATAATAATAAGAAGAAAAAGAAAGAGAAGAAGAAAAAAAAGATGGAGAAGAAGGAGGAGGAGAAGCAGAAGAATAAGAAGAAGAGAAAGAAGTAGGAAAAGAAGAAGAAAGATAAGAAAAAAATGAAGCAGATAAAGAAAGACAATAAGCATAAAAAGAAAAAAAGAAGATGATGATGATTATGAAGATCATGATAGAGAAGAAAAAAAAAGTAGATGAATAAGAAGGTGAAGGAGAAGAAGAAAAAGAAAAAAAGTATATGAAGAATGAGAAGAAGAACAAATTGAACAAGGAGTATAAAAAGATGGAAAAGAAGAATTAGAAGATAGACTAGGCAAAATAAAGAAGTACATAAATAAGAAAAAGAAGAACAAAAAAAAGTATAAGAATAAGAAAAAATTAAAGAAGAATAAAAAGACGTGAAAAAAAGTGAAGATGATAGAAAAGAAGAAGTTAAATAAAAGAATCAAAAGAAGAAAAATATATCAAAGATGAAGATGGAGGAAGAAGAGAAGAAGCTGATGAAGAACAAGACAAAGAAGAATAAAATGGAGAAGAAGGAAAAGAAGATAAGTATAAGAAAATGGTAGTTAAAAAGAAGAAACAGAAGAAGCTGATGAAGAACAAGACGAAGAAGAATAAAATGGAGAAGAAGGAAAAGAAGATGAAGTATAAGAAAAAGGTAGTTAAAAAGAAGAAAGAGAAGAAGCATGAGAGGAGTGGTGAAAAACAACAAGAAGAAGAACAAAAAGCAAAATAAGAAGGAAAAGAAGAAGAAGAAAAAACATTTGGAGGAGAAGAATAAAAATAAGAAGAAAAAATGGATAAAGATGAAGGAGAAATAGAAGAAGAAAAAAAAGAAAAAGCAGAAAGAGAATCATGAAAAGAAAGAGGAGTAAAAGTACAAGAACATGTAGAAAAAGAAGTTGAAGAAAATGAGAAAAGTAAATGAAGAAGTAGAATAAGCATAATAAATAGAACATAAAAAGGAGAAGAAGAATAAGATGAAGAAGAAAAAAAATGAGAAGAAGCAGGAGGCAGAGGAGGAGTAGAAGGAGGCGGTGAATAAGAAGAAAAAAAATAAGAGGAGGAGGAAGAAGAAGAAGAAGAAGAAGAAGAAGAATAATAATAATAATAATAAAATAGAGAAGGAGAAGAAGGAGAAGGTGCAGGAGAAGAACAAAAAGAATAAGTATGAGAAGAATAAGAATATGAAGGAGAAGGAGAAGAAGAAAAAGGAGGAGAAAAATAACAAGAAGAATAAGAACAAAAAGAAGAAGAAGGAGAAAAAGATGAAAATAAAGAAAAAGTAGAAGAATTTGAAGATGTAGAAGGATCAAGATAAGTGTTGCGACTTTGTTATGCTAACTAATTTTGTTGGTTAGAAGGTATCCCAAAAACTCATTAGATAGAATATATCATTAATAGATATCCACAAGTGCATGGTATTACAAGTAGTAAAAAATACTTTCATCCTTCTATTGATCCCACTTGCATTCTATCAATACTTTAGTTATTTAATAATTAGACAACTCATTTATAGTAAAGTATATATTTTAATTGTGGGATCAATCTTAGATCTATGAGTGTGTTCATTTAATTTATAAGATATACATTCTAATAGGCTCAAATTATATTTTATCTAGACATGGAATAAATGTTGGGGTGTTGTGCAATAACTTCTTGGCTTAATAGCATACAAGATTTTTATCACCATTAAGACTATCTTAATGTTGGTATCCTCATAGTTGTCCCCTATGTATATCATAACTAATACAAAAAATCATTTCTATTTAAGAGTTATTCACAATCCATATTTTTTAGGCTACTCATCAACTACCCTTGATGATTGCTTTGTATGAATACTTAAATTCTTTGACCTCATGTGTTATAAAGACTAATAATTGATATAGTTTGTAAGTATTTGTATTTTCATGTTCATAAATATCATACTCAAACAATTAAGATATTCTTCCCTCAAGTTTTACTAATAGAAACCATATGATTGAATGAAAGTCATAATAGTTATATTCACCTTATGTGTCATAACATACTCACACATATTTTAATGATTGTCTATCACCATCCTTTTTAGTGATAATGTGACTCCCATACTAAAAGTGGAACCTTTAGAAGAATATTCTATATAATATTTATTGTAATCTAAAACTAGTTCTTCAAAGATGTATACTATAGACATGTAAAAGAATTCTCACTTTCTACTTCCCAAGCATCATACTCATAATAAATTATATACAAAAATATTAAATATTAAATTATATGTTTATCTCACACTTCACTATCAGAAGATTTTTTACCTTTTTCTTGCCATATATATGAGTGAGCCTCATGATTTATTTATCACAGTCTATCACAATAATCTCACACAAACCTACCAGTAGTCAAAAATTTAGCTAAAGTTCTATTTAATCATGCATCCATTAATATTCATAACACAATATAAATCAAACACATCCATTAATGTAAAACCCATGTCACATCATATAAACCAAGTTATAAAAACCCAAGACCACATGCTATTTTGATAGAAATTATTGATACTGCCCTTGAAAGGTGGGTTTGAGAGTAGTGCCCCTAAATTTAGAAATTTACATTAAGTCTTGCATCCCTTGCTTGCTTGAAGAGCCCCAAGGGAGTAGGAAATTCAAATAGGGTTTTGTAGTTACACTATGACTTTGCTTATTATGTGGAAAAAGAAAGTGAAAAGGAAAACCCCTCTAGAATTTCTATCTTCTTTTTTAGGTGATTCTATATTACTTTAAGTAGAAAGTCACTATTTTTAGAAAAAATTTATTACTTTGACTTTCATCACAGAAGCATGAAGTTGTGAGTATAAAAAATAGCTATGATTCTATAATGTAGCTTAATCTTTCAATTACATAAAGTCATGGTGGTGAGCAATTACCATTATTTGGCCCTAATACCTCTATAACACAAATTCATTGTATCATGAGCTAATCATGATTCATGCATTTGTCTTTCTCGTTCTTCATAAAGAGCAATGACTCTTGGAAAGGTTGTAATGTCATGAACGACACCTCATATTGTAATATAACCATAGTACTAGGTAATAACCATGACATTGACATTCATCTTTTTTGATCACTATATGGCTATGGTGTTGAGAAATGACCATGACATAGAGAATGCTTCTCATGTATATCCCATGGTAGTGGTTCTAAAAAATAGCCACAACACAAAACATTTCCCTTCATGTGTCCCAAGTGTATGTGGTGCTATGAGTGATAATGATACTAGGCTTTACTTTTTTTATATATCATATAACCATAGTGTAGCAAAGATGTCGTGACACTAGCAATAAGCACGAACATAAAATTCATGACTTTTCTTTTCTTTGAGGACAAGAGTCACGATCTTAGGGTATGATCATACTTGATTAATGCTCTCTTTAATATTTCATGCACCAAAAGTCATGGTGCTGAATAATTATTCTAACTTTGGTCTGAGTAGTTTTGGCTCAATAATTAACAATAACTTAAAAGTCATAGCTTTGTAAAAAGGTATTAACTCTAACTTTAAACTATTAAGCCATTTTAAAGATAAAGTCATAACATTAGGACACGATCATAACTTTTAGCACTAATGAGATTCTAGATTATAATGATACAAAATTAAAAACCTATTCATATAAAGTATATGAGATAAGTATGGCTATGACTTAATGATAAAATCATATCTACAAAGAATATGTTACATAGCATAAGAATTTTGCTTACAAGTTGGTAGAGTAGTGGTGTACAAAGATTATCATGACCAATTAGGTAGTGTTTTAGATTTTAAACTATCAAATATTCTTATTTATTTTGGTAGTTTATAATAATGTGCTGAAATAGAAATAAATATATTATTTGGTTGATTTTATGACTTAGTATTTTGGTAAGTTTTGATAAATAGATATGAAATCAAAATAATTTTAAAGATATTTAATAAAGGAAGTAGACAATTGATTCTCTCATAGTTTTGACATCCATTCTTTTTCGAAAATCTACCTAATTAGTTGGAAAATTTTTTATTCACCATGACACTACCAACTCATTAGAACAATCCTTTTACTATGCAACACATTCTTTGTGGTTGCGATATTATCATGGAATTACATCTCTACTTATCTTAAAAAACTTAAATGTCTATGACATTAATTCTGGATCATTGTAACTTAGTACCCCACTAATGCTCAAGGTTTCTACCAATTCCAAGTACCACAACTTTATCTTTAATGTCTTAGTAGTCCCAAGTTTGAGCCACAACCTTTTTTACAAAGCAAAGTCTTTTGAGCTATAGAAAAATATAGAGCACAACTATTTTGGCCAAAACAATGGCAATTATTGAGAGTCGTGACTTATGGGATACTAAAATTTACATAGAATATTACTCGAGTATGATGTTTCAACAACCAAAACTTTAATCCTAAAGAAAGACACAGCCACAACTTGTATACTCAAACTAGTTACCACCATTGTGATATCCTCATAGTATTCTGAAAACATGATATATGAGAGGAGAGAAAGTTGTTGCTATGCCCACCCATAGTACCACAAATACTTGATAAATATGTCAAGAAAATTGTGTCGTGGCCATTTCTCAATATCATAGCCATGACCAACATATGAGAGACCTTCTTAGTGCCACAACTATTTTTGTAGTATTGTGGCCATATAAAACTCAAGAAAGATCATTTCCAATGTTGTGGCTTCTACTTACCACTATGGCCTTATAGCAAAATAAGAAGTCATTTACCATACCATGGTCACATCCCAGCTTTGTGGCCATTTATGCATGACTAGATGACAAAGGCATAGTGCCATGACTTTATGTTATAGAAAAATTAGTCATTAGACTGAAGTCATAGGCACTAGTTGAAAAAGTTATTAATATTAGAAATTAGATGACAAAGGCATAGTGCCATGACAAGCACAACTCATCCAATTCATAGTGCCATGACTTTATGATATAAAGACATTAGCCTGAAGTCATAGTCATTTCTAACATCATGATTTTATGTTACACAATCATTAATATGCATACTAGAATCATGGTCATTTTCTAGAGTCATATTCTCAAGCCAAAGAGATGAAGGCTAAAGCGATGAAGGTCAATGTTGTGGCATTCTTATGAAAGCATAACTTCTTACTTATAGTAATGCAGAGTTGCCCAAATATAAATGTAGAAGATAAAAAAATTTCAATGGATATCTCTCATTTTTTTTTCTTCTGCCTCATGCAAAAAACAAAACCATAGCAACTCTAAATCCTAGGATGAATTTTGTAGTCCCTAAGGTTCCACAAGCAAGCAAAGGATGTAAGATTAATGTAAATTCCTAGAGTTAGGGGCATGAGTCTCAAACCACTCTTCTCTAGGGTAGATTTCAAAATTTGTACAAAAATAGCATTTGTCTAGGGTTTGTGAAAATTGAGATTTGTGATGTGAATTTAGTTTTTAATAAATGAATAAATTTGTTTGATTTATTTTTTGTTATGGATATTGTTGGATGGTGATTACATAGAACATGAACTAGGATTTTGACCCCCTGTAGGTTTGTTCGAGATTGTCAAGGTGATTAGTGATAAGGATACTAGGAGGCTCATTCACACATATGGTAGGAAAGATGTGGTATTTTTTTGAACTATGATCAATGAGATAAACTTAAATGCTGAAACTTAAATTGGGTATATTAATCATCATGAGTATTGTGCTTATGAAGCAAAAAATACTAATATTTTTATATGTTAATCTATTGTACACATCTTAAAATAAATTTTTCTCGATTGGGATGAATGCTATTTTGAATGTTCTCTCAAGGGGTTTAACTTCAATGTGCGAGTCACATCATCACTAAGGAGGAAGATGATAGATGGTCCTCATGACATGATTAAGTATATGTTGTGACTCATGAGGTAGTGATAACACTTGTGAGTTAATTCTACTTGTTTGGTTCTCACTAGTGAAAATTGATGGAAATATATGTTTATTCAGTAAGTATGACACTTACAAAGCCAAAAGTATAAATTCTTATAAACCATATCAATATTTAGTTTTATGATATTTGAAGCTAGTATATAAGAGTGTGCATATGATATAACCATTAAGGGTAGTTGATGAAGTAATTTAAAAGGCACGACACTACGAATGACTCCCGACTAGTAAAGAATTATTATATTGACAGTTAGGTATCAAGAGCATAGCTATAAGAAGACTATCATTGGGACGTGCTCAATGATAATCACATTGTATGCTATTATGGGAATGAGTTATTACACAATATTCCAAACTTTATTTTTTGTCAAACATAATATAAGTTGTGTAACTTAAACAACACATAGGTTATATCATAGAGCTAAGATTGTCTAACAAACTAGATATCTATTTTACTAAAAATGGATCAATATCTATGGGATAAATAATAAAAATCCAAATTATAAATATAATTTATATGAGATCAATATCTAGATGAAAGCCTACTTTATAACATGTATGATCCAAGCACTTGTGAATCTATATTGATGAGACACTCTTATTATTAAGAATTTTGTATATCACCTAACTAATAAAAAATGGTAGCAAAATAAGGTTGTAACAACAATCAAATATTTCCTAGAACAATTAGCTAGAGTTTTAGCCAAGAAGGGGGATATAAACTATGCGATAGTCCAAACTCTACCCCTTAGCCTAACACATGCAAAATCCTATGCAATTCATGAATATTCATAAAAATTTTCCAAAACTCCAAATTTGTGAAATCGATCCATAATATCTCATTTCCATGCCTACACATGACCATAATTCATCAAAATATATATGAATGTTCACTAGATTGAACACCAAATAAGAAGAATAAGAAATAAAATGAGAAGATGAGATGGAGAAGAATAAGAAGAAAAAAAGAAAAGAAAATGAAAGACATGAGAAAAAGAAGAAGAAAATGGAGAAGTAGTATATGAATATGAAGTTAAAGAATAAGAAAAAGAAAAAAAAGTAGTCAAATGAGAAGTTTAACAAGAATAATAATAATGAGGAGAAGAATAACATTATGAATTAAAAGAAGAAGAAGAAGAAGATAAAGAAGAATTAGCAGAAGAAGAATAAGATAAATAAGAATTAGAAGAAGAAGACTAAGATTTAGAAGAAGAAGAAGAAGAAGAAGCAAAAGCAAAAGCATAATAAGAAGAAAAAAAAATAAAAATGAAAAGGAAGAAGAATAAGAAGATTAAAGATAAAAAGAAGAACTAAAATAAATAATAGAAGATAAAAAGAAGAACAAAAATAAATAATAGAAGAAAAAAAGAAGAACAAAAATAAATAATAGAAGAAAAAAAAGAAGAAAACGAAGAAGTAGGAAGAGACAAGAAGAATAAAAAAAAGAGAGAAAAAAAATGAAGGACAAAAAGAAGAACCACAAGAGGAATGAAAAGAAAAGAAAAAGATGAAGATTGATAAAAAGAAAGGGAGAGAAGATGAATTAGAAGAAGGATAAGGAGGAGGATGAGGAAGAGAAATAGAATAAGGTAAAAAAGGATATTGAGAATAAGAAGAAGAAGGTGAAGAAGGTGAAGAAGAAAAAGAAGAAGAAAAAGAAGAAGAAAATCAAGAAATAGAAGGATACAAATTAGAGCAACATAAAATAAGCAGAAGAAAAAGAAGAAAATGGATAAGGAGAAGAAGAAAAAAAAAGAAGAAGGAGAATGATGAGGAATAAGAAGAAGGCAAAAAAGAAGAAAAATAATGAGAAGAGGAGAAAGAAGAAGAAAAATAAGAAGAAAAATAAGAAGAAAAGAAAGATGAGAAGAAGATAAAAAATATATAATGAATGAGAAGAAAAAAATAAGAAGTTGGATAATGACAAGAAGAAGATGATGAAGAAGATAGATGGGGGGGGAGAAGGTGTATAAGAGTAATAAAAAAAATAAAAACAAAGAAAAAATAAGAAGAATGTAAATATCATGCTGATAATGATGGTGAAAGACAAGAATGTGATAAAAAGAATAAACTGATAAAAGAGAAGAAGATAAATAATGAGCAATAGAAGATGATACAAAAGGAAAGGAAGATGGAGGAGGAAAAGAAGCACAAGAAGGATAAGAAGAAGTAGAAGAGGATGATGATGATTATGATGATGATGATGAAGGAGGAAAATAAGAAGGACAAGAAGAATAAGAATAAACAAAAGAAGGAAGAGGAGGAGGAGAAGGATATGCAGAAGAAGAAAAAGAAGAAAAAAAATACAAATAAGCAATAATAGTAGTAGTAGCAAATGAAGAAAAAGAACAAGAAGAAAAAGAAGAAAAAGAAAAAGAAGAAGAAGAAGAAGAAGAAAAAGAAAAAGAAGAAGAAGAAGAAGAAGAAGAGAAAGAAGGAGAAGAAGAGGAAACAAAAGAAGAAGTAGTAGAAGAAAAACAATAATATTAACAAAAAGAAGACAAAGAATAATGATAAGAAGAAGAAAAAAATACAATAAGAAAAAGGAGGAGAAGAAGAAGAGAAGGTAGTAGAACAAGGAGAGAAAGAGAAAAGGTAGAACTAGGAGAAGAAGAAGGAGTAAGAAAAAAAAGGAGGAGGAGGAGGAGATGTTGATGATAATTAAGGAAAAGAAGAAGATGATGATGATGATGAAGAAAAATAAATATAAAATAAAATGATGAATAACATGGAGAAGAAGAAATATAATAAGAAGATGAAGAAGAAGAATAAGAAAGAAAAGATGATAATGATTATGAAGAATAATAAGATGGAAAAAAAAGAAAAATAAAAAGGAGAAACAAATGGTGGAGAATAAAATGATGGAGGAGAAAGAGGATTAGGAGGATTAGGAGGATTAGGAGGAGTTAGAGGAGGAGGAAGAGAAGAAGAAGTATAATAAGGAGAAAGAGGAGGAAGAGAAAAAAAAGTATAATAATGAGGAGGAGGAGGAGGAGGAAAAGTCAATGAAGAACAAGAGAAAAAGGAAGAACAAGGTAAATAAGAAGAAGATATGGAATAACATGTATAACAAAGATAATAAGGAAAAGAACTAGAGCTAGCAATATTAGAAAAGTAGTGAGAGGATGAGAAAGACAAAAAGAAAAAGAAGAAATAAAAGATAAAGAAGGAAAAGAAACAAGAGAATAAGGAGTAGTATAAATTGAATAAGAAAAAGATCAAGAAGAAGAAGAAGAGAAGAAATTCAAGATGATGATGATGATGAAAATATAAATAAGAAGACAAAAATAAGGAGAAGATGGAAAAGATGATGAAAATATGTAGAAGGAGGAGGAACACAAGAAGAAGATAAATAAGAAGAAGAGGAATCAAGAGAATGATAAGAATAAGAACAAGAAAAGAATGAAAAGGAGAAGATGGAGAAAGATAAGAAGAAAAAGAAAAAAAATAAGAAAAATAAAATGGAGGAGACAAAAATAAGGAGAAGAAGAGGAATAACAAGAAAGAGAATAAGTGAGAAAAAGAAAAGAAAAAAAATATGAAGAAGAAGTAGAAGAAGAAAAATAAGAATGACAAATAGATGACGAATGAGAAATTGACACAAAGGAGGAGGAGGAAGAGAATTTGAAGAAGAAGAAGAAACAGATGGAGGAGATGAATAAAAATATGTATAAAAGGAAAAAAAACTAAATGAAGTAGAAAGCAAGAAAGAAGAAGAAGAAGAAGAAGAAGTTGAAGAAGAAAAATAAGTTGAAGAATAAAATGAAGAAGAAGAAGAAGAATAAGAAGAATAAGTAATAGATATAGAAAGAGAGGTGTCAAAAGAAGCAAGAATGAGAAAGAGATAAAGAATGAGAAGAATAAAAGAAGTAGAAGAATGAGAAGAAGAAAAAAAGTAGAAGAAGGAGAAGGAGAAGGAGATGAATAATATGAAAAAGAAGAAGGAGATGAATAATATGAAAAAGAAGAAGGATAAATTGGAGAAGAAGATAATGAAATAGAATAAAGATAAGAATAAAAATAATAATAATAATAAACTGAAGAAAAAAATGAAATATAATATAGAAGAAGAAAAAGTAGAAGTATAGAAAGAAGAAGAAAATGAACAAGGATGGAGGAGGAGAAGCACAAGGAGAGGTGAAGAAGAAGAAGAAGAAGAAGAAGAAACGAATGACAAGAAGAAGAAAAATAAGAAAAAGGAGAAGAAAAAGGGAATGAACAATGAAAAAAAAAGAATTAAAAGTAAAAAAAGAAAAATATAAAGATGAAGGATAAGAAGTAGAAGAGGAAAAACAAAGGAGGAGGAGGAGGAGAGGGAGAAGTAGAAGAAGAATAATAATAATAAAAAGAATAATAAGAAAAAAGAGAAAAAGAACTAGATGAAGATGAAAATAAAAAAAAAGATGGAGAAGGAGAAGAACAAGAAGAAGAAGAAGAACAAGAAGAAGAATTGTGGGAAGGATGAGAAAAAGAAGAAGAATAAGAAGAAGAATAATAAGAGAAAAAAGAAGAATAAGAATAAAAAGAATATGAAAAAAATAATAATAATAATAAAAGGAAAAAGAAGGAGAAGAAAAAGAAAAAGAAAAAGTAAATGTAGAATAAGTAAAATAGAAAGAAGAAGTGGAGGAGGAGAAAGTAAAGAAGAAGAAAAAGTAGTAGAACAAAAGAATGAGGAGGATAGTAGGAGAAGCAGAAGTATGACTAGGGGTAAAGAAAAAAATATGAAGTAATAGGAGAAGTAGAAAAAAAGTAGTAGAATTTGAAGAAGAAGAAAAGAATAAGAAGTAAAATAGAAGTAGGAGGAGCAGAGAAAAGAAGAACAAGATAAAGAAGAAGAAAGCAAATAAGAAAATGAAGAATACAAATAAAAGAAGAAAAAGGAAAAAAAATGTAAATAGAAGGAAAAGATAGATGAGGAGGAGAAGAAGATGGATGAGGATGAGGAGGAGGAGAAGAAGAAGGAGAAGAAGAAGAAGAATGAGAAGAAGAAGAAGAAGAAGGAGAAGAAGAAGAAGAATGAGAAGAAGAAGAAGAAGGAGAAGAAGAAGAAGGAGGAGAAGAAGAATAAGAAAAAGTAGAAAAAGCTGATGATGAAAAAAAAGAATGAGAAGAATAATAAAGTGATGAAGGATAAAAAGAACAATATAAAAGAATAAGTTGAAGAATAATAAGAAGTAGAAGAAGAATTAAAACATGGAGGAGGATGAGAAGAATAAAAATAAAAATAATAATAAATAGAAAACATAAAAAAAAGAAGATGAAAATGAAAATGAAGAAGCATCAAAAGAAGATGTGGCCATATAATTATCAAGAAGGATTAGTGGCTAATGTCGATGCCTCCAATCAATGCTACAACCAAATAACATTCCTTGATATCATCGCCACTCCATGGCCACTTCACTCAATCATGACCATCTATAGACTACAAATGATTAAGGCATGAAGACATGGTAATTCCATAATACTTTGACTTTGTGTTATACAAATATTAGGCTCGAGTCATAGTCATTTCCAGTACCATGAACTCGTGTTATTGAAAGATCTAGATGTTAAAGAGTCATGGCCATTTTCTAAAGTTATGACCTCAAGTTGAATAGATGAATGCCAAAATCATAATTTTCATTGGAAAATCATTACTTCATACTTAGAGCAATGTAAGGCCATACAAGAAATGTCATGGAAAATATAAACCCTAGGAGTAAATTTTATACTCTCTAAAAGCTCAACAAGCAAGCAATAGATACATGACTAATGTCATTCCTTATAGTTGGGGGGTATGGCTCTCAAACTATTCTGCTCTAGTGAATAATTAAAGAAGTATTAAATTTGTGTAGTTTAGGGTTTGTATTATTTGGATTATGTGATATAATGGTTTAGATTATTGATGCAATATTGGTTTAATTATATTTTATGTTTTTTGATATTGATGGTTGGTGATAAAATGGAACTCAATTTTAAGTGTCGACTAATAGTGAGTTTGTGTGAGATTATCATGGTGGATAGTATTAGGTAAACCCTGAGACTTACTCATACATATGTTAGGAAGGTAGTGATAGCCCTTCCAATTGAGATGGATGAAATGAATCTATATATCAAACTCCAAAGTTTTGGTATATTAATCATCATGAGTATAGTATTTATGAAGCCAAAAGCATGAATACTTTAATATGACAATCCATTATACACAACTTAGAGGACTAGTTCTTGATTGGGATTGACATTATCTACAATGTTATCCTAAGAGATTCACTTTTAGCATGAGAGTCACATCATCACAGAAGAAGATGGATATAGTCAATCCTTTAGACATCATGAGTGTGTCTTGGCTCACAAAGTGGTAATAGCCCATATGAGTTCTTTTTACTCATATAGTTCCACCCAGTGAAACTTGAAGATGTATGTTAATTGTGCTAGTATGGTGCATATAAAGCTAAAATTGCAAATTACAAATCATTTCAATCATTGATCTTTAACATAATGGAGACTAGTGAATAAAAGTATATATACAAAGAAACCATTAAGAGTAATTAATGAAGTTGCCTAAAATATATGAAACCACGAATGAATCTCACATAGGGATGAAGTATTATCTTAGTGGTGATGTACCAAGGAGAAAACTACGAGGGGACCACAATTAGAATAGACTATATGTTAAAATAACTACCTTGTATACTGAGAGGGTAAGAAATAATTTGCATAATTCCTCAACTTTCATTTTATGTACATCAAATACACACACACACACACACACACACACATATTGAAAAAATTAATTTCATCGCATAAATTAGGTAATTAGACCCAAACCTAAGATTGTTTAACAATTTGAGTTTTTCTTCTACTAAAAATGGGTTACCTCTCATTAGATAGCCAACTTACTGATATAATTGTTTGGGATTGATATATGGACTTAAGTCTATTATATTACATGTACAACCCATATACTTTTAAATCTTTGTTGATTAGATTACCTTATTAATGAACTTTTGGGATATCTTCTAATTGATTGAATTATGTAGAGTAACAAAGTCCAATCAAGTTTTTAGCATCGCTACTAGGTATTATTTAATTTGTTTGGCTAATAGGAGTTGACATAATTATTTTTGCAAAACATTAATTCCCTTTTAGAAAATTAGATAATACTATATTTGATAAATATTCTCAAATTCAATGGCTAAGTCATATTAAATTGCTTGAATATTGATTGTTGTACTTAGATTTGTTTGTTTTCATTCTCTCTTTTCTTTTTTTAGCATTTTTTTCTAAATTAATATTATTCAAAAAATACTACTCGAAAATAATGAAAATCTAAAAATAATGAGGAAAGAAGGGCAATGAATCTCAAAGGAAGAGATTGATGGTAGCAAAGGTAGAGACATGGAGACTCGAAAGATGTGATTTTGATGAACTACAGAGCAACATCACAATTGGGTAAATGAAAGCCATAATAAATCTAAAAGATATGACACTCAATAGAAATCATATAACGGATGAAGCCATGACTTTAGATGGAGTAGCAACTTTAGACAAAGTCACACCTTTGGATGCGAAACTATAGGTAGATTGGGAAAACACAAATGGGTTAATTAAGAAAATTTTAAATAATCACCTTCATTTTGTTTTTCTAGGGAAAAATAATTCAAATCCCATCCTTGTTTTAGCAATGTTTATGAAAAATATGAAAACTCAAGTTGTTAATCTCATAAGAAAATATAAAACCACTCTTACTTGGTCAATTGACAATATCAAGGGGATCAGTTCATCACCATGTATACACAAGATCATTATGGAAGAAGATATAAGGACAATGTGTGAACCTCTGTGATGACTAAACCCCATTATAAAAGACATAAAAAAAGATTGTAAAATAGTTAAACGCAAGTATTATCTATGCAATATATGATACTCTATGTGTGAGCTAAAAATACATTGTGTCGAAGAATAAGGGGGTAATAGTAGTAAAAATAACTGATGGTGAAAAGATTTCTATGTGAGTGACAACCAGGTGGAGACTATGTGTTAATTATCAGAAGGTGAACAAAGGAACAAGGGAAGATCACTACTTTATCCCATTCAAAGATTAGATATTGGATAAAAATTTTCTTCATTTTTATTAATGTTTTCTACATGATTATTTAGTGTATGATCAAATCATGATTGATCCTTCAGACTAAGAAAAAATAATTTTTACTTGCTCGTACTAAACATTCTCTTTTAGAATGATGTCATTTGGATTATCAAATACATCTACAACTTTTCAAAGATTCATGGATGTAATTTTTGGTGATCTTATTGAAGAAATCATGGAGATATTCATGAATGATATCTCCATTTATAGAATATTTTTTGATGAATATTTTCATTATTTAGAAATTATGTTAAATAAATGCATAGAAATGAATTTATTTTTAAACTGGGAAATGTGTCATTTCATTATTAAAGAGGGGTAGCATGGGCCATTTATTATCAACTAGGGAGTTAGAAGTCGATGATGCAAAAGTGTCGATCATCAAAAGGTTTCCACACACTACTACCATAAAAGGGGCGAGAGGCTTTCTTAGACACTTGGGTGTTCATAGAAGATTTATCCATAATTTTTTGAAAATGACTGAATTATTTTGTAATTTATTTTTAGAAAGAAGTCGTCTTTGACTTTGATCAAGAATATATTGAAGTATTTGAAGAACAAAAAAAACTAGTTAAATGTTTAATTTTGATTTTTCCATGATGAGAGGAACTATGCGTGATGTGAGTGCATATGCTTTCGAAGTTGTATTAGGATAAACGTGAAATAAAATTTTTAAAGTAATCTCCTACACAACTTCTACATTAAATGAAGCCCATGTAAATTATACAATCACCAAAAAGGAATTATTGATTGTGATTTTCTCTTATGACAAATTCCAACCATACATCCTCGGGGAAAAAGCAGTCATCTATATAGATCATTTAGCAGTATAATATATTGATGATGAAAAAGGAGGCCAAACCTAGACTTATAAGATGGATATTACTTCACAAAGAATTTGATCTCCAAATTAAACATAAAAAAATGAGTGACAATGTGATAGCTGATTATTTATCATGATTAGGAAATAGAAATGACAACATAAAAAAGACATAAAAAGACATAAAAAAGACATAAATTTCCAAAAAAAAATTTGATGAGCAAATTCTAAAAGTAGAGACTCTGCTTGCATGGTATGCTAATTATGTTAATTATTTATCATATGGTGTTTTAACTCCATTTTTCACTTCACATCAAAAATTCTTTATTATATAAAATATTACTTATTGGATGACCCATTGCTATTTAAAATATGTGAAGATCAAATTATAATGAGATGCATCCCCGGGGTCAAGCAACAAGCAATTATTCTCAAATATCATTCATCACCATACTAATAGTATTTTGGAAGGAATAAGACAGCAAAAAAAGTATTGAAATTTAGTTTTCATTGCCTAACATTATTTTGTGATAGTCAAAGTATGATGAAAAATTGTGATATTTTCCAACAATGGGGCAGTATATCTAAATGAAATGAAAATGCTAGTGAATGACATTTTGGAAGTGCAAATATTTAATGTATTGGGTATAGATTGTATGGGTCCTTTTATGGTATCTTTTGGTAAATAATATATCATATTGACAACATACTATGTATCAAAATGAGTGGGAGAGGCAATAGTATAGAAAAATAACACGAGAACCATTTTGGAATTCTTGTGTAAATATATTTTCATTTAATTTGGAGTACCCTAGCGCATCATAAGTGATGGGAGAAGATACTTTTTTGTAGAATTTTTGAGGTGCACTTGGGAATCATGACTCCCTTCCAACTTTTTTTTGGAAAGTCCTGTCATTTACCCATTCAACTTGAACATAAGGCTTGGTGGGCAACTAAAAAAATGAATTATGATTTGAAGGATGGTAAGGAAAGGCAAACCCTACAAATGAGGAAATTAAAATCATTGTGAAATGTAGAATTCAATAGCTCACACATTTATAAAGAAAAAGTATTAGTATTTAATTCACAGTTGAAGTTGTTTTCTGAGAAGTTGAAATTGTGATAGAGTAGCCCATTCAAAATATTATCCATGGCATCTTATGCATATGTGACCATGAAGTCATAATGTGAAAAAGAATTTATGATGAATGGAAAAAAGGTAAAATATTACAAGGCTGAGATAGATTTAATGGAAAGGGAAATCAAAGACAAAGTCACGGTTGTGCATAACACCGCATACTTTGGGGCACCAAGATGAAAATAGCCAAGAAAAAAAAGAAGATAAAGTTGTGGTTATGCCTAGTGCCACAACTTTAGTGGTACATAACAATAACAACCAAGGAAAGCTTAAAGATAAAGCTATGGCTATGCCCAGTACCAAGACTTTGATGTTACAAATTGAGCCAGTCCATCTAAAGCTTAAAGACAAAGCCCACGATACTACAACTTTGGAGGTACATGAAGACAAGGGCAAGAAAAAGGTGCAAGACAAAGCCATAGTTATTCATAGTGTCATGATTATGGAACTATAGAGAAAAAAATTAAAAAAAAAGCTTAAAGGCAAAGTTGTACTAGTACTCTACATCATTATTTTGAGTATTCAGAAGGAAAAAAAGATAATGTAATGGACAAGAAGAAGCTACCAAATTTACAAAAACTACAAAATCAATTGAGGAAATAATTTTAGAGATAGGTGTCGTTGAAGAAAGGCTAGATGAAGAACCTAACAAGAAGAAAGTAAAGTAATATACTAAAAATATCATTTAGACCATAGAAAGTAAAGTAATATACTAAAAATATCATTTAGACCATAGAAAGTAAAGTAATATACTAAAAATATCATTTAGACCATAGAAAGTAAAGTAATATACTAAAGTAATATACAAACAAGAAAGAAGTTTTGAATGTCTAGCCATGGATATATATCATTGCACTACTTAGGATGCGACCCAACAACTTTTTTATGCATATGTGTTGAAATAAATACTTATATGTAGTATATAAATAAATATACATGCCTAATAACCCATAAGTAGAGTTGTGGAACTCAAACCCATCCATGATTGTAGATAAGTCGGCCTGAAATTGCTCCACTAATATTAGACCCTACGACACTCAAACCTAGTCATAGGAATTCATGTGCTTATGTACATTTATTTTTCTAGTGGGAGAAGTTACTGCTTAGGGATGAGTAATCATTTTTATATGTGAGTTTGTTTGGTTTTTAGTTTACCAAATAATATAGTATATTCTGGTAGTTGACATTGATGTGTATGTGGTGTGGAGAAATTGGGGTGGATTTGTATGTATTTCTGAATTTTTGGTATTTTCAAGAATTTTGATGAATAGTTATGAAATCAATGATTTTTTTTGTGTTTAGCAGAGTAGGTAAGTTTATAAGTCTTTTTTAGTTTTGATTACAATTTTTGGCTAAAACTCTATATAAATATTCATTGGAAAAATCTTGTATGTCATTACCCTACCTTCTCATTAGCATTATCTTTTCATTGTGCTACATATTCTCAATAGCTTCAATATTATCATATAGTTGCAATTATACATATCTCATAAAATATTACTGGATATGATATTAATTCTCTATAGTAGGAACCAAGTACATCCTTTGGTGTTCGAGGTCATGGCTAATTTCATAGAGCCATAACTTTATCTTTATATGGTTCGATAGACTCAAGTTAGAATCAATGCTTTTTTTTATAGTTATAACTTTTGAGCTACATAAAACTAAAGAACCACAAGTACTCATGGCTAACTTATGGAAAATATTAAAAACTGTGACTTTTACTTCACTAAATATTATAAAGGATATTACTCGGGTATGGTCATTCCAATGACATAACTCTTGTCCTCAAAGGAAGACATAGATGAGACTTGTATGCACAAGTTAAATACAAATGTCGACGTTAGTTCCATTTTTCGCAGCTATATACTTATCAAAAAAATAAATAGCTAATATCATAGTCTTCACATAGCACTACAACCATATAAGAAAGTTGGAAGATATCATCATTTCATGACCACTTCACAATATGTCAAGGCTATCCATTGACAATAAATGATGAAGGAACAAAGACATGGTCATTTCACAGTGTCATGAAAGATTAGGCTCAATTCATGGTCATTACACAGTGTCATGAAAGATTAGGCCCAATTCATGGTCATTAGCAACACAATGAGCTTGTGTTAAATAAAAATAAAGATGTGAAACAGAATCATGGTTTTTTCTAGAGTCTTGACTACAAGATGAAGAGATGAAAGAAGTTTTAACTTCCATTGGAATGTCATAATTTCTTACTTAGAGCAATACAAAGTTGTTCTGGTATAAAAGGAAAAGTTAGAGAATCTCTTTAAAATAACTTTTCTTATTCTTCCCCTTATAAAAAAAAATAAAAGTCATGGTAACTACAAATATTTAGAAAAATTTTCTAACTTCCTAAGGGCTCCACAACTATAAAAGTTATATTTCTTCTACTTAAATTTGAGAATGATATTATTGTTCCCTAACTATAAAAGTTAGAGAAGCACAAGTCATGGTAATCTCAAGGGTTGAGGAGCATAGATCTAAAGCCTTATCCTAAAGAAATATATTTGAAAATTTATATAAAATTAACATGGTCTAGAGTTTGTGTGATTTAAATTATATGAGCTAATTAGTTTGGATTATTGATATATAGAGTATCCACTATTTTGGAAATGGGTTGTCTCTTCTTGACTAGCTAAACTACAAATATAATCCTTCTGAGAATGATATCAAGATTAAATTCCATCATATTACTTGCATAACCCATAAACTTGTAGATATTAGTTGGAAAAATGACATCATTAATGAGCATTAGGAAGTCACTTAATTGACTAAATTTAGCAGGGTAACAAAGCCACAACACAGTTTATCATCATCATCAGAAAGTTCTTCTTCTATATTATCTTGTTCTTCCTCCTCCTCTTCCCTCTTATATTTCTTATTATTATTAATATTCTTCTTTTTATTCTTGTTCTAATGCTTTTTGTTCTACTTATATTTTTCATTTTTCTTATTTTTTTACTTCTACTTATTCTTATTTCTCTTCTTTTTCCTCTTATCCTTCTTATTTTTCTACTACTTCTTCTTCTTCTTCTTCTTCTGCCTCTTCTTTTAATTCCTCTATTTCTTTTTTTTATCTTACTCCTCTTATTCTTTTTCTTCTTTTTCTTTTTTTTCTTCTTTTTCTTCTTTTTCTTTTTTTTATTCATGTTCTTCTTACTCCTCTTCTTTTTCTTCTTTTTCTTCCTTTTCTTCTACTACTACTACTTCTTCTTCTTCTTCTTCTTCTTCTTCTTCTTTCCTTTTCCTCTTTTTATTCTTCTCCTACAACTACTTCTTCTCCTTTTTCTTCTTCATTGTCTACTTTTACTTCTTCCTCTTTGTCTTCTAATTCTACTACTACTACTTCTTCTTCTTCTTTTTGTTTCTTATTCTTCTTCTCATCTTTCCTCATCATCATTTTCTTATTATTATTATTATTATTATTATTATTATTATTATTCTTCTTCTTCTTCTTTTACTGTGTATTCTTTTTCTGCTTCTTCTCCTTTAACCCCTTCTTTATCTTTTTATTTATCTTTTTCTTCTTTTTTTATTTCTTTTCTTCTTCTTCTTCCACTTCTTCCTCTTTCTATTCCTCTTATTCCTATTTATCTTTCACTTCTTCTACTTTTCTTCTTCATGTTCATCTACCTCTATTTCATTTTTTTAATTCTCTTATTATTTTTACTTTTCTTATTCTTCTATAACTACTTTTTTCTCATCCTTTTCTTTTTCTTCATCTTCTTATTTTTCTTCTTTTTCCACTTCTTCTTTTTTCTTCTTCTACTTCTTCATCTTTCTTTTGTTCTACTTATTTTATTTTCTTCTTCTTCTTCTTCCACTTTTCTTATTCTACATCTTATTCTCCTATTTCTTTTTCAATTTTTTTCTCCGTCTTTTCTTCTTTTTCTTCATTTGATTCTTTTTCTTATTCCTATTTTTCTAGTTTTTTTTCCTGTTGTTCTTCATCTTTCTCTCTCTCTTCATCTTATTAATATTCTTCTTCTATATTTTTTTCTTCCTCTTCTTTATATGTCTTTTCTTCTTCTTTTTATTTGTCTTGTTCTTTGCCTTCATCTTCTTAATATTTTTTTTCATCATCTTCTCCTTTTTATTGTTCTTTCTCTTCTTTTTTTTCTTCTTTTATTCTTCAGCCAACTTCACTTCTTCTTCTTCTTTTTATTCTTCTTCCTCTTCTTCCTATTGTTCCTCCTATTCTTCTTCTTCTTCTTCTTCTTCTTCTTCTTCTCTTCTCTTCCTCCTCTTCTTCTAAAATTTCTTCTAATTTTTCTTCTTCTTTTTCTTCATTTTTTGTTTTTATTTTTTTTCTCCTCCTCCTTTTATTCTTTATCCACTTATTATTCTTCATATTCTTACATTTCTTTTTGTTCTTCCTCCTATTCTTCTTCAACTTCTTTTTTTTTCTTCTTCTTATTTTTCTGCTTCTTCTTTTTTATCATTTTTTTCTCTACCTTTTCTTCTATTTCTTATTCAGATTATTGTTCTTCTTCTACTTCATCATCTTCTTTTTCTACATTTACCTCTTCTTCATCTTTTTATTTTTTATTTTATTCTTCTTCTTCTTCATCCTCATGTTCTTCTTTTTATTCATTTTCTTCTTTTTTTTATTCTTATTTTTTTCATCTTCTTCTTACTCTTCTTCTTCATCTTCTTATTGTTCTTCATCTTTCTCTAACTCTTCTTCTACTTCTTTCTTTTCTTTTTATTTTTTTTTCTTCTTCTATTAATCTTTTGATCTTCTTCTTATTTTTCCTTTTTTTCTTCTACTACTACTACTACTACTACTACTTTTTCTTTTTTTTTCTTCTTCTACTTTTTCTTATTTTTCCTATTTTCTTCTTTTTCTTCGTCTTCTTCCTTTTATTATTATTATTCTTTTTTTTCTTCTTCATCTTCTTCTTTTCTTGTACTATATATTATTATTATATTTCTTTTTATTTTTACTCTTCCTCCTATTCTTCTTTTTCATCTTCTTCTATTTTCTTGTCTAATTATTCTTCCTTTTAATGTTAATCTTTTTCTCTCTGTAATTCTTCTTATTCTTTTTTTTTGTTCTTCTTCTTTTACTTCTTTGTCTTCTTCCAACTCTTCTTCATATTACTTTTCTTCTTCTTTTACTTTATCTTTTTCTTCTTATTCAACTTCTTAGTCTTTTTCTTCATCTTTTTCTTTTATTTCTTCATCTTTCTCTTTTTATGCTTTATTATTATTCTTATTTTTCTTATTTTTATTATTATTCTTCTTCTTAGTACACCTCCTCTTCCTCTTCTTTCTTTTCTTAGCCCTATTTTTCTTTCTTTTCTTAGCCCTATTTTTCTTTCATTTTCTTCATTTTCTTCTTTTTTTTCTTTTTCTTCTTTTTCTTCTTTTTCTCCTCCTCCTCCTCCTCCTTCTTTGTCTTCTTCCTCCTCCTTTAATTATTTTTCTTATTTTTTTCATCCTCTTCTTCCACTTCTTCTTCATCTTCTACCTCTTCCTCTTCTTCATCTTCCACAACTTCTTTTTTTTTTATTCTTCTTCTTTTTCTTGTTCTTCTCCAACTGTCTTTTATTGCTTATTCTTAGTCTTGTTTTTCTTCGTTCTCTTTATTTTTCAATTTTTCTTAGTCTTATTTGCTTTCTTCTTATTTTTCTATTATTCCTTTTCTTCTTTCATTACTTTTTTATCCACTTCATTTTTTTCATTTTATTTTGTTTTCTTTTATCCGTCTTCTCCATCTTCCTCTTCTCCACCATAATCATCTTCTTCAACGACTTCTTTCTATTCTTCTTTTTCCTCCTCTTTTACATCTTCTTCTTCTACTTCTTATGTTTTTTATTCTCCTTCTATTTCTTTTTCTTATTTTTTTCTACTTTTACTTCTTACTCTTCTTCTACTTCATACCATTCTCCTTCTTCTACTTCTTCCTCATATATTTCTTTCTTTTCTTATTCTTATTCTTCTTATTCTTCTTTTTATAGTTCATCTTATTCTTTTTCTTCTTTTTCTATTTCTTTCTCTTTTGATTTTTATTCTTCATCACCACCCTGTCCTTTTTTTCATCTTCTTTTTTTCATCATCATCTTCTTCCTCTTCTTCTTTTTCTTTTTACACTTCTTCATCTTTTTCTGATTGTTCTTCTACTTTGTTTTTTTTCTTCTTCTTCTCCAATTTCCCCTTCTTCAGCTTATTCTTTTTTTTTATTCCTCTTTCTTTTCTTCTTTTTTTCTTCTTCTTATAAATCTTCTTCTTCTTCCTCCTCCTCTCTTAGTTATTCTTCTTATTTTTTTCACTTATTCTTTCTCTTCTTGTTTCTCTTTTTTTTTTGTTCTACTTCCTCTTTTTCTCATTTTCTTATTCTCTTATTTTATATTTTATTCATCTTCTATTCTCAATCTTTATTTTCTTTTTTTTAAATTTTATTATGCTACTTTTTCTTTTTCCTCTTATTTCTCTACAACTTCTTCTTCTTCATATTATTTTTTTTCTCTTCTTCTTCTTCTTCTTCTTTCATACTCTTCTTCAACTTCTTCTTCTTCTTCTTCTTCTTCTTCTCTTTCTCTTCTTTTTCTTTTTCTTCTTCTTTTTCTTCTTTTCTTTTTCTTCTTTCTCTTCTTCTTCTTTCTCTTCTTCTTCTTTCTCTTCTTCTTCTTTCTCTTCTTCTTCTTTCTCTTCTTCTTCTTTCTCTTCTTCTTCTTCTTCTTATTCTTCTTTTTTCTCTTCCTCTTCTTTTACTTAATTTTCTTCTTTTTCTTTTTCTTCTACTTCATCTTGTTCTCTTTTTCTTATTCATCTTATTTTATATTCTATTCTTATTTTCTTCATCTTCTTCTACTTTTTCTTCCTATTCTTCATATTTTTCTTCTTTTTCCACTTCTATTTTTCCTTTTTCTTTATCTTCATTTTTCTTCTTCTTTTCTTGTTCTACATTTTCTTTTTCTATTTCTTTGTTTCCTCCTCCTCCTCTTCTTGTTTTTCTTCATTTGTTTCTTCTTTTTCTAAATCTTATTTTCTTCTCACTCTTCTTTTTCTTATTCATTTTCTTAGCCTTCTTCTTCTTCTTCTATTTCATCTCTTCCCCTTCTTTTTATTCTTCTACTTACTTTCTTTCTTATATTTCTATATCTTCATGTTCCTTTTCTATGTCTTATCCTTTTTCTTCTTTTTCTTATCTTTCTTATCTTTCTTCTCTTTCTTGTCTTTCTTCTCTTTCTTCTCTTTCTTCTCTTTCTTCTCTTTCTTCTTTTTCTTCTACTTCTTCCTACACCTCTTATTCTTCTTTTTCCTACAAATCCTTTCATTCTTCTTCTTCTTCTTCTTCTTCTTCCTTTTATTATTCTACAACTTCTTTTTTTTCTTCATCCTCCTCCTATTCTTCTTTTTCTTCCTCCTCATCCTTTTTATCTTCCACTTTTTTTCTTTGTTTTCTTCCTCTTCTCTTTCTTCTCATCTTCTTCCACTTCTTTTATATCCTTTCTAACTTCTACTTCTTATTTTTCTTCTCTTCTCTTCTTCTTCTTCTTCTTCTAAATCTTCATCTTCTTTATCATCATATTCTTCTTCAACTTCTTATTGTTATTCTTTTTTTTCATCTTCTTTCACATCCTTTTCTTCTTTTACTTTTTCTTCTTTTTCTAATTCTTTTTCTTATTTTTTTATACTTATTCTTCTTCCTCTTCTTTTTTTTTTCTTCATATTTTTCTTCGACTTCTTCTTCCTCTTCTTCTTCTGCATACCCTTCTCCTTCTTGTACTTCTTCTTCCTCATATTCTTCCTTATTTTTTTCTCATTCTTCTTATAGTTCTTATTCTTTTTTTTTCTTATACTTCTTTTTCTTATTCTTTCTCTTCAACCTTTTCTTTTTCAACTTCTTATTCTTGTTCATATTTATCTTCTTCTACTTATTATTATTATTATTATTATTATTATTATTCTTCTAATTATTCTTTTACTTTGTCTTCTTTATCTTCTTTACCTATTTTCCCTTCTTTTGGTTCTCTTTTTTTTTCTTCTTCCTTTTTTTCTTATTTATCTTCTTCTTCTTCTTCTTCTTCTAAGTGCTCTTCCTCCTTCTCCTCATTTTCTTCTTCTATTTTGTCTTCTTCTTTTTCTTTTTTTATTTTCTTCTTCTTCTTCATCTTTTCTCTTTTTTTTCTTCTTATTCTTCCTTTTTTTTCTACTTATTTTTCCTCTTTTTTTCTTCCTTTTCTTTTTCTTCTTCTTCTTCCAATTCTTTTTTTTTTCTTCTTATTCTTCTTTCTTTTTTTCATTTTCATTTTCTTGTTTCTCTTCTTTTACTTCTTTTTTTTTATTTTCTTATTCTTTTTTCTTTTTCCTATTATTCTTCTTTTCTTCTTTTACATCTTATTCTTCTATTTATTATTATTATTATTCTTCTTCTTCTTTTTATTCCTCTATTTCTTTCCTTTCCTATTCTTTTTTTTTTCTTCTATTTTTTCTTTTTCTTGTTGTTTTTATTCTCTTCTTCTTCTTCTTTCTTTGTTTTTTCTTCTTTTTTTTCAACTATTTTTTCTTCCTCTTCTTCTTCTTCTTCCACTTCTTCTTCTTACTTTTTCTTTTATTTTTCTTATTCTTTCTCTTTGTCTCTATTCATTTTTTTATTCTTTCTTTTCTTATTATTTTTCTTCTTAATTCTTTCTCTTCTTATTTTACTTCTTTTTCTTCTAATTTTTCTTCTTTCTTTTCTTCTTCTTATTCTTCTTCATTTAATTCTTTTTTCTTCTTCTTCTTCTTATTCTTCATCTTCTACTTCTTTTTATCATCTTTTTTTCTTCTTTCTCTTATTTTTCTTTTTCTTTTTCTTCTTTTTCTTTTTCTTCTTTTTCTTTTTCTTCTTTTTCTTCTTTTTCTTCTTCTTCTTTTCCATGTTTAGTTTCCTCTTCTTCTTTTTCCTTTTATTTCTTTTCTTCCTCCTCCTTTTCTTATTCTTATTTTTCTTCATCTTCTTGTTCCTTTGCTTTTTATTTATTTTTTTCTTCTTATTCATTATCTTCAACTTCTTCTTCTTTTTATTCTTCATTTTTCTCTTCCCTTTCTTTTTCTGCTTCTTCTTCCTTTCATATTTTTCTTATTATTATTATTATTATTATTATTCCTTTTATTCTTCTTCTTCTTCTTTCTCTTCTTTTAATTATTCTTCTTCTACTACTTTTTATTCTTCTCATTTTTCTTCTTATTCATATTATTCATTTCTTCATTTTTTTTCATTATTTTTCTCTTCTACTTCTACTTCCTTTTCTTATTCTATTTTTTCCTATTTCTTTACTTCTTTATTCTCTTCTTGTTCTTCTTCAATTTTTTCTTCCTTCACTCTTTCCTTTTCTTCTTTTTGTTCTTCAATTTCTTCTTCCATATCTTCTTCGTCTTCTTTCTTCTTCTTCTTATTTGTTTTCTTTTTTTTTCTTCTTCCTTTTTTTCATTTTCTTCTTTCTCTTCTTCATCAACTTTCTTCCTTTTCTTTATATTCTTTTTCTTGTTATTATTATTTTTCTTCTTTCTTTTCTTCTTCAACTTATTATTATTATTATTATTATTATTATTATTCTTTCTCCTTCTCTTCTTTTTCTTTATTTCTTCTTCTACTTATTCTTCTTTTTTATTCTTGTTACTCTTGTTCTTCTTATTATTCTTTTTGTTCTTTTTGTTCATCATTTTCTTTTTTCTTATTTTTCTTTTTCTTGTTTTTCTTTTTCTTGTACATCTTCTCATTTTTCTACTCCTCATTTTTCTTTTTCTCCTCTTCCTACTTATTATACTATTCTTGTTGGGACACCTCCAAGGTTTTCTAGTATTTTGAATTCATTTGAATGAATAGATTTCTCAAATTAATTCTATAATGATATATATGAAATGGGGTGTGAAATCCTTCAAAGTTCATTACTTATTAATATCAATAATGTCAACTAAAACATCATATGAAAGCTTTTCTTAGTGCATATGTTGCATGTAATATCATAGATAGGGTTTTGTGAGCAAAATAAAAATGTTGTGCTAGCCCCATCCAAATGAAGCTCGTTTGAAAGATATGAGAAAAAAAAGTCGAGGACCCTCTCAACCTCATCTAACACGTATTACATAGTGAGGATTTTGAATAGACTTTACGTTCAAAAATTTTCCAAGCAAACACTAAAAAAGTTGTAAATCATTGATCCAATTTAGTGAAGAGGGTCCCTCAACAAACATTAAAATGCAAATTAGGATCTTTACATTATGGAATCATAAAATGTAAAATCTATTAGGATAATAGAGAAAACACTTTGTTTATTAGATCTTAAATTTGAACACATCATTGTGATAAATGTAAAAACTAAAGATATGAAAGAGATGAAAATAAAGTAAATATAATGATCAATATAAGAATATGAATAGTAGCATAATAAAAAGAAATAAATCATTGGGGAATTCATCAAATTTTAACTCAATGATATGCATGAAAAGCAAAAGTAGTAATAGAAACCAACATAATCGAAGCATAGGTAGAGATCATGGATGCGATAAAAGTCATGATCATAAAGAATGTTATAATTACAACAATGATGACTCCAATTAAAACTATTAGAAAGGAAAACCATCAACATGTGATAATGGAATAGGCAATCAAAAACTGAGGATTGACAAATCTTCAGTGTGTTGCTATAATGTTAGCGAAGTTTGGACATTATTCTACAAAATGTTGAGCTTGTAACAAAGAAGTAAAGAGAATGCTAATTATGTCGAAGATAAAATTAATTATAAAGAAATGTTTATTTTCACAAGATAAGAGAGTGAAGGTGTCATCTAATTAAATGTCTAGTATCTTGACAATAGCACAATCAATCACATATATGTATGCAAAGACAAGCTCATTGAGTTAGATGAATCAATAAGCAGAAATATCTCATTAGGAAATAATTACATAATAGCATTAAATGGAAAAGACAATGTTCTTATCTCTTTGAAAGATAAGAGGTATCAATTTATGCCCAATGTCAATGATGAGCTAAATATGAAAAAAAACATCCTAACTTTGAGATAACTATTAGAGAAAAGTTATGATATTCATATGAAGGATCATATTTATTCTATAAAAGATAACTAGAATAATTTAATTGCTAAAGTCCCAATGTCAAAAAATTTAATATTGGTCAAGATCAACATACAAAATTATATTAATACTTGATAGCTTGCTAGAAAGATGCGTCATGTCTATGGCAACTTTATTTTGGGGATCTCAATTTTAAAAGTCTTTATCATCTATCTCAGAATGAAATGGTGAAAAGTCTACTTTGCATCAACCATCCTGACTATATTTGTAAAGGGTGTCTAATTGGAAATAATTGAAAATAAATTTTCCAAATGGGTTAGACATGAGCCAACAAGCCACATGAGCTCACCCATAATGATGTGTGTAGATTGATCAAGTTAACATTGCTTGGTAACAACAACTTTTTTTTTCATTGATGATCTTCCATGAAAAAACATGGATTAATTTCTTAAAGCAAAAAATAGAAGTTTTGAAGTCTTCAAGAAGTTCTAGTAAAAAAAGAAAGTTAAAGAAAGATTAAAACAATAAGATATGACTGAGAATGAGAATTTAACTCCAAATAATTTCAAGTGTTTTATGATGAAAATAAAATTTGAAGACCAATAACTTTAATAAGATATGACTGACTATAATACTATTTCTATAATAATATTTCTATAATACTATTTCTATAATAATATTTCTATAATACTATTTTGTGGATCTCCATCGGGCTCAACATCGAGCTCGTTGGAATTCAACAAATTCTTTCGTGGATCTCCGTCAATCTTCAGCGAGCTCGACGTGGAGCTCGATGGAGCTCAATGATTGATCTTGATGGAGCTCCTCGAGCTCCAGTGAGCTCCACGTCGAGCTCATTAGAGATCGATGGAGATCCAAGAAAGAGCTCGTCGAGCTCCACGACGGAGCTCCAGGAGCTTCATTGTCAAGCTCCACGAAGGAGCTCACTTGTGCTCCGTCGAGCTCCAGCAAGTTGTGGAGCTCGCTGGAGCTCGCTGGAGCTCCCCGAGCTCCATCATGGAGCTTGATGGAACTCCACGAGGGAGTTCGTCGAACTCCAAGTCAAGCTCGATGAGCTCTTTCATGGAGCTTCGTCGAGCTCCAACGAGCTCAAAGTGGAGTTCACTAAAGCTCTACGATGGAGCTTGACGAAGCTCGTCGAGCTCTAGTGTGCTCCACATCGAGCTCGATGGAGCTCCACGAAGGACCTCCTGGAGATGAGCGGGGAGAAAGGGGTGGAAAGAGAGGGGGCGAAAGTGAGGGCAGACGGGTGAGGGGCATTGGGCGAAGGTGGAGGGGCGACGGGCGAGAGGCTAGGGGTGAGTTGAGATAACGATAATGGGATCTCCACAATGTTTTCAATAGCCGACATTCAAAATGTTGGCCTTTGATTTTTAAAATTCAATAGCATGGCAATAACTATCGTTCACGATGACGGACATTGCCACATTGTTTCCAGACGCACTAGTTTGGGTATATTTTTGAAACAAGCCTTAAATTTTGGATTTTTTATTTTAAAAGCACTATTTGTATCCAAAACTCCATAAAAATGGTTACAAAAAATATTTAGGAACAAAACTGAAATTATTTTTGAGGAAGGAAAAGTGGCATCACCATGAGACGTAAATAGAAGAATGAATAAAGAAACACACTTCATAATGAATAGGAGGGACTTAGTAAAAATATAACATAAGGCATACATGAAGGAAAATTCATGAAGCAAGAAAGAAAGAAAGAAGAACAAAAGGAGTTATGAATTGAACACACACAAAAAATAAAGAAGAGAATGGGGGTAAAGCTATATGTGAAGAATAAGAAAGATGTGGCACATAATATAAGAAGCGAGGAGAGAAGGCATGTGAGGTCACAAAAATGCAAATGAAAAGAAACACTTGCAGATTGGATGTTCTTTTACATTACCTTTCTTGTCTTTATTAATATGTATGTTTTTTTTTTGTAATTTATTTATTTTTGTTGACCAATGATCAAAAACATTGTGGGTTGACATAGATCTGAACATGAGCTGAATTTTATTATGTTAGAATTGATATCAACTTTAAGTTGTGTGAAATTTTAAAGTTAGCATATTAGAAAATTGTTCCTTTTTCATCCATTTGTTTTAATTATTTAATTTTTACTTTTGTTTCATCAATATTATTAAAATAGAATACTCATATTAATTTTAGTAAGGTTAGTTTTAGTAGATCAAAGTTGCATCTTAGATGATGTTTGTTTAATAATATTAATTCTTGAAAGAATGAAATTATTGATTTGGAAGTAATATAGGAATAGTTTCTTTATGTTGCAAAAACCTAAAGGAATTGTGCTGTAATATCCTTTCTTTTTACTAGATTACCATAAAAATATATTTAATCTACATGAAGAAGTGTAAAAACATATTAGATTTGAAAACCATATATATTAAATTCGAAGTCTGGTTTATCAAGGAATATTTTCTAATATTAGAAAAAAATAAATTAAAGGGACTCAACAATTCTAGTGTAGGATATTATCTATTTGTTACTTTATTAACTCTTTATTATCTTAATTTTTATTTTTGTTATTTTTTAGAACTTTCATTTTATCTTAATTTGGTTTTAGCATATTTTTTTTTGTTTGATTTAAACATTTTAGTTACTTAATTATAACTAGTTAATTTCGCATTTATTTTCACACATATTCAATTCATGTGGAGATGATACTTAACTCACTTTATATTAATTTTTGATAATGTACACTTGTGTGAGCTTTTAAAGCTCTATATTATAGTTCAAAATGACCAATAAGTTTTTAGCACGATTGTTAGCTATTAAGATTAGTAAAAATTATTATAGAAACAAGGTTTTGTTCCATTTAATTAATGGAATCTTTCTTTATAGACATTTTTTTTGCTTGGATATTGATATACTTATATGAATGATAAGAAAGAACATAAATCATTTCCCTTAGACCCTCAAATTGAATGCACTTTTAGAAGGAAAAGAATAGATCAATTTGATTTAGGTGGATTAGTAGAAATAATAGCATAGGGAGGTTTTAATGTCGTTGGTCAAATTATAGAAATAAATGATGATCAAAATAAAGGTATAAGGAATTACGTCATTCCAATTTTTCATGGGTTAAATCTGACCAGTGTGAGATTAGGAATTCAAACTTCTTAATTTGAGTTGAAACTTGTAATGTTCCAAATGCTTCAAATTGAAGGGAAATTCATTAGGACATCCAAAAAAGATTCTCAACTTCATGTCTACTTATCCATGGAAGTTAATGATTCATTCAAACTATAAGAACTCATAGTAGAAGCTTTTTAGATTGAAAATATTTTCCTATTCATTGAGAGGTATGACTAAAGTGTGGTTGAACATTTTATCTCCTAGATTGATCAATTCATTTAATGATATGATAGAATAGTTCTTAATGAAGTATTCTTTTCCAACCCAATAATATCAAATTGAGGAATGATTTTACTTCTTTCCGCAATTTTAGGAAGAATCCTTTTATGAGGCATGTGAGAGTCTAATAGTTGATAACGAAGTATCTACGTTATGGGATTCCTCATTAGATCCAAGTGTATACTTTTTTTAAATGCAGCTCTTCTTTCCAATTCTTATAATGAAGGATATGAGATTATAAAGAAGTTAGCTAATAGATATTATCATTGGCATGCTTTTATGGTGGCCTACAGGAAGAAAGCTTGAGTGTATGAGGTTAATATTCTAACAATTTAACAATAGAGATTTCGTCCATTTCATATATCTCAAGAAAATGAAATTGGGTCCTAGAGAACATATGCATAGTTTATCTATTCGATAATTATCCATCCATTCTAGGTTATGTATGTTTTACAAAGAATTACAAAAAAAAAAAAAGCAAAAAATATTGTATCTTGTAATGATGCTCTAATTACAATTCAAAATGTGGGCAACAATGTTGTGACTACTTGGAACTCTCCTTGATAAGACATGGACTTATACTGCTCGTGAATCAGGACAATGGATGGAGAGAGAAGGGAATAAGAAAAATTAACAATTTAAATATACTAACATGGAAACATATTAAAATAATTTCATAAACTAATGCGAGGGACATCTATTATCATATCAAACAATTAAACTAAACTTTAGTTATCCATGAGTCGTAATATATGCACAACTACAAAGGTCACAATCAAACTTACAAAATAGATATGATTTTATAGAGCTAACACTAAATATGCCTCAAACAAGTCACAAATGTATTAAAGTATACCCGCATAGACTCATTAAAAGTTTTTCAAATAATTTTATAAACATTGGCCTCCTGGCCCAAATGACAATATGAAAATTGGTCAAAACTATTAATTAAGTGGTTAAAACTCACCAAAGCATCCACTAACACCCCACTTAATGAGGATTTTTCAAAAATATTTACTCCTACAAAAAAATAGGGATGAGCACAAATATCTAATAAGAAAAACATAAAAAAACATGAAACGATTAATATTTTACATTTATAAACAAATATTGTTTCCTAATGTATAATTAAAAAATTTAAGAATAATTTTTGAAACACCACATATATACATACATATACATGATTACATAAATTTATGAAATCATAGTGTGGGTGTGTAAGTTCCCACAATATTTATTTTTTAAGCTCATATTGTTTTCACAAATATACATAATTTATCGATGTTGAGGCTCGACAATAATACAATGACACATATAGAAGAAAAAACTATGTACTAGCTTCTAGACTATCTACATTACCACTAAATAATAAACACACTTATGGTCCAAAGCCCCATGGGGGATACTAACTTCTAGCCCAACAACTACTACTTCCACATAGTAGAATCTATCACATGCATGCTAGAAGGTTTAGGATAATTGTCCCCATAAAACAAATTGCCCTTCCTTTGTGGATATTCTTGTAGTTCCAACCCTCCATGTCTTGGCAAGAATTTATAGTCACCATAAATGTTCTTATCAAAAATATGTATTATTCTCAAAAACAGTCATATTTTGTTTAAATATGATATAACTCAAATAGCTTCAAAATATTTTACTTAAGGTTTAATACATTCATATTAACATATTCTCATTTCAGATTTAGTCATATAATCGATCAATAATGACATTAATGCAATTTACATATAACCAAATAATATTATTTTCATATTTGGAAAAATAAGTTTCTTTTAAAAATATATGGATATAAAAAAGTAACTTTTAGTGTCAAATTCATGAGTTTATATGAATTCATCACATATGTCTATTAAATAGTGTAAAGTTCATAAAATTTATTTTAGAGAAATCAAAAAAATAATTCATAACAAAATACATAGTGTCACACATCATTATTAAGTAAATATATATAACTAATAATGAAAAATATGAAATTCTCACAAAGTATTTCTAGACATTTCTTATCTTAACCAAGCTTTTCCAAACCTTTACTTTTAAATATAACTCCAATATTCTAAATCAAGATATATAATATCGATTCAGCCTTAAACTAAAAGAATAGAAAAATTGAGGTTAGAATTTGATCAAATTCAAGCTTAATTTAATAAATCAAGCAAGAAATTAAAAATACATCAATTCAACCCTATCCTTCCTTATTTAGATGAGATTAGAGCTTTTCTTCAACTATTTCTAGATGAAAAGAAGGAATTATTGACCTTGATCACTTCCTAGATTAGATTTTCACCAAAAATCATTAATTTTGAGCTAGAATTGATGGATTTTGGTGAGGAAATAATAGAGAAGAGAAAAGAAGCAAGAAAGAACAAGAGAAACAAAAAAGGAATCATGAAAAATAAAGAGAATTTAAAGAAAAGAAAATTTTATCTACTATTTAAGAGTAAAAGATTAAATTATTACTTATGGGTTCCCTATTGGTCTAACTCTTTCTAAAACTTCAGAAATAGTAAATTTAATATCATTCTTGAACATTTTCATCCTAAATTCATTTTTGAAGATAAAGATACTTTTTACTAACTATATTCCTCCTTAAATATCCAACTTGATTAACTTGGGTCAATGGTTAAAATAGAGAAAATTTTTCTTGGCCTAACTGCTCAACCCGACTTCAAGGAATTTCATCCTTAAAAAAATACTTGATTCAAAGAGATGATAATAATACTATTTATAACTTATTTTATATTATTTAAATCACTTCTTCTACTCCATTGTGCTACTAATGGACTTTCACCAAGTATCAACTGATTTCTTCCCATTATTGTTTTATAGTCTAGTATTTGAAAAGGTACTTCTTCATATGTTACATCCTTCCATAAGAGTATAACATTCTAGTTCAATACATGACTAGGATTTCAGTGATATTTACAATGAGACAACCACATCATGTATGTGATTATTTTTTAGTGACAAAGCCACATCATAGTGCAACTTTCCTCTTCTTACTAAAATGACATAGAGGTCTTCTTCTTCAATTTGTATAGCTTTTCTGGATACCTTGCTAACTAAGTGACTTTTTGCATATCAATTCAACATTTTCAATGGTTTCTTGGATTAGTTCTAATCCAAGTTCATAAAACTCACCCAACTCACCTCAACCAGGAATCTATAAAATAGGTATCTTGATATATAGCCTAAAGCCTGAATTCCTTTTCAACCATGACTTATCACATATCAAATTAAATTTTTTCATTTTTCAACAAAATCTCAAGTCCCTTTTTAAATTCTCATTGAGTTGTTTTATCACTTTTCAAGTTAGAAGTTACGACTTTAAGTTGAAGTCGCGAATCTATCATTTCTTTGAATCGCTTATAGAATGCAAAAGTTATGGTGGAAAAAAAATGTTATGACTAAGATTTTTTTTTTTGGAAATCTAAGTCATGATGGCAAGAATGTCATGATTGAATTAATTACTCTCTAAAACTAATATTCATGGCGGCGAAAATATTATGACCAAATAATAAATTCTTTAGAGGACAAAGTCACTACAATAAAATTGCTGCAACTAAGTCATTTGCACCTTGCAACACAAAGTCATTATGATGAGACATGACTGAGATATTTGCTCTCTCTAGAACACAAAGTAATAGAAACATTAATGGATGCAACTTAGACTATTCCTCACTTGAGTAAACATTCATGGTTGGAAAAGTTTTTCATGACTAAAAATTACTTGGTGCTATTCAATATTGGCTTTAATGAATATGTCATGGTACTAGAAATTTCTATAGGTTCTTGTACTAGTGTGGAACTTAGTTATTGTGACATAAAAATAAATTCACATCTGAAATTGTATTTTAGAAATAATGTGGTCGTGACTCTAAGATGATGTCATGATCATGAAGAATGTGTTGCATAGAAAAAAATTATTACAAGTGGTAGAGTTGCAACATACAAAGATTAAAGTAATTTTTTGTAAAGTCATAGCCAATAAAGGTTATCACGACTACTCAAAAGGCTTGTTCTTGCGCAAAAAAATCATGACACTTAAATATCATGACTTTCCAATTTTATAATGTTCTCCAAGTCAGCTTTCCATTAAGTTCTTTTAGTCTACTCAATTTACTTCTGATTTTACTATTATTCATCCATTTCCATCAAAAGCTTTATTTAGTGAAATATTTTCATTATAAGCTCATTTTCTATACAAATATATCATGAAATCAATACAAATATACCCAAAAATATCAGTACATTGAGTGTTGAATAATGCTTAGCCTTTGCTTGCTGACAAACTAAACACTACTTTATAAAGTAGACAACACTTAGCTTCATATGTGTCTACTAAAAGTGTCTTCTCATTTCTTTATACATCTAATTAGTATTTCCAGGATAAATAGTAAACTTGGAGTGATGAGCTTCTTTTAGAACTTCATCTCTAAAGCCTTTAGGAATGAAAAGCATTCTCTTATATCAATATCTACCACTCATGGATAATCTCTACATAGTACCTCTATCCTTTTCTATGATGTAATGAAACATAAGGTCATAATCCTTAATATACTTTATCCATTGCATTTGCCTTAGTTTGAGTTCTTTCTAAAAAAATAGGTACTTTGTATGTTTATGGTTGGAGTACACCTCAAACTTAGTATCATACAAATAGCACTTCAAAAGCTTTAAAGCAAAAACAACTATTGGTAGTTCTAAGTAATTCATGGAATAGTTCTTAAAATTTAGCTTTACACTTAACAAGTGACTCAAGCTGAGTACTATTCCAAGTTAAATTATTCAAGCAAAAAGCTATTCTTGACAAATTCTAAACAAAACAATGATAATAATCTATCAAACATTAAAAACTATGTACCTTAGTTATAGTGGTTAGCATTGACCAACTGAGCATGACTTTCGCATTCTCTATGCCTACCAAGATCCATTCTTTTGCTATAATATGCCTTTGAAATTGAATAATGATAATCCACAAATCATGCTTGGACCACTTGGTCTATAACTAATTTTCTCGAAAAGTCTCCAAGACATAGCATAGATGTTACTCTTGTTCTTCCTATGTCTTAGAATACCCAATAACATTATCAATATATATGATAATAAACTTATCAAGAAAATTTTGAAATACCAAATTCATCAAGTCCATTAATATAGTCAGAGCATTTTTCACTCCAAAAGGAAGCACCAAAAAAATCATAGTGGTCATATCTTGTTTGAAACAATGTCTTAGGAACATCTTTTTCCATCAATCTCAATAGATAATTACCAGACATCAAGTCTATTTTTTTTAAAAAAAATTGGACTCTTATCATTTGTTCAAATAAGTCATCAATACAAGTAAGCATGTGCTTATTCTTGATAGTTATTTGATTCAACTTCTGATAATCAACTCCAAAAGGCATTGGAGTTGTTTTTGTAACTTATTCCTCTCAGCCAATGTCATTTAGTATGGAGAGATAGAAATATGGTTGGTCCCTAAAATGAAATCTATACAAAACTTTATTTTCTTTGAAGAAGAGAATCCTAGTGGCTCCTTGGAAAATAAGTTACCAAGCTCGTACATGATTGACACTTGAGATGAAAAAGTCTTATTTTCAAGCCCTTCTTTAGGCTTATTCAAAAGAGAAAAATACTAAGTTTTATGGGACTTTTCCATGAGACTAACCACTAAATCATAGTCACAAAAATTAACATCACTTTTAAATACATCAAGCATTTTACTAGCCTAAAACATAACTTGCCCTTTGTAAGAATCAAGCACAACCCATAATTGTTCTATTCAATCCATTTGATGGATTAAATTATATCTGAAAACTTCAAATGTAAATTATTCACACAAAGAGAAAAGTCACTAAAATGAAGTTCATAAAATCTACATAAGTGGTTCTCAAATATTGTTATGCTTATTGGAGAGGTATCACAAATACTATGACTCAACTTCCCATTTTCAACACCTAAATTATTTAAAAACACCCAAAAAAATAAAGAAGTGAAAAGCATCAATATCAAATACAATATTCATCAAGGTATTATGCATAAGAAGCATACTTTTCTTTATAGGGTTCATAGTTTATTTCTCTCACACCACTAGCTTTATTGCAAATTCTCTTTTCTAAATCATGAGAGCTTTTTTTATCTCTAATGGATTGAATTGCATTTGAAATTGAAGAATTGGGCTATTAATAGAAATTTCACTACTATACACCAATAGACTAAGTTGAAGCTACACCCTATGTGTAGAAATAACTACTTGTTGGGGTGGCTGTTGAAATTAGTTGAAGAAATTTTACTTAAAATGTCCTTCATACCTACAACAATAAAAATTACTTGGGTCAATTTTGTTCTATCATCGCAAAAAAAGTTATCACCTGATGGCCCAGCAGAAGAACTCGACCTGAAGGCAGTACAAGTAGTTCAAGTTGTATGTGACCTACCTTTCTAAAAAGAATCAAAAAATGTATTTTGTGGGTCTGGTTTGAAATTCTTTTTTATATCTTCATAGATATGCAAAATATCATTCCTCTCTTGTTCTGCCAAAAAAGTATTTATTCAAATTCATCATACCAATGATTATATAAAGAAACCATCTTTAACACAAATAAGGTTTCATTCATTTCTTGAAATGTTGAGCTAACTTACTCATGATAATAACCATATAAAGAGAAAAACATGCTAACTTAGAAAAGTTTGCCTCATACTCATCCATGCTCGTATTATTATATACTAGCTTCATTAATTCTTGAGCCTTTTTTCTTATAGCAACCTCAACAATGTACTTCTCATTAAGGAGGTCTTCAAACTTAGCACATACCAAATTAGTTGTGACTCATTACCTAATGATACTTTACCACCAAAAGAATCCCTCCCTAATGAACATGAAAGTTTCCACGAGAACCTTAAGGTAAACCAAGATTGATAATTTATCCATTTTGTACTTTATTAAAATAGTCAAAACTCTACTACTGAAAGATCAGACTTGTCAATGAAAGAATTAGCATTTTGGATGGAAAACTCATCGAAACACTATGCCATCTAATACATTTTCTTCTGCTTAAGTACCAATTGAGGGCCAACTAGTATTATTCTCATAGGAACCACTACATTTTCTTATGCAGCTTGGCCAAATATATTTATCACCCCCTAAAGGCATGAAATATGGATGTCCATTATGTCATATTTGGATATGCAAACTAATTTTAGGACACTTTGGGCTTGTTCGGTACTCTAATCATTGGTTTTTTGGGTATTTTAAGTATACTTCTTATTATATTTGTATGTATTTATGCTTCTATTAAAGAGTTTTCACTAATTTTATGTTTTAAAAAAATTTGACAAATATTAGTGAAATCATATTTATTTGAGTCAAAATTATCAGACATAGTGGAATAGAGGTTTGGAGAGGAGACAGAAATGATGAAGAGTAGTGATGTTTCTCATGTCATGACCTAAGTTCAATTTTAATCATGTTACTAAATAGTTATGGCATCCTCTATTGATTTTAACTCTATAAAACTAATCATTTTAATCTTTGCATGTCATTACTCTACCATTAAGTTGATGAAATATTTCAACAATGTAACATAATCTTTGAGACCACAACATTATATTGAAGTCACAACCATGTGATATTTAAAATAATTTAACCAAGATATTATTTCTATATTCCAGTATCCAATTATCACACTAGTATAATTTGTCATGAAAAATTCCAATATAGTGACTTATTCATTAGAGTCAAAACACTAAGTATTTTGAGTCACAATATTATTTTTCACTATGATATTTTGTTATAGAGAGCATTTACCCAGGTAGTATTCTTTTCTAGTAATGTGGCTTTGTGTTTTAGAGAGAAAACACTACTACTATAATCATTCCTAGCACTACAACCTTTTGGTATGGAGAATAAATATACTAGTCACTATCATTCCATGATATTTTTTTCAAGAGAGAAATTATCTTAGTCATAGTTATTTCTAATTTTTCAATATTTTATTTTAGAGAGAAGTTACCTGAGTCATGACATTTATTGCCATTGTAATTTTGGTACTCTAAAGAAGATCTGATGAGATATGAAATTCATGACCTTAAGCTAGTATCATGACTTCTAATAAAAAGAATTGTATTGATACCTCAAAATATTTAAGCGACACCTAGAAAAAAAAAGGATAGAATAATAATTGAATTTTGAACCAAGAACCACTAAAAACCTTAGGCAAGTAATTATAACCCCAACTAAAAGAAAATTCTAGATGAATACGATAATATTTCATTGAGTTTTAGGTTTTGAAGGTTAGATTCATGTTTGGGTTTATATTGGGAACTCTTGATTTGTGCAAGATGCTTTTCAATGTATCTTACGTAAAATCTTTTTCAATATTAGGCTAAATCAATATATAAGATTGGGTTATATAATTATGTGTGATAGATATGTTTTGTATATATCATTGAATGTTGATGTCGATGTTGTATTATGAAATCTTGATGGATATGAGTGTATTTTAGAATCAAGATTTAGGGATTTTGATATATCATAGTTTAATGCATCTAGGTCATGGCAGATAGTGATAGGTACCACAGAACACACTCATGCAATATGGTAAGAATAAAGTGATGACCCTTATAACCTTAACATGTGAGATAAATCTATGTGTGAAAATCTAAGGTTAAGTTAAGCTTAATCTCTTCAAGTAAGACTCTCACGAAGCCAAAAACATTAATGTAATTATGACTAATCCATTGTTAATATTCAAAAAGAATTGACCTCTAATAGTATGGGAGTTATGTAGAGTATCTAACCTATGAGGTTTACCATATTATGAAAGTCATAAATTGGCCATGACAGATAGTGATATGTAAGTCATGAAACTCAAGCAAGAGAAGGTGATCTTTATGGTGGTGACAATCTCACTTGTTAAATTCTCTTGTATGATTTTTTAGGTAAAATTTATAGAAAGATATTAGTTAATTATTTTGAGTATGATACTTACAAATGTAAAATTATAAATGTGTTTATTATCATATTATCTTGTATCTCTAAGATGCTAGATATTAGAAATTTATAGTGTTTATTTATAGTAATCATCAAGGGCAGTGGATAGTTTACTTAAAAGAGTATATGAGAGTATCACCACTTTATAAGTCAGCTCCAATAATGTGTGTCCAATAGATTATATCTATCACCATTTACTATAATGACATGTGACACTTAGATTAAATTCAAAATCCTTAAAACTATAAAATACTCACATCAATTAAGTATCAATTCTTCTAATATATGCATGATGAATTTACTTATAAAAATATTTATACTTCTGGCATTGTAAAAGTCATACTCGCATGATTAACATACCTCGACATTAGGTTTTAACTTATATGTTTGTCTCACACATCATGATCGGAATGGCTATGACTTCTTTCCTATCATTCTTCATGAGTATGTTTTATGGCTTATCTACAATCAACAACCATAATTGTATGCACAAACCTACCAATAATAAAATTTTTATTTTAATTATACACAAATATAATATTCATCAATATTCGAACCACTATTAAAATCCAAACAAAAAGTTCATCCATTTAGTATCCATTATGCATAATTAAATACAACAATCATAGACCTCCATTTTGTATCAATTCTCCACTTGGGGGCTCCTCCATGTGAAGGAGCTTCCCCTTGTGCTCCCTTCTCACCCATTTATGTATGCCCTTTACCTTACCCCATTCCTCTGTGCCTTTTCCCTCAACCTTACTGCCCATGGCCATTCTACACTATTCAAGCCCATGCTCCATTCTTCTGCATTTCATACAGTAGCTAGAGAGGTTCTTGGGTACAATGGGTTGCCAAAACTTATTACCCTCGTCACTGCCAATCCATATTTTTTGTGGGGGCAGTGACAAGAGATTGGTTTTGATACACATCAGGGCACCTTGTGGTCTGGTCATGGAGGTAGTAGCATCATCACTCAGCATAGGCTTTCCTACTCACATAGCAATAGAGTAAAGTGCGACTTTGTTAAAGAAGGGTAGTGAAAGATTGGGAAGAGAAAACCATACCGGGGTGATAGGAGTTTCTTCCAGAGGAGTGAAGACCTTCGTCCTTTAAGCATTCGCATAGGATAGCCATTGATATATCATTGACTTCGAAGCCATAACCTATAGAGGTTGTCTTCTACAATGAGTTGTAAAAAATATGTTTGGAGTCGAAGAATCCAATATTTGCAATTCCTTTTAGCTTTAGTGAGGTTAGGAAATCCCGTATATCATCTATGCGTGGCCTTTCATGGGAAAATATTTCAATAAGAGTTAACTTGAAAGGTTCGGCCATTTTTTCGAGCTTGGCCAAGGAGAAGAAAATGGCCAGATGTGCTTTTTTGTTTCCGAACATTGGAGAGATAGGCACGGGCTCTTTGAGGATTGATGAAAATGACTTCTTAAGTATTAAGAAGTCATTTTGCTCCATTTTGAGCTTGATTATGGTTTTTTTTACAAAAATAGAGTTTTTTTCTCTAGAATTTGTACTTTCTCTCTCTATAATTGGCACTTTCTCTCTCTATACGTTTTTTTTTCTTCTTCTTTTTCCTCCTTCTCCCCACTATTCTCCTTATCCTTCTCATTATCATTCTCTATTTCTTCTTTTTCTTCTATTCCTTCTTCTTCTTCTTATTATTTTATTCTACTTTTGCTCATTCTCATCCTCCTTCTTTATATTCTCCTCATCCTCCTTATTTTTTTTCTTTTGTTTATTTTTTTTTTCTTCTCATTGTTGATCATCATCATCATATTTTTTGTGTTCTTCTTCTTGTTGTTATTATTGATCAAAATCATCATTATCTTTTTCGTATTATTTTCTTCTTCCTACTCTTCAACTTCTTCCTCTTATACTCATTCTTCTTCTTCTTCTTCTCCCTTTCTTCATCTTCTTTTATGATAATCATCATCATCTTTTTCTTCCATTATGTATTCGTATTTTTCTACTTCTTGTCTTGGTTTTTCTTCCATGTTTACTTCATTTTTTTTTCATATTCATCTTATTCTTCTCATTATTCTTTTAGTCCCCCTATTTTATTTTTTTTCTTCCTCTTAATCATCATGAATTCTATATTTTGTTCTTCTTATTTCTTCTTCTAATTCACCTTCTTCTTATTGTTATTCTTAATCTTGTTTGTTTCTTCTTCTTCTTCTCATCATTATCATTCAACTTCATCTTCTTCTTGTTAGTTCATCATCCTTTTCATTTTCTTATTCTTGTTTTTCTTATTTTTATTTTCATTTCTTATTTATTTTTTTCTTATACTTCTTCTCCATATTATTATTATTATTCTTCTTCATTATCGTGTTTCACTCTTCTTCTATTATTTTTTTCTTCATATAATTTTTATTCTACTTCATATTCTTTTTATTCTTCTTTGTCTTCTTCTTCTTCTTATTCTTTATTTATTCTTCTTTATCTTCTTATTTGATTTTTTCTTCATTACCATGTTCATCATCATCTTCTTTTACTTATATTTCTTCTACCTCCTTTTCTTTGTCTTCTTCTTCACATTATTTTTTTTCTTCTTCTTATTCTTATTTTTCTTCATTTAATTCTTCATTTTATTTATTCTTCATATTCTTCTTCTTATTCTTATTGTATAGTCATATTCTTCATCTTATTTTTCTTATTATTTTTTTCATATTTATCATCATCATCTTCTTTGTATTAATTTCCTTTTTATCATTTTCTTCATATTCTTCTTTTTCTTTTTCTTCTTCACATTTTTATTCTTATTTTTCTTCTACATGGTCATCTTAATCACCTTCTTTTTCTACTAATTCTTCTTCTTTACATTCATCATTGTCTACTTCCTCTTCATAATTGACTTTTTACTCTTTGTATTCTATTTTTTATTTTGTTCATCTTCATATTCTTATAATTTTTTTTTCATCCTCTTTTTCTTTTTCTTTTTCTTATATTTTGTTCATCATTATCATCTTCTTCTTCTTTATATTTTTATTCTTATTCCTATTCAGCTTTCTCTCGTTCTTCTTATTATTCCTCTTTAACTTTCTCTCCTTCTTCGTTATATTATTGTTATTCCTATGATTCTTCTTCTACTTATTTTGCTTCAACTATGTTTCCTCATTCTTCCTCCTTTTCTTTTTCTCATCATTTTCTTCTTCTTCTTCAACTTCTTCTTTTTATACTTCTTCTTATTCTTCTTTATCTTATTTTCTTTAACTTCTTTGCCTTCTTCATCTTCTTCTTCTCCCCCTCTTTTTTATTTTTCTTCTCCTTCTTTTTCTTATTTTTATTCTTCTTTTTCATTTTATTCTTCTTCATCTTCTTCATCATTATCTTATTGTTCTTTTACTTATTTGTATTCTTATTCTTATTATTTATGTTATTATTATTATTATTATTATTATTATTCTTCTTCTTTACTTTCTTATTCATCTTATTTATTTTCTTTTTTTTATCTTCTTTTTCTTCTTATTCATCTTCTTATTTTTATTATTTTTATTATTATACATCTTCTTCTTCTTCTTCTTCTTCTTCTTTTTCTTTTTCTTTTTCTTCTTCTTCTTCTTTATATTTTTTTTCTTTATTTCACTTATTATTCTTCTTCTCCTTCTTCATCTTCATTTTCACTTTATTATTTTTTGTCATTTTCTTTTTATTTTTATTGTTAATCATGTTCTTCTTATTCTTCCTCTTCTTTTTGTTGATGATCTTGAGCAATATCATCTTTTTGTTCTTTCTCTTCAACTTTTTTCTATTATTATTATTCTTCTTCTTCTTCTCCCTCTTATTTGTATTTTTATTTGTGTTTATCATCATGTTCTTCTTCTCATTCTTAATATTTAACTTTTTCTCCTTCTTCTTATAGTTTTTCTTCTTTATTTTCTTCTTGATTTTCTTCTTGCTCATAGTTGTGTCTAATTTTTGTTTTTCCTATTCATCTTCTTTTTCTTCTTATTTTATGTCTTCTTGTTATTTCTCTTCTTCTTTATCTTAATGATTATCTTCTTCCTTTTTTTGTTCTTTAATTTCTTCTTTTTCTTCTTTTTTATCTTTTTATTATTCACTTTCTTCTTGTTTTTCTTATTCTTTTTTATCTTCTTCTTGTACCCTATGCTCTTCTTCTTCTTCATCATAATCACCTTTTTATCATCTAAGTCTATTTTTTTCCTGTTATTCTTCTTCTTCTTCAAATTATGCTTCTTTTTTCATATTATTATTATTATAACTTTTTCTTCAATAATATTTTTCTCTTCTTCTTTTCCTTATTAATATTTTCCTTCTTCTTTATCTTACTCTTATTTTTCTTTTTTCTTTTTTTTTTATTCTTATTCGTCTTATTCTTATTCTTCTTATTCTTATTTTTACTCTTCTCCTCCTTTTTCTTTTTCTTTTTTATATTTATATTTATTTTTTTCTTCTTCTTCATTTTGTCATCATGTTTCTTTATAATCTTTTTTTTGTCTTATTTTTTCTCTTCTTCTTATTCTCTGCCTTCTTAATATTTTTATTTTTCATCATATTCTTATTAATATTATTATTCATGTTTTTCTTTATCTTCATCATATTCAGCTTCTTCTTAATTCAATTATTCAAGTTTTGTTTTCATCTTCATCTTAATTAGTTTCTTCTTATACTTATTCTGTATATTTTTCTTCTTCTTTTTTATCTTTTTCTTCTTCTTGGTCATTATTATCATAAGCTTATTTTTTCTCTCTTCATTTTCTTCCTTTTATGCTTTTTTTCATCTTTAACTTCTTCATTTACCTTTTCTTCATCTTTGTTTTCTTTGGATTATTTATCTTCAACATTTTCTTTTAATTTTTTCTCTTTTTTCTTCTTCATCTTGTACTTCTTCTTCATCTACTTTTTCTTCTTCTTCAAATTTTTTTATATGATTTCTTTATTTTTTTTTCTTCTTCTTATTTTTCATCAAGTTCTTCTTCTTTGAATATTTTTTATATTTCCCTTCTTCATCTTATTCTTTTTAATATTCTTAATCTTCTCATTCTTCATTTTCTTGTTCATCTTATTCTTTTTTTGTCAATATTATTTTTATCATCTTCTTCTTTTACTTCTTGTTATTATTCTTCTTCTTAGTCTTTTAATTTTTCTTTCTATTTTTTTTTCTTCTTATTTTTCTATCTTCTTCAATTTTTTATTCTCTTTTTTTTATTTTGTATTCTTATTATTCTACTTCTTCTTTTTCTCATTCTTTTACTTTTTCTTTTTCTTTTTGTTCTTCTTGATGTTATTCTTGTACTTCTTCGACTTATTATTCTTCTTTATACTTTTTTTATTCTTCTTATTATTCTTCTACTTTACATTCTTTTTCTTCTTATTATCCTTGTTCTTCATCTTCTATTTGAACATTGTTAACATAATTCTTTTTCTTCTTTTTTTCCCATTTATTAGAACTATTTAAACTAAAAGCTATCTTTGGTTTTTTTTTCATTTAATTAGTATATATCATTTTCTTATTTTAATGAAAGAATTTGCAATGTGCTGAATTTATAGAAATGTATGTGTCCTTTATTCTGTATAATAGATGATTTGGTGTTTAGTGGTTACTTTATGTATAAAATATTAAACCATTAGTTCTTGTAAATGATAAGTTTGTTATTTTGTATAATCTTGATAAAACTATATAATCTATCGATAAGGTTGTAACACAAGATTTTAGTAGTTATATCTCGACTATAGAGGATGATGAAATTCTAAGTTCTAGTGCTAGTTTATTTGTATATATTGAATGGGATTATCATGGTGTGATTATTTTATATTGACATGTAAAATATAATACTGTATTGTTATTATAAATATTATTGTTAATAATTATTTTCATTCATATTGAGTGTGATCTAGAATTCTATGAATAATTTACCTTTATTAAGTGTATGGTGAATATTGATTATTGATGAAATTCTTGTCTTATTAGAAGGATTAATGATGCCCCTTGAGGAAGCTTCTAAGTTTTAATTTTACTGATTTCTGTAGGTGAATTTTGATTCAACATTTCAAATAAGTCAAGTGGTATGACTTGAGAAAATAATTAGAAATTGATTTAATTAGATTGTCAATAATTTAATTTAATCAATTAGTATCTATAATCTTAACATTAAAAGTCTATTAAGTATTTAATAACAAAAGGTATAAATAATTTTGAATAAGTGGTGGGGTGTAATTATAATTTTATAGTAGTATGAATTATAATTAAAGTAAATTATTCCTCAATATAATTTAATTGGAAGCCTAATATCTTTTTTAGATTATGTGTGTGTGTGTGTGTGTGTCACTTTAAGAAATTGGCAATTCACCTATGGATGATTCCATAGGTAATTTAAACAATTCATTAATAATTTGTTTTACCTATGAAATACCAACAAATAAAGATCGTCAAATGTAATGGTGTTAGTAAATAAATTACCGATGGAATATCAATTCGTAGGTAAATTATCTATAGCAATTCCATCCGTAAATTATCAAAAAGTTGTAGGTAAAGTTGTTAGAAATCTATAGAGACAAGATGAAATACAAAAAAAAAATTTAAAGGTAATATATTGGTAATATTTTGATGGAAATTCCATAAGTACATTGATGGTGGGTTAATAGGTAATCCATCAGTAATTGACTACTACTTTTATAAGTATTTCATTTGTAAATTGTCAGTTAGTTATTTATGGAAGTTCATCATTGATATTTACTTGGTGATTTTATAGGTAATCCATTGGTAATTTATATATAATATTTACTAGTTTTTTAGGTATTCTACTGATAAATTATATAAAATTATAAAAATATATTTATAAATTTTACTACTATAATTTGACTCTTAAAAACTAATTAAAATACATTGTATGATTCTCATAAAAGAAAATTCAAATATAAACACTGTCTAATAATAAAACACTAACATATCACAATAACAAAAAAAAGAACATAATTTTGAATAGGTCAAATGAATTAAACAAAATATATAAATATTTATAAAGTTTTAAATAAAGTAGCTGAATAACATCATCAAATGTGTGATCATTGCTAGAGGTATGATGCTCATTACCATGATCATTCGAATGATGATTGTATGGTACTAGTATTTGTCCACCTGTAGACATCATCCAAATGCTTTATTAATAGTTGTAGAATCTTTCATAGATCTTTAATTAATTAATCTTGATCATTAATTTTGTATTGTAGATGTTAAATTTCCTCCACATTTTGTTGAGAAATATTAAATGATAATGTGGAAGAAGTAATAGAGCCAAAGTCATAATATTGTATAGACTATGATCCAAGCCCATAAACCCACCTTTTTTTGTTCAGCCATAACATCTTGAAACATATTATTTTCATCTATTGTTTTATTGTTGTGTGCCAATTGCTCTTGCATAAGCTTTAACAATATCTTATAAAATCATAAACATTTTCAATTGTAACAATCAGCTAAATGAAAGATAAGACATAATATTTCAAGTGATAGAGTAATTTACATTAATATATTTAGACTTTTGGTTAATATAAGTCTCATCATCACTATTTTTTGTATGTGTGTAACAAATAACTCTAGAGTAGTAGGTGATTGACCTAGTTTTCTGGCATGCACATGTAGAGATAATTCAATTAAATTATGAAATATAGATAATTACAGAAAGAAAATAAGCATAACTGATTCACAAACCAAAAATATGGTATAAATCTACTTAATAAAAAAAAACAATGACCCACATTACAAGTTGTTTCCAATGCTCATAATAGGTAGTAGTGCCTCTTATGTGAGTTGATGGTACTGATCCATCATCAATGGCGATGGACTTACTATTTTTAGAGTTTTGATTATATTTTTTTTTGAATTTTGAGGTGGTCTATTTTTATTTCTAATTCTCTGACGGGTCTTCAGACATAAATTCTGGTTTCTTTTCTTTTCTCTTTATATTAAACATCATGTCTCGGTTCCAACCTTTTGATTTGAACTCTCATGCTAGCTTCATTAGTGAATTTAATGCCTCATCTTTAACATATTATTTTTACAAGAATATATATATATTATAAGTTAAGCACTTCCTAAAAATAGGTTTAACAAGAAGATAAAATTTTATATTTTTTTATCGCATAAAATAAATTGGATTAATTTTATACTATAAATTCCTCATAATAGAAATCAATAGTTTCTCTAGAAGTAGACTTCAAATTGATTTTTCATTATCTATCTTTTTTCAAAAATCTTTTTAAATCTTGCGAGAGTATGGTCTTGATGGTTCAAACTGCTAACTATGATTGAACATAAACAAAGATGAATGAAAAAAAAAAAAGAAATAGCAAGATTGTTGTAAAGTTTGAATAATGAAATTAATTACAAATTTTTCATTATTTGAACAATGAAATAATATTTGAACAATGAAATTAACTATAAATTTTTCATACAATTCCAAGAATGCAAAATAGAATAAAAGTAAAGGTATCAAATAAATCATACTGTGACAACATGAACTATTGTTTTCATGCCCAGTCGAGCCACCATGCTATGCCTAGCAAGGTGGTCCTTTGGCATTCTTTTGGCTGATCATGTTGGATCATGTCAAGTCATTCCAAGCCATGTCAAATTTGTTCAAGCTAGCCTAGGTCAAGCTAGGCTAGCCTAATTAGTTCTAGGCTAGTATGGGTTAGGCCAAGCTAGCTTGGTTCATTCCTGGCTAACCTCTAGGTCAGGCTAGGCTAGCCTAGTTTATTCCAGCCTAGCATGGGTGAGCCCAATCTTGCCCGGGTTAGGTTAATAGCTGGGCCAACTAGGCTAGCCTTGAACCAAACTAACTAATTTGGTTCAAGACAATGCTAGCCAATTTGGCCAATTAGGCTAAAACCAGTAAACACTGGCCATCATGCCAAGTTGTGTCATGCAATGCCTCCCATGTCTAGAAGTTTGGCCCAACATGACCCAAGACTTGCTGTTGGCTAGCACACAGGCCACAACACATCCAAGCATGGCTTTGAACTCACCTATGTCATGCCTAGCATGATTGAAACATGTCATTGCCTTAGGTCATGCTAGGGCCACCCAACCCAATTGAAACCTCTAAATAAAAGGGAATAATCATAATGTGAGTTTCTTACAAATTATTATATTGGTATACACATAATCGATGTTCTGATATCATAAACATTGATATAGGCATAAAATGTACTAGTGAAGGAGTTGTAGACTATGAATTTGAAGTGGAAGTTATTGTTAATGAATTTGTACATGGAGGTGTAGCTACGGGATGTAAACCTAAATATAGAAAAGTAGAAGGTGCTACTGTAGTAGAAGCTCGAGATATTAGTATCAAATTTATATTAGGTGCAACTGAAGGTAAAACTGATGTTGATATCTACATACGTGTAGAACCAATTAGAGATGGTGAAAATGATTGTATAGTCCTCTGTCTCTTAAGGTCATGGGATTCCTTTGTAAGCGACTTTCTCATGTTGGTGCTTTGGCAATTTATCATTTCAAGTAAGCTATTGAAAAAATTATTCATAGAAAGGAGCAAATTAACAAAAAAAAAATAGCATTATTACACATTCAAGTCAATTGTTAGAAAAAACATAACATAAAATGGACAAATATTGTAACAAAAACAATTAGATAAACACCCAATAAATATTGTAGGAACAACTAGCATATCCATAAATATCAAATATAACCTTTAATCATTAATAATATGAACCATAACACGATATAATAAAAAAGAAATATAAGTCAATTAATTGTCTTTGTATCAATATCACTTGATTCAAAATCTTCATATTTAATTTATTTTTCATCCGTCTCTTTTATTTTTGACTCAAGAATTGGTTCCTCTAAGCATTCATTATCATCTTTAGTTGATTCAATATGTTCTCCATCATCATCATTCAATAATAAACTAAATTCATCAATGCTTCATTGTGCATCAATGGGTTTTTCATCCAAGGGCATTTGATTAACTAACTCATCTTCAGGATACAATAATTAGTAGTTACTATTTTGTCAATAACTATAGAAATATTTATAAGAAGCTTGGCTTTGATTTTGCATACTGTCAATCAATTAGACTTGTCTTTTCTCAAGCTATTTTTGGTAAATAATATACTTGTGAAGCTTGCATAGCAAGTATAAATGATCCATCCTTGTTTATCTTTCGCTTATGATTACCATCAACCAAAAAATATTGTTTATGAACTTTCATCCTAACATTAATATAAGGTTCAAACCAATTGTACTTGAAAATTATAATTTATTTAATTAGTATTCATGGGTATTCTTGCTGCAAAATCTATATTACACTAACATAATAATCACTCTCACTAGATGTAATTTGTGGCCCTTATACAAACTCTACTATTTTATGTTGACCTCATAGAACCATGTGATTCTGTAGGAAATTTATAACCATTAATACAATATATGGAAAATATCTCTATGGTTTCTACAGGGCATTTGGCAAGATCTTTAATGAATATATTGTTAGTGATTTTATCATGTGACTGTGAACAAAAAAGGATATAAATTTAAAATCATAAAATTTTTAATTATTAATTGTTATTTTTAATATCACAATTTTTACTTACATAGTTCTCAAACCAATTTATGGAATACTTGTGAAGCTTCACATCAAGCTCCTCATCCACAATGTCAGGTGATATTTGTTTTATCTCATGAATATACATGCTTATAAAATGAAAAAATAGTTTTAACAAGTGTTATAAGTAATAAGTATCTTTTAAGGTGAATGAAAAGATATTTTGACACTTACATCACATATCGATCAACTCCTCGTTATTCAATAGAACATAAGTTCATGCAACCTCATACTCATTGTCAGATAACCTCCTAAATTTAGATCATGTAATATGGTTGACGGGATGTTTAAATATTGAAAGTATCTATTTGATGTCATCATCACATCATCATCATTGTGAGACACTTTCTGCATTCTTGTATATACATGAGGCTCAAAATCATATGAACAAAAATTGTATACCTTTTCAACTAAGTAAGCATTACAAATTGAACCTTTCACCTTGGCCTTCTTGGTAACATTCTTCTTAAAATATCTAAGAAATCTATATTAACAAGTTTGCATAGTAAGTATAATGTTTTGCTAATATATTCACTAACTTATAAAATATGGTAAGATATTGAACTTTTAACCTTTCGAAAGGATACATCCAATGGTACTACACTGGACTACAGATTTTTAACTTGAAAGTCAAGTGTATTAGAAGATGTTCCATCAAATTAAAGAAACCAAGAGAGAATATATGCTCTAATTTGGAAATAATAATTGGAATAGCCCCTTCTAATTTCTCCATGTCTTCCACATTAATTATTATTGAAGTTAAGCCTTCGAAAAAAAAAGGTTTAACTTTATAATAGCTTTTCATTTATTTGTTGGAAGGAGTTCATAGAAAGCAATAAGAATTTATATGTTGCATGAAAAGATGCCAATCATGGCTCTTCATCCCAAACAATTTGTGTTTTCTCATGTTTACACACCTAATCATATTTAAAGCATAACCATCAGAATATTTTAGTTATTTTTTTACCCATTCACAAAAGATTTATTTATTAGATATATCTAGTATGTAACATGCTTTGGAAAATTTTCTGGTAACTTCAATTTTTTCCAACTCATACCTTCTATAGAATAACAGTACATCTTTTTTGCCTTATCATTATCATTAGTTTTTCCATCAATATGCATAATTGTATTTATTATATTTTCAAAAATATTTTTCTCAATATGCTTCACATCTATATTATGTCTAAATAGATTTCAGCTCCAGTATGGTAAATCCCAAAGATACTCTTTTTTCCACACACAAGTCATGCAAATTGGACTATTAATAACGTAATAATCAATATTAGTGGTAATTTTCAGATCTAAGTCATATATATTTTTTTAGGATCTATTCACTAGCCATTATAGGTGGTGATGGTGCCATTACTTGAAAAAAAAGTTTTTGTTATGCTTGAATAGATAATCAAAAGGAAGAAACTTATAGTGATTATCAAACTAAATTATCTTCTGACCATTAGTTAATATAAATGCTTGTGAATGTTTCGTATAATACAAATAGTTAATTTTTCCAAATATACTCCAATTTGGGAGCATTGAGTAATCAAGAAAATTTCTAATAGTCCACATGAGTACAACCTTCATTTTAAAATTCTATTATTGTGATGCATCATAAGTTTGCATGTCTACTTCCCAAAGTTATTTTAATTCTGCTATCAAAGGTTGAAGAAAAACATTTATCTTATTTTTTAGATTGTTAGGCCCAGGATCAATTATAAATATGAAGAGGTAAGTATCCTTCATGCAAATCCATAGTGGAAAATTATATAAGATAACTATTATTTCCCGTGATGAAAATTCTTGTTCTGACTGATTGAATGGTTAAAAACTATTAGTACTTAATTCCAATATCTCATTATGACTTTTCAAAGCAAATGAAGGAAGTACATGGATAAAATGCTTCAATACCTAAGATTTAGATGGATAACATATTGTCTCATCTTCTTGAATATGTTTATCATGTCATCATTTATTTGTAGTCATTGCTTCTGATTCATATAACCATTACAGCATTAGGCTTAGAGAAAAGTAAAACATCCTCTTGAATGATACATTTTTTGTCTTTATCTAATTAACTTTTCCTTTTAAAGTGATGACTATTACAAAATTTACAGCTTGTCAACGCACTATCATAACCCGAATATGTCATACAATTATTATTGTAATAGTCAATCTTCTCAACTAGAAGGCCAAGGCCTTGAACTAAGTTCATTTTTCTAATAAAATCATCAACTATTATGTTATACCTCTAATAAAAACCTCTTGTAAAAACCAAATTAAATCATCAATGCATCTCTCTGAAAAATGATGCTCTAATTTCAAATCCAATAATCTTGGCACCATAGACATATGAAAATGTTTCGTACACCTATCTCATAATTTTTCTTCAATTATATTGAGCATGTCATAAAATTTTTGTGCATTCAGATTAGATGCTTCCTCTATGAAGTCATTCTCAAACATAGGCCCTATAGCATCAAGAATCATTTGGCAGTATGGATTCATTAGATCAACATCAATGACTCATTAAATGGTATGTTGATTACTCAGAGCATGTACTTTTATATGGTTCTCCATGTATATTCCACATATAATAGTTGGAACAAATCTCTTTCTAAACAAGTGCACCCTAGCATCAACTATTTTCAAGAATTTTTGATGATGAACTTCTTACAAGGACATCTTAATTCAGTCACATCAAATGTTCCTAATTGCTTACATACGTAACCAAGAAAACTTTCAACCCCTAAACAAAATCTTTGTTTATGATGTTACCAACATTAAGCCTAGTACACATCCATCCATGACCCACACTCATGTTTGTTTTCTCTGAAAAAGGCAAAAACAAATACTCAAATTGTTAAATACTAATTAATGATATGTGTGTGTGTGTGTGTGTGTACATAATATGAACCAATAATAAAGTACACATGCACATGCCTGTTTACAAAAACCACAACTAGAACACTAATAACTTAGTATCAAAACTTTATTTGTTCAAAAAACTCAATTAATTACTATAATTATGAATTACATCTTAAAAATAATTTTCTATTTTGCAAACATTAATAAATACCCAATATATTTTAAAACTAATATGCAAATGGATACATATACATAAAAATAGAGGTGTCAACTAGGTCGGGTGGCCTAAAAATGGCCCACAGCATGGCATGCTTCGACCATGCCTAGCACAGCATGACACAATTTAGAATCATGCCTAGACGTACCATAGGCTAATCCACAACATGGTTCAGGCCATGTTGGGCTAATCTTTTTGGCATAGATGACTCAACATAGCATTATCCAACAAGACTACCTATGCATACTAGTTTGGCTTGGCTGACCAAACCAATAAGCCTAATCCTAACCTAGGCTAGTCAGGCATGACTAAGGCAAGCCTGGCCTAACCTAGGCTAGTCAAGACTAATCCAGGCTAGCTTGGTCTAACCAAGGTTAGCCTAACCATGCCTGACTTAGCTTGGTATGACCCTACATGACTCTGCATGATCTTGTATGACTAGCCCAACATTAGCCTAACCATGCCTGACTTAGCTTGGCATGACCCTACATGACTCTGCATGATCATGTATGACTAGCCCAAAAACCATGCCAATGGGCCATGCTGAGATGTCTCTTTTTTAATCCATGCTAACATGACATGGTCCATGATAAATATTATATCATACCAACAAAGCATGGTGGCCAGGATGCACCAAAAAAATGGATTGTACCTGCATGACATGGCCCATTTGATATCTCTACACACAATTAATATATATTACAATAGCACACCAAATATAATGTCAAATACATACTACAAAAACATAATGGAAGCAAATAGATACTACAAATACATATAATATAATATCAAATGCAAAAACATGGAAGCAAATAAATGATGCAATAACACACAACAATATAACCATAATCAAAAGAACACACAAAATAACAACACACAAAATATTATGCAAATACAATACTACATACGCACTTGTATTATGAATACCAAAACAATAACACACAACAAAAATATATACTACAAATACTACAATAACATTAAGCAAATACATACTACAATAATAATTATAATAATAATAAAATAATAATATACAACCATAATATTATGCAAATTCTACAATAACACAACCTTAACACACAACCATAAAATTATATATACTACAAATATAACAATAACATACAATCATGATATTTTGAAAATACAAACTACAATAATGTATGCATTTGCAAATACATACATTATTGTGTGCAAATAAAATAATGTATGTAATACATTATTGTTATGAAATACATATTACAATAACAACAAAAAACATACTATAATAATATTATGCAAATACAGATTACAAACATCGAAACAACAACAAATAACAATATATCAACCAACAATGATCAAACAACAAAAGCATATTACTATCATGAATCAAAACTACCTACACAATACAAACAACATATCAACCAATTGAAATTTACTGTCTTAAAAACTTTAACCAAATTAGTATCATGCATCAACTACCTACACACCACACAACAACTTATTCTTATCTATTCACATTACTTGAGCCATTCATCAAGTAGAGAAGAGACTGATTCCAAGTAGAGATGATGACCTAGGGGGTTTATAAAAGTCACCGAAGTCATGTGACAAGTCGACCAAACACCTAAATCACATGGCTTGAGTTTTTGTAAAAGGTAATCTAATTAAAAATTAAAGATATTAATGAATTAGCTGTGAAATGCTTCCAAAGGTAAATTTCTAATTACCCCTACAATACTCTATAGGTAAATTATCATATGTTTCTTGTTGATAGATGATACCTAAAATTTGGCACTCACATAATACATGAAAAAAACATACTAAACATTTTTGTGGGTACATTTATGTTGGTATTCCATTGGTAAGTAGATATTCATCGATGGAACACTTCCTTAGGTAATGTATAATAGGTATTTTATAGGTAAATTTTCAATTCTGTATGGAACATTGAATATGTAATTTTCCATAGGTTTTCATTTGGTAAATGGTACCTAAAAATTTGGCATCTACATACAACATGAATTATACCTATGGAATATTTGTGAAAATAATTTTTCATAGGTATCCATTTGTAAATGATATTTTAAATTTGGTAGCAACATGATGTGCAAAAAGTTCCTATCGAATATTTTTGTTGGTGATTTTCCCCATAAGTATTCCACCAAAAAATGGTGGCAAAAATATGTGAAAAAAACATGCCTTTTTTCGTTGCTATCCATATGAAAATTACCAATGAATTTTATTCCATTGGTAATTCCCATCAACAATCTATGATATATTTGAAGTGTATAAATAGAATAATTAATTTGATTATAATTGAATTATTTGATTTTATTATTAAATCAAGTTAATTGATTTATATAACATTGATCTTGAATATATATATATATATAATATTTAATAAAATAAAACAAAATATCATATTAATAAATGATATTTAAATAAAAATGTGTCGGTTTATTAATTTTTTTTTATTTTTAATAAAAATGGTTCAAATGATGCTTAAACTACTTTAGCAACATATTCTTCATGAGGTTAGATCAAAGGCATAAGGGGGATGCCTCTATAAAATGACACTCTTGAGGTGTGTCATGCTTATTAAAAACAAGAATTCTAAACTAAATCAAACAATCACATATTACACACATTATCGAGTTAAAGCATTTTTTATCCTCGATTGCCATTCTCCTTCAACTTTATTTTCTTATAAGTTTTAATACTTTTTGTTCTCTTTCTTTTTCTTTTTTCATCTTCTTCTTTAACTTCTTTTATTTTTCATCTTTTTTTTTCTCTTCATTTTTTTTATTCTACTTCACCATATTTTTCTTCCTCACCTTATTCTTTTTTAAACAGTGTCTTGTTCTTCTTATTATTCACCTCTTCTTTCTTCTTCTTTATCAACTTATATTTCTTTTTCTTGTTCTTCTTTCTCATCATCAACATCTTCTTTTTCTTTCTCATCATCATCATCTTCTCCTTAATTTTCTTCTTCATCAACAACTTATTCTTCTAATTCTTCTACTTCTTTTTTTCTTTTTTATTTATTTCTTATTTTTCTTTTTTTTTTTGTCTTTTTTTTCTTTTTTTATCTATTTCATCTTCTTGAACTTTTTTTTCCTTTTTCTTCTTCTTCTTCTTCTTCATATTTTCTTACTTCTTATTATTCTTAACCATTAACTTATTTTTCATCTTTTTAAATTATTCTACCCTTCATTCTTTTTCATCATCATCATCGTCATGTTTGTCAACTTCTTTTACTTCTATTTTTTTCTCTTTTTATTCATCATCTTATTATTATTATTATTATTCTTCTTCTTCTTCTTCTTCTTTTTCTTCTTCTTCTTTTTCTTCTTCTTCTTTTTCTTTGTCTTCTACTTCTTCTTTTTCTTAAACTTCTTCTTTTGGTTATTCTTGTTCATCATAATCATTATCATTATTTTTTTCTTCTTGTTCTTTTTATTCTTATTAATTTTCTTTCTCTTCTTTCTCTTCTTCATCTTCTTCATTTTTAAATTCTTCTCCATAATTTTTTTCTTCATCTTTTTATTCATTATAATTTTTTTGTTCTTGTTTTTATTTTTCATCATAATATGATTTAGTTTCTTCTTCTAATTTTTTTATTCATCTTATTTTTTATTTCTTTTAGTTCTTCTTCTTTGTATCCTTCGTTTATAACTTCTTATTCTACTACTTTTTATTATGTCTTTTTTTATTTTTATTCTTTTTTTGTTCTTCTTGTTCATCTTCTTTTTCTTTTAATTATATTCATATTAATGTTCTTCTTCTACATCTTATTTTTCATCATCTTCATGTTCTTCATCTTCTTATTTTTTTATTACTCTTTTTCTTCATATCATTCTTTTTCTTTTTAATCATCATCATCTTCTTGGTAATTATTTTTTTATTCTTCATATACTACTAGTTTTTTTTTCATCTTTTTATTCTTCTACTTCTTCATATCCAATTTTATCATCAATTTTTTATTCTTTCTTTTTTCACATTCTTCTTTTTCTCCTTCTCCTTCATCTTTATCTTCTTCTTTGTCTTAATCTTCTTCATTTTCTCTCTTGTCTTATTCATCATCATCTTTATCATCATTATCATTATCTTCTTCTTTTTCATCATCATCATCATCATCATCTTCATCATCATCATCATCATCTTCATCATCATCATCTTCTTCATCATAACTTCATCATCATCATCATCATCTACTTCTTCTTAGCCTTCTTCTTCTTCTTCTTCTTCTTCTTCTTAGCATTCTTCTTCTTTTTCTTCTTCTTCTTCTTCTTCTTCTTAGCCTTCTTATTCTTAGCCTTCTTCTTCTTCTTCTTCTTCTTCTTAGCATTCTTCTTCTTTTTCTTCTTCTTCTTCTTCTTCTTCTTCTTCTTCTTCTTCTTCTTAGCCTTCTTCTTCTTAGCCTTCTTCTTCTTCTTCTTCTTCTTCTTCTTCTTCTTTTTTATATTTTTCTTTTTCTTTTTCTTCTTATTCATCTTAATCATTATCTTGTTCTTATTATTCTTTAACTTTGTGCTCTTCTTCTATTTCATTATCATCATCATAATCTTCTTATATATTTTTTCTTCTTCACTACTAGAATTCACCGAATTATTGGTCGGTAATTAGCTATTTTTTTGTTAGTAAACCTATTACCAAGGATTAAATTATCGGATTCTACGGATATATCGGTACTTGGATTTTACAGATATATCGGATATTTCGAAGATATATCAGTATGTTTTTGTATATAAGCATTAATAAATGATAGATATATCAGTATTGATGGATATATTGATACTTAGAATTTATGGATGTTTTGGAGATATATCGGTAGATATATCGGAAATTTTTATCATTATCTATTGCTGACCATTTACCGACCAAATTATTTAGTCGCAATTTTACTCATCGGTAATTTTTTTGCCGAAAAAAAATAAGTTGGTCGGTAAATTACCGATCATTTACAGACAAACAATTATTGACTATATTCCCACAATTTTCCAACCAAAAGTATTAAGTCGGTAAATGGTCTCCAAATGGTCGGTAAAAACTGACAAAATTGCGACCAAAAACTGACCAAAATTTTTTAATATCATTGTCGGTAATTGGTCTCCAAAAGTATTATCGACCATTTGGTGACTTTTTACCGACCATTGATATTAAAAAATTTTGGTCGGTTTTTGGTCTCAATTGGGTTGGTAAATTAATTTTTAAATATTTTTTTTGTTTTGAGTTTTATATCTTGCTTTTAGTGTGTGTGTGTGTGTGTGTGTAGATTACGAAACAAAATAAATGTACAATTAAAACAAGCAAACTAATATATATACTGCATATATATAGTAAATAAGTCAAGAGAAATAAAAACCCCAAATCCATGTTTTAGACATAAAAAAAGTGTGTAATACACTCAATCATCTAACCAAGTGTCAAAATCATTATGGTGAGATGTTGGATACTGGGGTAGAGTTGCCTGCTCCTGCTAATCCTAATGTGGTTGCTGTAGGTGCTGCTGTAGGTGCTAGAGTAGATGTTGTAGCTGGAGCATCACGCCGAACAATCTGAGATAGATCATCAATGTTGAACTATAGTCCTCCTTCCTGCAACTTCTTTGTAAGCCAGTCAAAATGCAAGCGCAACTCATTCTATGGTATATATGTACATATACATATATACTAATCTATATGTACAAGTATTTACATAAAGTAGAGTATAAATATCTATTATGGAAATTGAACATAAAACAGCTAGATATTCTGTCATAAACATAAAAAAATAGGAACAAACACCTTAATCAGGGCTTCAAAAATCATCTTTGTTTGTTCAAAATTGTATCGAACCTGCATACACAAGCACAAGAAATTTGCAACGAGATATTACTAGATAAAAGTTCAATACATACATACATATATATATACATACAATGCATAAAGTATAATTTATCTACTAAATTGATGTTGCTTTCTCTCCCCCAACTCTTCTAGTCACCATCTTTCTACCATGACAAAGGTGTCTTAGTCACGGTGAATCATGTATAGTGAAAAATCTCTTCGCTTTTATAAGCTTCATATGGAAGACATTGCGGTACCATATCTCTATGAAAATTAAACAGTCAATCAAATCAAAATAAATTAATAAATAAAGTTCTATTTTGATAAATATGTAATAATGCAGTATATATGTACATATATACAAGTGTATACATATACACTGTAGTATATATGTACATGTACACTACAATGTATATGTACATACACTGTAGTGTATATATGTACATATACTGAGTATTTATATGTACATATAAATATGTACATATACAATAGTGTATATGTACATATATACTATAGTGTATATGTACATATATACTAGTATATATGTACATATACATATATACTGGTATATATGTACAAGTATTTATATGTACATATATACTCAGTATATGTACATATACACTTCAGTGTATATGTACATAAATACCAATGTATACATATACACTATAGTATATGTGTATACATTGGTATGTAGTGTACATATACATCAGGACCCACAGCATCACAAAGTTTCTATGGTATGTAGTGTGATTCATATTATCAACTTGTATAACTTATTAATCTTAGCACATTATACCTAATCTGAATACCAAACAAAGTTTTTCAATCAACTACAAATTATTGGTTCCATCTGCATTTCTTTAATGGATTGGGGCCCATACGCATCATGTCATATCACAGTTTTGCATCACAAAACTTGATCTCGACTATCAATGATTCCCACTGCATTTCTTTAAAATATTCCATTTGCGTCAATAACTAGTTCTCCCCAATCCATTACATGAGTTGGATCAAAAATATATTTTTTAAGCATAGAGACGTGAAATATCTTGTGGACACCAGATAAATATGGTAGTAATGCCAATAAGATAAAGCAACCAAACCCACCTTCTCGAGTATTTCGAAAGGCCCAATATATCTTGGTGATAACTTTTCATGCTTGCCAAATCTGATTACTCCCCTTTTTGGTATCACTTTCAAGAAAACATGATCTTCTGCTTTAAATTCTAAGGGTCGTCTTCGTTTATCAGCATAACTTTTCTGTCGACTTTGTGTGGTAAGAAGACATTGTCATATCAAAACTACTTTCTCTGAGATATCTCTAATCACATCTGGGCCCGTGATAGATCGGTCTCCCACCTGAGCCCAACAAACTAGAGATCGACATGACCTTCCATACAATGTTTCATATGGTGACATTTGGATACTTGCTTAATAACTATTATTATAGGCAAACTCTACCATAGGCAGATGTTCTTCCCAGCTACCCTTGAAATCTAGACAACATGCTCACAACATATATTCCAAAACTTGTATGGTTCTTTCCGACTGACCATTTGTTTGTGGATGGAAAGTAGTGCTCATTATCAACCGTGTTCTCATTACTTTCTGTAAACTTTTCCAAAAATGAGTCGTAAATCAGGAATCTCTGTCTGATACAATAGATATTGTCACTCCATGTAATCGGATAATTTCTCGTATGTATAACCTACACAATTCCTCGTGTATGAAGGTCATTTTCAATGCTAGAAAATGTGCGGACTTTGTAAGCCGGTCCACAATTACCCACACAGCATCATATTTTCGTGATGTCCGTGGCAAGTGAGTCACAAAATCCATTGTGATATGTTTCCATATCCACTCTACTACCTCCAAAGGCTGGAGTAATCCAGCTGGCCTTTGATGCTCAGCCTTTATCTGCAGACACGTGAGGCATCGTCGAACAAAATCCCCGATATGTCTCTTCATCCCATTCCAGTAATACTAATGACGAAGATCATTATACATTTTTGTGCCGCTTGGAGGTATTGTAAAATGAGAATAGTGAGATTCCTTAAGAAACTCCTCTCTCAATTCCACTATCCGAGGAACCACAATCCATCCCCTAAACTGAAGACTACCATCCATATGAATAGCCTAACCTTCATCACACGTACCAGTCTCTGCTCGATTCTTTATAAATAATATTTCTGCATCTTGTTTCTGCATCTCAATCACTTTATTTAATAGTGAAGGTATAACTACTAAACTTCCGATAACACCCTGACTTTGACTGCTATATTATAAGCTGAATTGTTCCACAGTTTCTAGCATATCCCATTCCCGCGAAGCTATACTAGCTAGTGCACCTCATGACTTTCGACTAAGTGCATCAGCCACCACATTTGCCTTACCTGGATGGTAATGCAAAATAAAATCATAATCTTCTAGATACTCCATCCTTCGACGTTGTCTTATGTTAAGATCTCGTTGTGTAAAGATATATTTTAGAGTTTTATGATCTGAATATACCTCAAATTGCTCTCCATACAAATAGTGGCTCCATATTTTTAAAGCAAAGACTATAGCTGCCAATTCTATATCATGTGTGAGGTAATTTCTCTCATGATTTTTTAACTGTCTTGAACCATAAGCTACCACTCTCACAGATTGCATCAGAACACATCCCAATCCATATTTCGAGGCACCAAAATACACTGTATATTTCTGCCCCCTATCCAGAATTATCAGAATAGGTGCTGAAGTAAGCCTCCTTTTCAATTCATGAAATACTTTTTCACACGAATTAGTCCACTCATACTTAACTTCCTTCCTGATCAATCTAGTCATTGGAGTAGCTAACCGTGAAAAATTCTTAATAAACCTTCTGTAATACCCAGCCAATCCCAAAAAACTATGTATTTCAAAAACTGACTTTGGCCTCTCCCAACTCATGACTGCCCTGACTTTTTCAGGGTCCACTAGACACCTGTAGCTAACACTACATGTCCCAAAAATTTTACTTCTGTCAACCAAAAGTCACATTTACCAAACTTGGCATACAACTTATGTTCTCTCAAAGTTTGGAGAACAATATGTAAATGATCCTTATGCTCTCATTTGGACTGAGAATAAATCAAAATATCATCCACAAAAATTACAACAAAATAATCTAAATATGGCTGAAATATTCTATGCATAAGATCCATGAATGATGCTGGCACATTCGTTAATCCGAATGGCATTGCTGTGAACTCAAAATGCTTATAGAGTGTTCTAAATGCTGTCTTAGGGGTGTCAGCCCCCCTAACTCGCAACTGGTGATATACAGTACAAAGATCTACTTTGGAAAAGACATGTGCTCCTTTTAATTGGTCAAATAAATCATCAATCCTTGGTAATAGATATCGATTCTTTATCGATATCCCTATTCAATTATTGATAATCAATGCACAGTTGAAGGGTTTTATCCTTTTTATTTGCAAATAAAATTGGGGCACCCCAAGGTGAAGTGCTGGGTCTAATAAAACCCCTGTCCAACAAATTTTGTATATGGACCTTTAGTTCTTGTAATTCAATCAGCGCCATCCTATGTGAAGTCATAGAAATGAGTGATGTAGCAGGATGTAACTCAATACAAAAATCCACATTTTTGTGCTGGGGTAATCCTAGTAATTCATTAGGAAAAACATCCTCATATTCACAAACTATCCGAGGAAGATTCATATTCAATGTCCATTCTTCTTCTTGGGTGAGACATGCCCGCCAACCCATAAGTTGTCCATGCCATTTAGAATCATACATAATATGGGGTAAAGTATCAAGGTTATTCTCTTGAAATACAACACATATATTGTCTGGTGTGTGAATAATAATTTTTCTACGATCACAATCAATAATGACTCGATGTGCTGTTAACCAATCCATGCCAAGAAATACATCAAAATCTGACATGTCCATGACTCAAAGATCTACCATGAATATAATCCTTGAGATTTCTAACTCACAATCTTGATATATCTGACTAATTTTCACCTTAGACGTCAAAGGAGAAGTCACATGCAATAACTTGTCCAAGTTTTTTCTCAACTGCCGTAACCAATGATCTACCGCCATTGTGTCTCCTCCCCCCATATATGTTGGAGGATGATGTGCCTTGAAATTTTGGAGGTTACTTGATCCTTCTTGACCTCCAGTTGCACTAGTTTGTTCAACCCTTGCAACATCAACACCCATCGCCTCTATCAGAGCCTGCTGATCAAAGAAAGCTGGGGATTGATCCTCATTTCGTGGACGTCCTCGATGTCCTCATTCTCTACTTGTCATCTTTCTATGAGTCAAATAATAATATAAGAATCATATTTATTTCCTATTATCAGTACATATGCCAACTAATAATATCTTTCATTTTGAGAATATCATTTCATTTTCTAAACCGCTAAGGTTATGTTTATTTATCTTAGTGTTTTTCTCTTTTCCCGGGTATTAGATATTTATATATCTAAACTTTCCTACCACATTATGAAACTTGTACCAATTCCTGAGTTATAGGTAATCGTATACCTAACCTCTGATACCAAACTGTGACACCCCATTTTTCAGGGGGTCCCATTCATTCCATCACACAATACAATGTGCAATAAAATAAAATTTTCTCAAATGTACAATACTTTTTTTTTTTTCGTTTTACATTTTATTTGCTCAGTAGAAGAAAGAAAACACACAACATATTAATTAAGCCACAACCGGCTTTCCTTCACATGTGCGATTTCGTATGTGGATCTATCATCTGTCCTAGACTCGTACATGAAAATGGGTCCCACAATGGAGTGAGCAAAGCTCAGTAGGGTAAACTCTTTTAGAGTTACTCCCTACCTAAGTGCATGTAAAATATCATGAATATATATCAATACCCATTCAAGTACATTGTTTATATGAATGCAATTTTGGATGAAATGTTTATATGCCCATATTTCTGAATCTCTTTGACTCCCTCACACATGCCGAATCCAAGTGTGACATATTATATATCTGGATATATATATATATATATATATATTTATTTATTTATTTATATATGTATATATATCTATAGAAATATTTATTTTTTTGGAATTATTCTGAAAAATATGGACCTCCTACGAAAAACATATTGGACATTTATCTGAATAAAATATAATTTTCTTGGATTTACTTCGAGAAATAAACACTGCCGTAACTATGCCTGGACGTTGTCCCAATTCAAGTTTGCAATCTATAATAATCATGTACCAAATAAAATCCTACGCAACTCAGTTTGGACGTTGTCCCAATTCGAGTTCGCTAAATACCATCCATATACATATATATATATATATCATGCACCCACCCATGTATATGGAATGTTCCCTTGCATATGAAATGCAATTATGTCATTTCCAATTTAACCTATGTTTCAGACACAATTATAACAATCCAAATCTAATTCGTCCTGCACTAACAATTACTAACAAAATCCTGAAACTTTTCACTAATTAAATATTTCTAATAAATTTTATAACAATTCGAATTGAAATATAAAACATAATCATTTATTGGCCATTAAATAGAAAGAAATTATGATAAGAGAAAATTGCTACCTTTCAGAAAATTTCATTAAAACTTTATAAAATTGATATTAATGTGAAGATCTCGTCGTGTAGAGTAACTTTAGTTCTTAGACTACTTTATTCCGATTCCAGAATAACCCGTTATGATTAAACGTAGATTCACAGATATATTTTTTTTCTGTACTCTCTCTCCCTCCGGCGCTGAACTTTTTTTTTCCAGCCTTTCTCCCATTTTCCAGATTCCTAACATTTCTTATTTATTTATTTATTTATTATCATTAATTAATAATATTAATAATTTTTTTATTCTAATAATTATTTAATTAAATAAAAATATAACAAATTCTGATTTTCTCAGAATTTAACGAAATTTGATACCGTAGCTATATTTTTTAAGATGAATTCAATAACGACATTCATTTTATTATTATGGCTCTAAAATTTGCAAGTTATTTTCTATTATTACAAAATTACCATTTTTGCCCTTTTTTTCCAGAAATCAAATTATGTTAGTTATTTATTCATTTTTTTTCAGGATTTCAAAAATATAATCCCAACATTAATCATGTTATGGATTTATCTTAACCATTGACATTCCCTATTATCCTATGGTGAGCAAAGGTAGATATGATGAATTGATCACACGATTCTAAGAAATATCTTTTCCCTTCACATTTGGCATCAAAGCTTGTTAGCCTTGGTGATTCTTGACATTTGGTATTAGAGGTACATTATCTCAAAGGTTTGTTTGTATGATATATTAGGAAAAACTATATAATGGTTGGAATAGTGAGATTCAAATAAGGAAAATTTTAGGTAAGTATTTTGAACTCCTAAAGCTAAAAAAGAATGATTTATTGGTGCATAGGGATTTGTGGACCATGACCAACAAACAAAATCTAACGCCATCTATTAGTAGGAAAAAAGTAGAATTAATGTTAATCGCTATTGTTGATTAAGATAAGCATTACTGAAGAGCTAAAAGCTTAAATCATATATGCTTAGATAACTTTTATTTATGAATGTCACTAAATATGAAATGACAAATAGATTGTGGTTGATACAAGAGAATCAATATCATAGCATGTTACTAGTCAACTAGATATTTATGAGGAAGAAAGAAAATAATCTACTTTTGAAGGATGAAATATCTTTCTCTAGTCACCTACAGGAGTTCAACACAATGATCAATAAACTTGTGTTTATAGGCTATGAAATTAGTGATGATGATAGGGAAGTGTTGATGCTTTGTTTCCTTCATGAAATTAGTGATGATAGGGTGAATTCATGAAAAAATGTAATTGTCACCATTAGTAGTAGTTCAAAAAAGTTGACATACGATGACATGATCATAGCTCTTTTGTTCAAAGATATGAGGAGGCATAATAAAAGAGTATCCTCGAGTAAAGTATTATTTGTGGGATGTAGAACTAATGACAATGATTCCTCTTGGTTACCAAGGAAACCATGGTTTATTGGAAGGTCAAAGAGAATAAAAAAGTCCTAGGTCAAGTGCTAGAAATGCAACATACACTTTAGAAAGGATTGTCGAGACTATATATGTTTGAAAGGAAAGAAATGATAGAAGTGGCTTGATTTAGATGGTGGAGTCTAAAGGAGATATTCACTTTGTAGCTACATGTGTTGCTCACACTTATAATGAGACATGGTTCATTAATTCTAGAGTCTCATATCACATGACTCTACATTGAGAATAACTATGTGAGCATGAAAACCATGATGGTGGAAATGTATATGGAAAATGACTCAATTACTAAAATTGTAGGTCATGATAAAGTGAAGATGAGAATACATGATAAGACAATAAAGAAGCTCCTAGATATAATGCATCTTCTACTCCCTAATAAAAACCTCATTTCAGATGGTGTAATGACAATTGATAACTATAGGATTGATTTTCACTTGTGATATGACAAGATGTAAAGTGACTATTAGAGCAAGGGTCATTACATGAGGAATGAGGGATGAATTACTATGAAAGATGATGACTACCAACATCTTTTGTTCCAATATTAGCTCATTCATATGACTTCATGACTTAGATGATGTCATGACTCAAAAAACTAGAGTCTTGACTTGGTTTTCTAAAGGGACTACAACATGCGAGAAAGACTTTGTGATGGACAATGATAGATAAGTCATGCGTCACACACAAATGGAAGTGCTTTAGAAGGTGATGACATCTTTGAGAATGATTTCCTTTTCCTATTGTATGACTTTCATAGGTAAAATTAGTAAAAATTTGTTTATTAATTGATATGAGTATGATACTTATAAAGCTAAAAGCTCAAATTCAATGATTACCATATTATTTCATATTTAATATGACCATTTGGTCAGAGAATAGAAATACAAATTTGAAGAAATAGTCAAGGGTAGTTGATATATATTTTAAAAGGAATAGAAGTATAGGTGATCCATTAATAGAGTAAGTAAAGTTTTCATGGTAAAATACTAAAGGCACAACTACAAGAGGACCATCCTTAGTAGTGATAATCCATGGTTGATAATCACCTTGTATGCCTAAGGGAAAAGAATCAAATTCATATTAATTTAATATTCATCTAACAATCAAGCATAACATTATCCTAATATTACACAAATCTCATCATATACATAGAAGCAAGCCAGCTTTAGAGTCTACGTATCTATCCAAGACTCGAGTTTATCTTTTCAACTCGGGTCAAACATCTTATATAATCCCTATGGGATTAATATTTGGACTTACATCCACTATACTAATTATATGAATTATATACTTATGGATCTCTATTAGATGAAATTAATCACCCAACAAGCTTTTGGGACTATGTCACAAACAATAAGTTTTGATATTATAATAAAGTCACAACATACCTTCTAATAATAAAACAAGTGCTTCCAAAATATCAAAATGAATTAATTCTAGGATAAAAGTATTTATATTATTAGAACTATTGAACTTCAATCTATGTTGCTATGACATAATGCTCACAAAAGGCTAATGAAATATTTTTGAGCCCTAGAAGAAACTCTTCTTAAGCAAGAATTTTCAAATCTCTTTCTGACATGTGACCAAGATTCCAATATCATGTCATCTTTAATTTGTTCTATCAAAATTATTGAAACCATAGGCACTTCTCCTTCTTGTTGTGTTTCTTTTCTAAACATATATAATTTTGCGGCTATATTTTACTTTCATAGTCTCATTTTGAATATGTGTTTTGCACATACCCCTTAGAAGATATGTACCATATTATCATACATCTTAATTATAATAATACCAATACTAGTGATTTTTAAGGCATGATCATCTGCCATTAACACGAATCCTCTCAATATAGGTTTGTATAGTTAGAACCTTTCTCTCCAAGAAATAATATGTAATGTTGCTCTTGAGTCCATCAACTTGACATTAGTAAATCATTTTCTATATTTAGTAATTATTGTCTCACTATATAAAACTTCACCATCATTTAGAGTACATTCCACTAAACCCTAAGTATTTTGATAAATCATATTTTTTTGATATTTTTTGTACCTTTCTTTTATAAAAATAACATTATTTTTTATATGTCATTACTTTCTATTAAAAAGAATCTTCACTTTCTTGTTATCCAATGACTTTTCCATATTCTTATTTTGACTCTCACTAAAGCCACTTTCTACTGATCTTCCTCTAGAAAGAATTAAAACATTTGTTTGTTGAGAAAAAAAAAACTACTTTCCTTAGTTTTAATCTATTAAGTCACCACGAGTATATAAATTATATAAGTAGTAAATTAAACATAAATCTAGATATTGATCAAAAGGATTGAGTTAGTAGTATAAGTAATCAATTGTGAATCAATTATTACTCGAGTTGAATAAATAAACTTGAGTTTTTTGCAACATACTTAGACTCAAAGGTTGGCTCACTTCGTTGTATGTGAGGATATTTTTCTAGTATTTTGTTAATGTTGTATTGATTGTTGAATGAAAAGTTATTAGTATAAAAATTTTCAAGTGCTCTCTCGGCATATAAGGTGGCTATCATGCTTGGATTATCACTACCAAAGATGATCTCCTTGTAGTTTTCCTCTTAGTATTTTACCAATAAAATAATATATCATTACATTCATGGGTCTTGCACACATCTATTCCTTATACATAAATCATTAACAACTCCTGATGATTACTTTTAATATACACTTATATTCTCTGACCTATAATATCTTAAAGTTGTGAAATAATGTGGTAATAAATCTATTTGTGCTTTCAACTTCATAAGCATTATTCTCATGATAATTATCTTATATCTTCTTATGAATGGCACCTATAGAAATTATAAAAGAGAATTTGACTCATAGAGCTATCACCACCATAAAACTTACCTCTTTTTGCATGAGCCTCATGACTTACCTATCACCAACTTTCATGACAAACACGAAACTCTCACACTATGGCAAAACTCCTATGTTAGACATTCTACTTAGCTAATAAATTACTCGGGGTTAGTTCTTTTAGAATATGCATAATGGATTGGTCGTAAGCAAATTTGTACTCTCTATTTTATCAGCATCATACTTGTAATAATTAAACTTACTTCAATCTTAGGTTTTTGCTCATAGATTTTTTTTCATGCATTAAGGTTAGAAGGGCTGTCACCACTTTCTTATCGTATCGCTTTAATGTGTCTTCTGACATAAATATAGTTGTTTTCCTTGACTGACATGCACAAAACTATAATAAAACAAAAATTTTAAATTTTAGTTTAGTAACCATCCATATCTATCAATATTTCACAATACAACATTAACACAAACATTCAATAATATAATAATAATGTATTTATCACACACAAGTATATAATGCAATCATAGATATAAATTTATCCTAATATCGAGGAAGGCTTTGAGTGAGATGTTTTGAGAGGTATCTCATGTGAATCAAGGGTTACAATGCAAGCTCAAACATGAACCTAAGCATCAAAACCTAAAACTCAATTAAATGTTAATGCATTTGATTGGAATTTGACCCTGAGTTAGGGTTCGAATTATGTCTCCTAGCTTTGTAGTGGTGCATAGCTCAAATCCAATTTCCCTCCTCTTTTTTTTTCTTCTAAGTGTTAACTTAATACTTTAGAGCATCTATGCAATACTTTAGTTGGAAGTTATAGTGATGTTTTAAAGTCATTATTTTCATGTCTAGTCAAATCTTTTCTCCAATACCAAAGTTATTGTAGAAATGAATGTCATGACTCATGTAATTCACATCTGAAACATTATGATTAAGATAATTTCACTCTAGAATAAAATATTATGATATTGAGAATAACTACAACTAATATATTTACTATTTGTTACCTAAATTCATGGTGCTGAAAATTAGCATGACATTGGTGATTTCTTTTTGAGTACAAGATCAATGTATTTAAAAAGCTATGATTAGAGAAAAAATTTTTTGGAACTAAATATCATGGTAGAAAATAATGTCATGAGAAAAAAATACTTAGTATTTTTGCACTGTAATAAATAAGTCATGGTACTAGAATTATCCATAACTAATTATACTAGTATGAAACTTAGATGCTATGATATGAAAATAATAATGTGGCTATTAAATATTTTAGAGATAGTGTGGTCTTAACTCTATGATAATGTCATGACTATGAAAATTATGTTGCATAGTGAAAAGAATGAGCAAAATCGGTGATAGTCACGTCATGATGTATAAAGATTATCATGACTAGTTTTGTATAGTTATATCTATTATGATCAAGAATGGATTTCATAACTACTCGATAAGATAGTTCAAGGTGAACTAAAGTCATGATATAGGAAATATCATGACTCTCCTTTGCTTTTCTCTTACCTCCAAACCTTCCACAAATTATACTAATTTCTATATAAATAGTTATAATTTTACTAATATTCATCAAAATCCCACAAAACATAATGTTAGTAAAACCTTTAAAGTAAAAACACAAATATGTGTAAGCACACTAATAAATACATTCCAAACCACCCAAAAAAGATAGCATTTGAAGTGCCAAACATATGTCTATTTTCTTCTTCAAGTATGTTAGCAACAACCTTTTAAAAGAGACCTCATATTACTATTGACCATATTTGTGATGAGATAGTCATATGAATCTGGCAGAATTTGGAGTAAAAGTTTAGCACATTCTTTCTTTTCTATGTTGTGATCCATAGATGATAGTTGAAAAAATAATATTTTTAGAATGTCAACATGTTCTATCATTAAAGTGGATTCACAAATCACACATTCAAAGAGTATAAAATTTTCTTTTAAAGAAAATTTTGTTCTGTGATGACTTGAGTTCATATGTATTCTTCAAAATATCACAAATCTCTTTCATTGAGTATAATTTGGATATACTTGACAATACAATATCTTCTACTACCAGATTCAAACTTATAATATCACTATTCATTCGATCTCACTTATTATCTTTAGCATCTTGTGGTCTCATTCTAATTGCTTCCTAGACAATTACAAACCCCACTATTTATTTTCATTATACTTGCATCATCTTCAACTATGTAAAACTTGTATCTATTTATAAAGTAGCCATTATATATTTTAATAGTTCCTAATGGATCTTTTGCATGATCTTGCATGAAGTTATTATGGATATCAAAGTTTGAATCTTCCTGCTTAGAAAAATAGGATATAGATAGTTTACACATGTTAATAATATTAAATTTAATTTATATGATAATAAAAGAAGACTTACTAATGCTTTGAACCATATATCAATGTCCATCTCAAATCTAGCACTAGTTTATGTGTTTTTTATGTTTGTAATGACATGTTGCAACCTATCAATGTACAACCTATTAATTGAAAGAATTTAATATATGTTAATCAAAATATAATCAAGTTACAAACAATATAATATATTAAAGATGTTTTACTCATAAAAAATTAACCTAACATATGGTTCGACTTCTTCATAGTTAAGCGAAATGTAGGAATAATATAGCTTATATTCTTGTTGAGTCATATGTCTCATTCTAGAATGACCAAGTGATGTATCATTGCATTATAAATTTGATAAATTTAATGGGTCATCCGATAGAATATAATGTCAACCACTTTCATAATTTTGAGGAATAGTCAAAGCTTTTGTTTCTATGTAATCCTCAAAATAATTAATAATATGAACCAAAATGAATGCTTTCTCAATTAATTATGCATTGCAAATTGAGCTTTCTACATATGCCTTATTTATTATATTGATCTTTAATTTTCAAAAATACCTATAAAATGATATGTTAAGTTAGACACATGCAGTAATTCAAGGTTATTGACTATAATGATTTACAAGTTATAATTTAACCTCTCAATTGGATACATCCATTAGAATCACACTAGCTTTACAATGCCTTCCTCTTAGAGAAAGTTAACTAGAAGATGTTCCATAGAATAAAAAAAAACTTAGCGGAAATATTTTTTCCAACTTGCATAAAATAATTAGGATGTCTGATTCAAGTCTAGACTCTAGGCATGTCTTCTATCAAAATTACTTTTACAATTAGAATTTTATAAAATAAGATGAGCTTGGTGATACCCTACTACACATTAGTAGGTAGTAGTTCCCAGAATTCTATGGGCATCAACCTCTACATAAAGACATTACAATTATGACTTTTTATTCCAAACAACCTAAATCTCTATTTATCTAGACATCTACCCATGTTAGACATATAACCATTGAGAAATTTCAATTTTGTTAACCAACCAAACAACTCCTTCTTAGCCATATTATCCAAGGTGTAGCAAGGTTTAGGATATTTTCCCATTGAAGCCAATTGTCACATTATGGCCTCTGAAAATAGGTATTTAGTTTTTGCCTTGACTTAAGAATATCTTTTGTTTTCACATTTATGCAACACCATATTAATTATGTTATTGAACACATTCTTCTCAATGTGCATGATTTCAAGGTTGTCAAATTAGATTAAAGCTCAAAATGACAAATCCTAGAATATATAAATATAAAACAGATTATATTTATGCTTAGTATCTATGAACTAATCCCTCTGTAAATATAAAACAGAATATATAAATTAGATTGAAATTATGTTATTTCAATCATGTGATGGACTAATCCCTCTGTTAATGTCATAAGCATCAGCTTTTATCATATTTTTCAAACCCAGATGATCAATTTATGCTTAGTATCTATGAACATGATCTAACTAGAAATGCACCATCCAACACAATTATGTTTTTTATAAATGCACTCTTATTATATCTAAATGAATTATTGTTTGGCACTCCATGTGATGAGTTTTTGGTGTGGTTTGAAGTATATTTATTGATGTGTTTGTAAATAGTTGTACTTTTATATGAGAGATTTCACTAATTTTATGTTTTGAAAAATTTTGACAAATTTTAGAGAACTTATATGGTGGAGTGAAGGCTTGGAGGAAAGAGAGAAATAATGGACGAATTATGATATCTCATTCAATGACTTGAGTTTATCTTCTGCTATCTTACTGAGTAACTATGACATCATTTCTTGATCATAACTATACAAAATCGATCATGACAATATTTATACTATATGACTCTATCACTAAGTTGACATAATATTTTTACTATATAATATAGTCTTTGTGGCCACGATATTATCCTAGATTCATGGTCATGATATCTTTAAAATATTTAATTGTCATATTATTATTTTCGTGTCATAGTAGCAAAGTACCCTACTAGCATAATTAGTCAAGACAAATTCTAGCACCATGAATTATTCATTATAGGACAAAAATACAAAGATTTTGAGTCACAAAAATACAAATATTATTTTCCACTGTGACATTTAGTTCTAAAGAGCATTTACTCTAGTCACAACCTTTATAAATGCCACAATCTTATATCTAGAGATAAATCACAAAGGCCATGCCCATTCATAACATCATGAATTTGGATTTGAGGGCATAATTATATTAGTCACCACCATTCCTAGTGTGATGATATTTTATTTTAGAAAGAAATTGTCTTTGTCATGGTCCATCCCCATGCCATAATTTTGTGGTCTAAATGGGAGTAACCTGAGTTATGCCATTTATTACTATTATGACTCTAGTACTCTAGAGAAGATTCATTAATACATAAAAGTCATAATCTCAAGCTAGCACAATGACTTCCAAATAAAAGCATTGCATGGATTCCCCAAAGTATTTAAGCAACACTTAGAAGAAAATGAAAAGGAGAGAAGGAGAATTTGATTTTGAGCCATGAGCCACTAAAAACCCTAGGAGACATGATTCCAACACTCACTTAGGGACAAAGTCAAGGTGAACACGATAAGATTTGATTAAGTTTTAATTTTTGATGCTTATATTCAAGTTTGGGCTTGCATTGAAATCCCTCAATTCACACAAGATACCTCTCTAAACATCTTATATAAAATCTTTCCCAATATAATGCTTTATTGATATCTAGGATTAGGCAATGTACTTGTTTTTGATAGGTATGTTATTATTATATTATTGAATATTTGTGCTAAAATTATGTTGTTGAATGTTAATGAATATGAATGTGTTATAGAACTAAAATTTATAGGGTTTTCAATATTTTAGTTTTATGCTTGTTGGGTGGGGGGGCTTGGACGTGCCACCCCTGGTAGTTGGCATGGTGCATGCCACTGTCAGTATCAGCTATGTGATGTAGCAGGTTTTATAAAAATTGTTTACTATTGAACAATTTTTTTAAAAAACCTACTCATATAAGGGCATGGCAGGTCGGGTGCTAGACTACTGGCCAATTAGATTGTGCCTACTTCTAGGGAACTCATAAACCATAAGGCATAAATGGTTTATGCCTTATGGGATAGTAGACCTTGCCAATTGGCTAGGCATGTGAGTCATGCCTCACCCTAGTATGAGTCACGGCTACATCTAGCCCAGCGTAGCATGAGCCATGCCTCAGGTTAGCATGACCTCGGTCTAAACACAATTATGGACCATGCCATGCTAGGCAAAGCATGGTTTAGTTAGGACATGCCTCCTGTTGTGTTTGAATTTCATGGCCCACCTGACACCTCTAATATCAATTATGGCAGAAAGTAACATATATGTCATAAGACACATTTATGTGGTACTATAAGAAAGAGGTGAAAGCCCATGCCTGTGTCGGGCTGGCTCACGGCATGGCTCATGCCGTGTAGTGATGAGGTAAACCGAGCTTCATGCCGGGCCATACTTGGCCCGGTACCCTGTCCCAAAGGCATGGCATTTTGGTACGACCCAAACTATGCCCCCCACCCCCAACTTTCTGAGCCCAACGTCTGAAGAGCGATGACCCATCGGTCCCGTCCTACGTCATGTCGACTCTCTAGCCCAACTATAAGTTCGAGCCTCGAAGTTATAGAAACCAAAGCTTCTAGAACATAGGATCCATTGGTCCTATCGTGCATGGTGCATCGTGCCATCATCCTGGCTCCCGAGCATGACTACAATTTCAGACCTTGGGGTTCCAAAAGCCAAAGCTTCTGGAACAAGGGACCTATTGGTGGTGGGTCCCATTGTGAGTTGTACATGATTCGACAAATCTAAACATGCCTCAGCCTGAAAAAGTTAGTAATCAAGCCAGCGGGCCATGTCAAGCTAGCTTTGCTGAAACTATGTCGTGCTGGGCACGACACGGTGGCTTGATTGGGCCACCTAAAAAAGGGTCGGGCCAGGTCTGCCCTGCCCATATGACACCTCTAAGTTTAATCATTATAAGAATGATACTCATGAAATCAAATACATGAACATACTTATGACCAATCTATTATGTATATTCCAGATGAATTGACCTTGTGTAATTTGGGGGTTAAGTAAATTATCTAACTTATTAGTTTTACCATTATGTGTAAATCATATGTTGGTCATGACTAATGGTGACTGGTAAGTCATGGAGCACACACAAGAAGAAATGATTCATATGATGGTAATAGTCATATGAGTCAAATTATCTTATATTAAGGTTAATTATTATGAGTATGATACTTGTGAAGTTAGAAGTAAAATAATATTTATTATCACATTATCTTGTATCTTTGAGATATTATAGGTCGGGGAATAAGAGTGCATATTTAAAGTAATCATCAAGGATAATTAATTATTTTCCAAAAAGGAGTAGAAATGTGAACGATCCACAAATGGAATGATTTGTTACTTCGATGATAAAATAATGAAGAGACAATTATAAAGGGATCATACTAATTCACCATTCATTTAATAATCAAACACAATATTGACAAAATACTAGAGAATATCCTTACATATAAAGAAATAAATAAATCCTAAAGTCTAGGTATCTTACTAAAAAATTAAGCTTATCGACTCAAATAGAGTAATAGTTGATTCACTATTAATTGCTTGAATTACCAACTCAATCCCTATAGGTTAGATATCTTGATTTTATATACATTTTACTATTTGTATGAACAATATACTTGTGGGGACTTAATAAGTTTTTAGTACTATTTGTAGGGATTAATTGATTAATTATTTGATTATAGTTTCATTAGTCAACTTGAGTTGATATAACTATGCTTACAAAAAAATAATTATGATTCTAGTTGATTAGATCCATCTATTGCATAGTATGTATTCTACATTGTATTTTTTTTTTTTTATGTTTTTTTGGTACCACCCTTAAATGAATACAAAATTCTGTGACTAAGTTAATATCTCTAGTCCTAAAAATAGAGATAGAGAGAGATAGAGGGAGGGAGAGGGGGGAGAGAGAAAGAGAGAGAGCTGCAAGAGTACTACTAAGATAGAGAGTTCAGAGAGACTTGGAAGATTACCTACTCCAACAAATCTATCAAATAGAAAAAATATACTCGCTACAAAATAGCGAGTATTATTTTAGACAAAGCAACAACTTCTATTCATATTATCATCCTCATGTTGAAAATTATGAAAGTTTGTAGTGGCATAGCTAAAGATTTACAATGGTGATTTTCAAAGTGACCATCACCTTATGGTTCCATTTTTTATCACGGACATAAAAAAGTATTATTAAAAGGGTCCCTTATAGTTAACAAAAAAAATGAGTAAAAGAAAATTTTTTATCATGTTTAGAAAAAGAACCATTACTAAAAGGGACCATTTTAACCAAGGTCGTATCCTTTTAGTTATGTTCATGAAGAAACCATGACTAAAAGGTCCCCTTTTAGTTATGATCAAGAAAAGAATTGCTACTAAATGTGGACTAATTTTTGGTATACCAATTCATAAAAATATGAAATACATCACCAAAGAGGATATGTTCTAAGCCAATACATAGAAATAAACCATATTATTAGTATGTCAATACATCATTATAAATTATTCCAAATTAGTTAAAAACTAACTTAATATGTCAAAAAAATTAAAGAGATACAAAAATTAAAATTCACATTCTAAAAGTCTATTGGCTTAATTGAAATCATTGCATCATTTGCATGTTGTTGAAATTGTGTTTGGATTCTTTGCATTTCTATAAAATTTTCATTAATTCTTATTGCACTTCTTGTGTCTTCTTTTGAACTTCTATCAACTACTCTTCATATGTTTTAGTTGTTGTAAATAGTTTTTCTACAACTCTTAGCATCTCTTGAACATTTTCAAGTTTTGGTATAAAGTAGATATTGATTGTCTTATACTACTCTCATAAAGACTAAGGTAATAGTAACATCAAATCCATAGCCTTGAACATTTCAATGATTATATGGACATATCATTTTAGTATATATGTCATCTAAAAATGTAGATACTATATATGATATATCTTATGTTATAAAAAAAAACTAGACCCGCAATAATTTGAAAGATAGAAAATTCAAAGCTAAAATAATAAATTACATCATGAAATAAAATACATTCAAAAGAAAATGAGAAATTGGAAATACGTGGGAATGAATTTCAAAGGAATTGGAAAAGTCCTTTTATAGAAAAAATTTTGGAGATCTCCAAAAAGATTTTCGATGTGGGCTAGGTGATTTTCACCTAGCCCCAATAAAATAACATTTTCCCATTTGAAAATCACTTTCTTTGCTTGTCAATACTTGCTTCCAATCTTGTTAAGCCACATGAAGTTCTACACCATTCAAACTTGTTAGTGCTGATCGGTTTGGTCAAAAGATCCGCTATGTTTTCTTCGGTATAAATCTTTTGCAAATCCACACTTCCTTCTTCTACTTTCTTCCATACAAAATGATATTGTACCCTGATGTATTTTGTCTTTGAGTGAAATACAAGATTTCTTGCTAAGTGTAGAGTACTTTGGCTATCACAAAATAAAGTAATCTTATTTTGTTTGTACCCAAGCTCTTCCAATAGTATTTGCAACCAGATTGCCTCTTTACTAGCTTGTGTAGCTACAATATATTTTGTTTCTGTCATAGAAGTAGATATAATAGGCTGCAATTTTGAAACCCAACTTACAGCTCCTCCAGCAAGAGTAAAAACAAAACATGTTGTAGACTTGTTATTATCAATATTTCTAGCATAGTTTGCATCAACATAACCTCTGATAATAAGATCTGAACTTCTATAGCATATTATAGTATATGAGGTTCCTTTCAGATATCTTAAAATACTCTTCACATTACTCAAATGTTCTAAGCCAAGATTTTCCATGAATCGACTAACCACTCTCACTGCTTGTGCAATATCTGGTCTTGTACAAATCATTGCAAATATTAAACTTCCCACTACTGATGCATACAGTACTCGAGACATCTTCCTCCTTTCTTCTTCTGAGCTAGGACACATGCTTGAGGATAATTTGAAATTAACAAGAAGAGGTGTAGAAATTGGCTTACTATCTTGCATGTTAAAACATCGCAAGATCTTGTTAGAATAATTTTGTTGAGAAAGCCAAATCTTATTATTTCTATCTCGGTAAATCTACATCCCTAGAATCTTGTTTGCTAGTCTCAAGTCCTTCATATCAAATTCCCTAGCCAACTATGTCTTCAATTCTTAGATTCAACATTTGTTTGGGCCTGCTACCAACATGTCATCCACATATAATAGTAAATTGATGAAATCATTTTCTTCAAACCTTTCGTAGTATGTATAATAGTCTGAACTCAGTCTATTATACCCAATGCTTATGATGAAGGAATCAAATCTCTTATACCAACACCTCGGTGCTTATTTTAGACTATATATAGATTTGTTCATATTACAAACCAAGTTCTCCTTAGTCCTTACGAATTTCAACAAATCCTTTTGGTTGGAACAAATAAATTTCTTCTACAATTTCTCCAAGAACAAAAGCACTTTTAATATCTAACTACTCCAAATACAAATCAAGTGTAGCACATAGAGTCATTACTACTCTAATTGTTGTAAGACGAACTACCGGAGAAAAAATTTCATTGAAGTCAATACCTTCTTTTTGAGCATATCCCTTTATCACCAATCTAGCACAATATCGTTCTACTTGATCATTGCTATCCCGCTTTATCTTGTAAACCTATTTTTTGCCAATAACTTTTCTTCCAATTGGTAATGGTACTAGCTTCCAAGTCTTGTTCTTGTATAGAGCTTCGATTTCTTCCACCATTGTTGTCTTCCACAGAAATGCATCTGAATTATCTGAAGCTTCTTGAAATGTTGAAGGTTCTCCATCTTCTGTTAGGAGACAATATGCAATGTTGCTCTCCATAACATACTCTGAGTGCCAAGCTAGTGGTCTTTTATTATGAGTTAGTCGACTAACTTCTTGAGCCTCGGACATGACTTATTCTTATGCTTCATGCTCTAGTTCTTTCTCTATTGATTTTGGAACATCTTGTATCTGATTATTTTCTACATGCACTGTGATAGTTTCTAAAACTTCTTTTAATGTGTTATAATCTTCAATTCTTTTTTTAAAAAATTATATCTCTGATGATAATTACCTTGTGGTCAGTGGGTTCCCACAGGCGATACCCCTTCACTCTTTTAGCATACCCTAAGATTATGCATTTTCTAGATTTTAGATCCAGCTTTGTTCTTTCTTGGGTGTTGTACATCACATATGCAGGACATCCAAAATTATGTAAATTAGAGTAATCTACTGGCTTACTCATCCATATCTCCATCGGTGTCTTCGAATCAATTGATGTTGATGGCGATCGATTTATCACATAGCATGCAATTTTTGTTGCTTCTGCCCAAAAGGAATTGGGTAGTCTTGTAGTCCTTAACATTGCTCTCATTCTTTCTGTAAAAGTTCTATTCAACCGTTCTGCTACTCTATTTTGTTGTGGCATGTATGTGACTGTGAACTATCATTTGATACCTTCTTGCTTACAAAAAACAAGAAATCTACCAACTGTATACGCATTTCCATGATCTATTCACAAACACTTAATTCATTTCCCAGATTCAAGTTCCACCAATGCTTTGAAGTCTTTAAAAGTTAAAAACACATTTGACTTTTTCTTGATTGGATAAACCCAATATCTCCTTGAATAATCATCAATGAATGATACAAAATATTTTGCTCCTCCGTAAGATATTTTAGGTGATTCCCATACATCAGAAAATATCAAGTCTAGAGTATTTTTACTTCTTATATTTGATCTTTTAAATGCTAATCTATTCTGCTTGCTAGTAACATAATGCTCACATAAAGGTAAATTTACTATTTTGAGCCTCGAAAGTAATTTTTTATTAGAAAGAATCTTCAAACCTTATTCTGACATGTGGCATGGTTTGAGATGTCATATCATCGTTGATTCTTCTTCTTTAGTAATTGATGCAATACATGCATCTGCTTCCTGTATTGTTTCTCCTTTAAGCATGAATAAATTTATTGTGATCTTTTCTCCCTTCATTACCACAAGTGAACCTCTCACAATCTCATCACATTTTTAATACGAGTTTTGCATCCAAGACTATCTATTTGTCCCAAAGATAATAGATTTTTCTTCAAGTCAATCACATGTCGTACCTCTTGAATGGTATAAATCAAACCATCAAACATTTTAATTTTGATAGTACCCATACTAACAATTTTCAAAGTATGATCATCACCCATGTGCACCGACCCACTTGAGATTAGTTCATATTTGTGAAACCAATCTCTCTGAGATGTCATATGCCACGATGCTCTCGAGTCTAGCAACCATACATCACTAAACTATTTTTTACTTTCAACCATTGTTGTTACCTCAATGTATAAAATATTACCTTCATCATTGATGCTTGTAATATTCCCCTGTGTCTTAGATAACTCATCATCCATATTTCTTTTCTGGAACCAACAATCTTTTTTTAAGTGCCCTTTCTTACCATAATTATAACATTTAATATTTTTCTTACTTCAAGATTTTGATCTACCATAATTCTAACTTTTACTAGGGCCATGCTCCGTTGATCTTCCACGTATCATCGTCAAAGTATCTATTTGTTGTGCATTTACATATCAATCCTTTTTTTTGCATCTATTTTTTTCTTCTAAGATGGTAGAAACAATATTATTAAAAATTAAGCTATCAGTCAATGCATCATCCGTTAGATTGATGACGAGTTGATCATACGAATTAGGTAAACATTAAAGTAGAATCTCAGTACATTTAATTTTTTCTATCTTATGACCCAAAGTAGCAAGTTGCAAAAATAAAGTATCCAGAGTGTTGATATGATTAATTACCGTAACATATTTCATCATTCACAAAATGTAAAGTCTTCTTTTTAAGAAGATCTTGTTGTGAAGTAACTTTGCCTAGTACAACCTTGTGAGAGTATCCCAAATTTCTTTTTTTGTATTCTTTTATGTCACACTTGATAATACTCCATCAGCAAGTGCCAAATATAGGTCAGTTACTGTATTAATATCCATCTCATTCCACTTGTCGTCAATAATTCTGGTGAGCCTTTTTCTAATTGTACCTAAGCAATTATACTTCCTCAAAATTGTCTTAATTTTCATTATCCACAATAAAAAATTACTTTCATTGAATTTTTCTATTTCTAATTTCGCGGTCATATTTTACTTTTATAGTGAATAGTAATCGAGAATAATGATAATAATTTATGTTATTACACTAAAAAAGTTCCCGGGTAAGTGGAGGGGCATAATTACCCTCTTAAAAATCACAAACCTTGAGGCTCTTATCGCCCTTTTGACAGAACTTTTCTAAAATACATTAACTACAAAAGTTACTAACTAACCTCCCTCTGATACCATTGTTATAAAATAAAAATAAACCTGCAATAATTTGAAAGATAGAAAATTCAAAGCTAAAGCAATAAATTACATCATGAAATAAAATACATTCAAAAGAAAATGAGAAATTGAAAATACATGCGAATGAATTTCAAAGGAATTGGAAAAGTCCTTTTATAGGAAAAATTTTGGAAATCCCCAAAAAGATTTCTGATGTGGGCTAGGTGATTTTCACCTAACCCCAATAAAATAACATCTTAACATTTGTATCAGCTATTATAAAAGATAAGAAAAAGAAAAAAAAATAACATGTCCCTTCAATTTGGGATAGTAACTGTTGAAATTGATTTTGCCATTATAAAAATATAAAATAAATTATTATGCATGTACAAAAATGTATAATATAGTTATAATTGAAATTTAAGTATATAAAAATTTGTTACGTCATTATCATGATCTTCTTAGAATGATCATCGATATGTTTTCCATCTTATTTTATGTGTTAAAAAAAACATTTCAACACTATTATGCTTATTCAATTATTTATCTATTGTGCCTATTCTTAGAAGCAAAACAATTAAGTTATTTTTTATTAACTATTGATGTACAAACAAATCATATTAATGCTAAATTTTTAACCTATTCATATCCGACATGATGGCCCCATGAACCAAAATGCTAAGAAATGAAAAAAAACAAATATTGAACTATGGCAATGTTAATGAACTTCCAAATCAGGCTTTAAAGCATAAGAAAATAATAACTAAAACTTGACATAAGAAATGGAAATAAATGAACACAAGGTTCTTACTAGCATTGACATAATGTTACTATAAGGGTTAAGAAAAAATCCATATTATAAAATAATAAGAATGATATCAACAAAAAAATCAATCTTTAATGCAAACATTATTCCTTTCAAATTGTAAATCTGAAGAAGGATTAGCAAAAACTCAAATTTTGAAGATGAAAAACATTTTTATATTTTACATGGTTTCAAAGAAGCATTGTACCAAAAGAATTTTTGATATTATTAGTGGGACGATGCTAAAACCAATGACACTTGGTTTGGATCAGAGTTTCCCTTCTCAATTCTTTGAAGTCTCCCCTTTTATTACAATCATATCAATTAATGGGTTGGTAGTAGTGAAAAAAATGAGCATCGGGTAGACAAGTAACTCTATCAAAATAATTATTGAAGCTTACACTCAGTAGATCTAAAAGTAACCATTGTTGTCTAAGGTTCAAGATAAACCACCATATGTAACAAGACTAAATGGGAAAAACTCATAAAATTGTAATAGACTCCAATGAGAGAGTCAAGCTCTAGAGAAAAACCTAGATGATATCACCTGAAAAAGATTATAATCAATGATATATAAGTATCAATTCAAACCAAATCTTAATGAGACACTTTTTCATATATGTAATAATGATTCAAATATGATTTTGTGTTAGATTCAAATGTGCAAACATGCCAAATGTGTACCTGTACTCGAATTAAACTTCCATCAAGCTTTTATAAGCTTGCATCATTTTACTCATAATTTGGTTTTGGGCTTCTAATAATTATTAGAATTAAAAGTCATGAAGGAGCATATGGCTAATGATATTTGCTCCATATAAAAAATGAAAAGTCAATCTTTTTGAGTATCTTAGCTACTCTTCTTTTGATGCTCAAGCACAAGCATGATTCGTGATAGAGATTGAACTCAAACATTCCTTGAAGTCAAGTGAATCATTTTCTTTTTTTCACAAAGAAGTGCATCAAATGAGTATTGATAAATATTTTGATTGAAAGTTCTTAGTGTCGACAACTTTTCGATATCTTTATGAAAAGTGTAATAGAGTTTTAACACTTAATTTTTTTTAAATACTTGGTGTGATATACAGACATACTTAGTTGAAACTAGTGTTAAGAATATACATGTATGTGTATTCATATTTTCATGTATGTACTTTCAATTTGTACTAAGACTATGTGATAAAATGCCCAAATTGTTGGAATACCCAACTCAAATAAGTTTTATTTATTTCAAACATGATGATTAAATAAATTAGAAAATGTCATTTTTCTCTTAGTTAACATCTTCAATTTCAACGTGGCTAACATTAGAAAATTTTTGTTCATTGTAAGAAATATTACCATTCATATGGATTTCTTCAAATCCATAATAGACAAAGAAAAGAAGATACAAAAGTGAATTGATCCATGTAAAAAACTAACAAAGGCGAATGCTAGATTGTTGTATTTATGTTTTAGTTATTGTTCACTATTACAAATTTATTACATTGCCTAATTTATTAGTTAGATGATATTCTAAAAGCTCATTAATGAAAGTTTAAAGATCCACTAGTGCATGGGTCATACAAAGTAGTAAACAGATCTTTCATCCAAATGTCAATCTCATAGAGATTGTATAGGTAATTCAATTATTCAACTGTGAGAAAACTCATTTTAGTAAAATGGATATTTGTACGATAAAATAATTTTAGATCCATGAGTTTATTCATTTAATTTATGTGATATATAGGCAATTCCTTTCTCTAACAGCATTTAAGATGCTTGTCATTATCTAGCCCATCCCAATGGTAGTCCTTTCATAGTTGTTCATTCAGTACATCACTACTGAGACAATGAATCATATCTGCTCGAGCATCATCATACTATTTAAGCAACTTCATTAACTATCATTGATATTTGATTTATATGTACTCTTATTCTCCAATCTCAGGTGTCACAAAAACCAAAGATTGACATGGTTTGTAAGTATTTGTACTTTTAGTTTCATAAGTACCATACTCAAGCAATTAATATATATTTCCCTTAATTTTTATAGGTGAGAAATATATTAGTAAAAATAACTCATTAGGATTATCACCATCTTTAGAGTCATAACATACTCATGCATGTCCAAGAGATTTTCTTTCAATGTCCTCCTTAGTGACGATGTGACTAACACACTAAAGATAAATCCCTTAGAAAAATATTTTATATAACATCCATCCCAATTGAGAATTAGTTCTTTTAAGACTTAAACAATAGATTGGTGTGTAAAAGCATTCACACTTTTGGCTTCATAAGTATCATAGGTATGATGATTAATATATCCAAATTTTAGGTTTTAGTGTATAGGTTTATCTTGCGCATCATAGTTGTAAGGGTTATCATTTCCTTCCTACCATATATGTAAGTGAGTCTTATGGTTTATCTATTACCATCTACCATTATAACCTCGAATAAACTTACCAATAGTCAAAATCATAGTTCAAGTTCTATTTAATTACTCATTCATTAATATCATGAATACAAAATAAATTAAACACAATCATTCATATATAAAAACTAATATAGCATCTAATATATTAATTTACACAAACTCAAATGCTATTTTGGTAAAAAAAAAATTGAATCTAGCCTTGAAAGGATGTTTTAGAGTTGTGCCCCCAACTCTATGGATTAGCATTAATCTTGGATCAATTTCTTGCTTGTGGAACCCCTAGTGAGTGTGAAATTCACCCTACAGTTTGGTAGTTTCACCATGCCTTGCTTGTTGCATGGAGGGAGATAAATAAGAATGAAATATATTTTTGTAAATTGCTTTATCTTTCACTTTATACTCGAGCAACTATGAATTACTCAAAGTATGAAGTGGTGGCTTTTAGAAGAAAGCCATAACTTTGGTTTTAATCTCTTAAATTTGATATTGCAACTCTAGAAAGTAGCAAAAACTCTAGATTATATCCCAATTTTTTTGTAAAATAAAATTTTGGTGCTGATAACAATCATGGCTTGGACCCAATGTCTCTGTAACATGAAGTTTTGGCATAATGAAGTGGCAATGACTTCATATATTTGTATTCTTGTCTTTAATAATGAATGATGGCACTAAGAAATAGTTGTGGAATGATAAAAAGCTTTTAATATTAATACATGGCTACAATGTTATGAAAATGTCATGGATTTGACATTAGTCCTTCTTGATTGTTATATGGATATGCTACTAAGAAATAGTCATGGCATTGAGAAAATCTGTCTTATATATCTTGTAGCCATGGCATCAAGAAATGGCTGCCACATAAAAATTGCCCTACATGTATCTCAACTATCTACAGCAATGTAAGTAATCATCAATGATCTTCACTTCTCTTATATATTGTGTTGTCATAGCACTATAAGTATGTTATGGTACTAGCAATTAGCTTGAGCATAAAAATCATAACTTCACCTTATTTTGAGGAGAAGAGTCATAGTCTTGGGAAAAGGTCATACTTGAATAATATCCTATATAACTATTAGTTTCCAAAAAAGTACATCTCTAAATAATTATTATGGCTCTGGATTGAGTAGTTTTGGCTGATATTTTTTATAGCTCAAAAGTCATAACTTTGTAAAAAGGTATGACTCTAACTTGAGATAACTGAGTAATTTTAAAGTAATTTTTTGGATATTAGCAGTACATAATTATTCTTTTCCATATCAAATACTATGAAATTTGTTAGGATAATAAATATATGAAATCTAACCAATATGACTTTGATAATTCCAACTAGGTGCTTAATAGTCCAATCCACTATTTGTGAGTGAGTGAGATATCAAAGTAATTTTTTGGAGATTTGATCTTTATCCAATAAATAGGCATCAAGTTGATACTTGATTCCAATTTTCACAAAGCCTTCTGAAAAGTATGATTTCTAATAGTACAAAGTATAGTAAAACTTCTGGGGTCCTTCAATTTCTTTAAAAGTTTTCTTTGAATGATTGTATTATACATCCTGATCATATTTATAGTTTTGAATAGCTTAATATTCTTATTAATACTCATTATATCTTTTATAAATTTTATGTAATTTAGTATCTTGGCTAGAGTTTAAACAAATGATATGTTCACTTCTAACTTCTAAAATATATTGAGAAATTTTTCAAAGTGATCATCTAATTTCTCATTTCTAAATTATTGAGGAAATGGAAGATTCATCAAAAACTTACACTTAGTTTCATTATGATTCATTTCATTATCTTCTTAGCTTTGGGTAACTTTCATTCATTCCTTTGTTTCCATATTTTCTTTTTTCTCATCTTTGGGTAAAACTTGAGTTTGTACTTCTTTAGGAGTCATGACCTTGTTAGGTGTTATGTCATCATATCCTTTATATTTATAGTTCTCTATAGTCATGGCTTTATCACATTGAAATATGAGAGAATCTTTTTGTTTAAAATATTTTAGTAGCTCTTTTATGTTTCTAAGTAATATAGAGGAGCAATTCCTTTGATTTGCATCTATATCACTTAGCAATTCATTTACTTCACTTCCCTTCATTGATATTGCTAATTTTTCAAGTTGATGCTTTATATTCCTCATCACCAAACTTATTAAATTTTTTGTCACTTCAAGCACCCTCATCTAATTGTCTTAGGTAACATTTTTTTTCAATTATACTAAAATAATTTAAATCACTTCTTCCAAAGTTGACTTTTCTTCTCTTGGTGATAGTTGGTAATTTAAACTTGAGCTTCCTTAATTAGTATAGCTCATTGCATTGTTCTTAATATTTCTTGAAGATTTACTAATGTTCTATAACCCACTCCCATAGCCTCAATATGAAAGATTCTCATAATTTATCATATTTTGATTAAAATATATTGGGTCATTAATGTTGGGTCAAAACATATATCCTTTGCTATTAGATTGAATTTTTCAATGTGATAAATGGTATCCGAGTCCATCAATTCACATAAATATAAAAAGATAATCTCCCCCAATACTCTTTTTCTTATCTCTTGGGTGTCAAACTTTATTAAAAGAGCTTTCATTTTCACTTCGATCGGGATGAATTAGTCTAACTCAAATATTTCAACTTGTGTTCTCTCAAATGAATGATATATTAAAGTCCAATAGTTATTTTTTACTATCTTCTCAAATAAATAATAAGCCTCCCCCAATAATTTATTCATAATTGAAAATCTAGTAGCCACATCAATTATGTACCTCATCATATAGTTTAACCCATTATAGAATGTTTGAGCTTAGAATCATAACTCAAATTCATGTTAAGGACATCTCCTCAATAACTCTTTAAAATAGTACCAAGCATCATATAGGTTCTCTTGCTCATCTTACTGGATTAGTTGATCTCATTCTTTAGTTGAGATATAATTTGAGGTGGAAAGAATTTAGTGAGAAGGATCCTCACTAATTCATTCCAACTCTTAGTGGAGCCTCGAGATAAATATTGGAATTAATTCTATGCCTTATTGCTTAATAAAAATGGAAATAAACATAACCTTATTACATCAAGGCTAACTCTATTTATTTTTATAGTGTCTCATAGCTCAAAAAACATTGCAACAAGTACATTTGAAACCTTTAATGCCCTTCCACAATACTTGTACTTCTAAATTATAGCTATAAGACTCAACTTAAACTCAAAGTAGTTGGCTTCCACATGTTGTAATCGAATACTTGAATAACTATCCAACATCATTAGCCACCAATAGTCTTTCAAAGAATTGTTATTGGATAGCTTGCCTATTATTTCTTTTGAACTTTCTATTACTGTTAGCGCCTTCCAAGAACTTTTTATATGCTCATTGTCTAGTAATTGATTTATAAGTTTTTTTTTATTTCTAGGTATGGAAGGGTTAGCTTAGTCCTAGAGCTTTCATTCACAAAAGGGTGCTAAAAATAAAAAATAATATATGCAAAAAATAAAATACCACTATCCACATTCAAATAAGTTACCAAGACTTTGCTTTTAGATTTAAGAAATTTTATCAAACTCAAAGATATCTAAATTACTAAAAAGGAATTATCTATTTATAAGGATAATTATGTTAACTTATATTGACTAACCAAACTAAATAAATTTCATCAATGGCACCAAAAATTTATTATGACTTTATTATGTCACCTAATTTTATTTATTAGGTGATGTCCCAAATACTCATTGACGAGAGTATCTTTATAATAGAGATCCACAAGTGCATACAACATATAAGTTGTAAAGAGAACTTTTGTCTAGTTATCAATCCCACATGTATTGTATTGGGAGTTCAGTTAATCAATAGTAAGGCAACCCATTTTCAATAAAATTTATATTTAGATTGAGAAAATCTAAGATCTATGAGTTTATTCATTTAATCTATATAATGCATATTTAAGTTAGCTTGACTTATTTTATACTTGGACTTTGAATGAAGGTTAAGGTTTTATTCAATGACTACTTGCTATATTGGCATACAATGTGGTTGCCACTATTGATTCTATCTAAATGGTAGTTCCCTCATAGTCATAGTTGTCCCATCAATACATCACTACAAAGACAAGAAATTATTTTTATTCAAGAGTTATTCATAATTTCAAATCTTTTAAGAAATTTTAACAATTATCATTGATGGTCAGTTCATATGCACACTCTTATTCTTTGACTTTTAATATCATAAAGACTAGAGATTGATATGGTTTGCATTTATTTGTACTTTTTACTTCATGAGTACTATACTCACACAATTAACATATGATTCCCTCAAGTTTTACTAGTATAAATTATATGAGTAAAAGTAACTCATAATGGTTGTCACCACCATGTGAGTCATAACATACTCATGCATGTCTCAAGGATTATCTGTCATCATCCTCCATAGTGATAATATGACTCTCATACTAAAGATGAACTCATTAAAAGAATGTCCTATATAATATTCATCCTAATCAAGAATTAGTTTTTTTAATACATGTATAATTCATTCTATATAACATTCTTACTTTTGACTTTATAAGTATTATACTCGTAATGATTAAGATACCCAAATTTTAGGTTTCAATGTATAGCTCCAAAAATATTATTATATGTCCATTTAAGTCTGTGATGCCCTTCCATTATACTAGTATTACTAAACCATAGTTATAAGACTTATATTTAACTTAGAGTAATTACTTTCCACTAGTTGTAATCAAATACTTGAATAATTGTCCATCATTATGGGCCTTTGATAGCCTTTTAAGGTATAGTAGTGGATGAGTTGTTGGATAGTTTGTCTACTACCTTGGGACCCTCTATAACTACTAGTTCCTTCCATAGCTTTTTATATGCTCTTTGTATAGCAATCACTCTATATTTTTTTCAATGTCTAGGACTAAAGGGATAAGCTTAGTTTCATAGATTTGGCTTATAAAAAAAATGCTAAGATTACAAAGAATATAAGCAAAAACTAAAACACTATTATACACCATACAACATGTTAACAAGACTTTGCTTTTAGATTCAAGAAAATTTATCAAACTCGATACTATCTAAATTAGTAAAAAAATTTATCCATTTACAATAATAATTATGTCAACTCACATAGTCTAAACCAACTAAACAAATCCTAGTAATGGTAGCAAAATTTTTTGTGACTTTGTTATACCACCTTATTTTGTGATTAGGTGATATCTTAAAAGCTCTTTAATAAAAGTATCTCATTAATAAAGATCTAAAAGTGCATAGCTCATACAAGTAGTAAAGATGACATTTATCTAAATATCGATACCACAAAGATTATACAGGCAGTTTGGTTATTCAATATTGAGACAACTTATTTTTAGTAAAATAGATATTAGGATTATAATACAATCTTTGATCAGTGAGTTTATATATTTAAACTATGGGTTTTATATTTAAGTTAGCTCAACTTATATTATATTTGGACATATAATGAAAGTTGGGATATTTTGCAATGACTCATTGCCCTAATGACATTCAAGATGGTTGTCACCATTGAATACATCTTAATAGTCATCCCATCATAGATCTCCCCTAGGTACATCACCATCAAGATAATAAATCATCTCTATTCAAAAGGCATTCATAATCATGCATTTTAAGCAACTTTATCAACTACCCTTAATGCTTGCTTTATATGCATGTTCTTAGTCTTTTGCCTTTGTTATTAGAAAAACAAAAGATTAACATGGTTTGTAAGTATTTTCACTTTTAACTTCATAAGTATCATACTCACATAATTAATGTATGTTTTCCTCAAGTTTTACTGGTGAGAACTATGTGAATCAAATCAACTCACAAGGATTATCACCACCTTGTGAGTCACAACATACTCATGCATGTTCTATAGATTTCCTATCATCATTCTTCTTAGTAATGATTTGATTCACACACTAATGGTTAATGAATCTCTTAGAAAAATAATCTATATAACATTCATCACAATCTTGAATTAGTTTTTTAAGACATGTACAATTGATTGGTATGTAAAAACATTCTCACTGTCAACTTCGTAACTATCATACTCATGATGATTAACATACTCAGATTTTAAGTTTCAAAATATAGGTTTATCTCATGTATCATAGTCAAAAGGGTTGTCACCTTCTTTCTATCATATCTTCGAGTGAGCCTTGTAGTTTACCTATCATCATCCACTATGATAATCTCATACAAACCTACAAAACAGACTGACCTCCTCGATGACAATAGTTACTCGCATAACTAATAGGAAGAGCAGTTAGAGCAGCCATATTTACTGACTGCGGATGTAGCTCGACTGGAAAACCTTTTTCATATTTTTTTATCCTACTCTAGTGAGAAAATCAGTCCTTGAGTTCGCTAAAAAACTAGGGCTATGGTAAATTAAGCAGTGTCATATGTAGAATAAGACACCTACTGGGATGAAAGCCAAAGGTGAGTCTCGTAGTGGATGAGATCAAATCCTCACCTGGTCTATCACCAAAGCAGTTCGCCCTACCTAGTAAGAGCCTCTAGGGAAATGTTTGGGCAAACCATAAATAATACACTATTTTGATAAAAAATTTTGATATTACTCTAAAGACGGGGGTTTGAGAGATGTGCATCTAATCTTTAGGAATTAGTATTAATCTTGCATTACTTTACTTACTTGTGAAACCCCTATGAAGTGTGAAATTCACCTTAAGGTTTTGTAGTTATATCATATCATGCCTTTCTTATTGTGTGGAGATATAGAAAGAAGAAAGAAATATTTTTTTTTAATTTATTTATCTTCCACTTTTTTACTTGGGTGACTTGTAGGAAGTCATAGCTTTTAGAAGAAAGTTTACAATTTTGGCCTTTATCTTTTAAGCTTGAGGTTGTGACTCTAGATTACTTCCTAATTTATCTGTAAAACAAATCATGTCACTGACAATGACCATGAATTAGGCTTAATGTTTGTAACATGAAGTCGTGGCACTATGAAGTCCCCACGGCTTCATGTGTTTTTCTTTTTAATCTTTAATTAAGAGTTGCAATACTAGGAAATAGTCTCGTAATGATGAAGTACTTTTCATATTAATATATGATTATGACTCTATGAAATATTCACAATGTTAGCATTGATCCTTCGTTATTATTATATGACTATGACACGAGGAAATAGTCATGATACTGAAGTATATCTTGTATATCTTATGTCCATGGTACTAAAAAATTGTTTTTATACAAAAGTTTTCATTCAACTGTTTCAAGTATTCATGGTACTATTAGTGGATATAATATTGGCATTCACTTCTCTCATATATCATATTACTATGGCACTACAAGAAATTTGTGACATTAGCAATAAGCTTGAATATAAAAGTCATAGTTTTGTCTTCATTTGGGTACAAGAATTATAGACTTTGGAAATGGTCATATATGAGTAATATCATATATAACATTTATTAACCAAAAGGTCATGACTCTAAATAACTATCACAACTTTGGTCAGAGTAGTTTTGGCTCTGTACTTTTTTGTATCTCAAAAGTTGTGGTATTATATAAAAGTTATGGCTCTCACTTGATGCTATTGAAGTATCGATCCATATTTAAATACAAAGTTTTAGTAATAGGACATGGTCATGACCTTTAGCACTAATGGGATAGTTGATTGTTGTGACATATAATTAATTTCATAGCCAATTAAAATTTATGAAATAAGAATGGCTCTAACTCCATAATAATAGCGTAGTCATTTAGAATATGACATAAAATAAAAAAATTATGCTAATGAATTGGTAGAGTCGTGTCATATAAAGATTGCTATGATTTTTTATGTAGAGTTTTGACCAAGAATTAATGTAGAAACTTTGCAAGACTCCATGTTCTACCTTCTCAACTAAACACATCCAAAAATCTCATGATTTTATGACTATTCATCAAAACACGTGATGAATATTCAATATTTTGAATGCTAAACATTCACCCTCTTAAAAAAATCATGTCATATTTTCACAAGTAATCATAATTTCACCTAAATATGCTTCTACCAACAAAAAACTTTATAATAATATTCAGAAGAGAAGAAGAAAGAGAATCAATCACATTCATAATACATGTCCAGATGAAACATGGAATTGAAAAAAATCATAAAACATGAATTATAGATTTTTTCTAGCAATTAAAGGGTGGAGATGTCAAAGTTTGTAGAAATAAGAGGAAGGATTGACATTAAATTCACTATGAGATATTTTTCAAATTATTTAAATTTTTTAAATAAATTATTAAATTAAAAAAAACTCACAAACAAATAATTAACAAAAATACTAGTATTGTTGCATAGACCGCTCTGTTATAAATTCTAAACTCAATGCAAGTTGTAGTACTATACATGCATACCAACATCTCTACAAACCATTTATCCATATGTGCAAGTGTAAATCATAAATTAACATTAAAAAAACATTATGTAATATGTTTATTACAAAATAGAGACTAGAGAGAGTCTGAATTGAGAGATTTGAGATAGTCAAAACTGAGAGAGATTTGAGAGAATCAGAGAGAGGATAAGAAATTGAGAATGAATTTCTAAATATATTTTTCTCTATTAATAGGGGAAAAGAAAATTCAAATTTATTAAAAAATATTTTTTTTTATGAATTTATTTTAATTAAATAATGGCCAAAATCATGACTACCATCAAATTTTGGCCATAGTAGCTATTGGAATCAATCCAATGACTACTATAAACGGACATTAAATTTTTATTTTTTTTATTAAATCAGCTGACATGAATAGTGACAAGCACAGCCTATAGTTATCTTTCTCGGAGCCCATTGCTTGAAAATGCAATGGTAACAATGGATGTATGGCCACCCAATTATGAATGGCCATGTAACTAATATTTGGCTTACATGGCTAGTTTAAAAAAACCCACCCCATCAGGTAGTCACTTGACAAGGCTTAACCCACGACTTATGACCTGATCATTGTAGTTGGTCTCAAGTCCCTGAGCCCGTGGATCATGCCAATGAACCAAGCACGCAAGTCGTGCCTAGCCCGACAAGAAACACAGCTCGCACTGACCCAGCATGACATGAGTCATGCTATGGGCCGGCACATTTTGAGATCATGTCGTGTTGTGGGTTATACCTGAAACACCCAAGCTGGTTGACACATCTAATTTTCCTTTTTGAACCATTAGTTTTCTCTTAGTATATTTGACCCCCTAGGGTAGCCTAAGTAAAAGATTTAACTTTTAATTCCATCTCATTAACTCTCATTGATTAGTGTGATTCATAAGAGTGACTGGAAGAAAATTCATAACAATAAGGGATTCCTCCAAAAATTCTACTTGTCTTGGAACATAAGAAATCTTGATCGATCATCCTTTATCTCATTGAATGAAGGATCATATGGCTTTCCTTGGTCATGCTGATTTTCCTTTCATCACTAGATGACTTTCGGATAGTATGTATGGGCTACTTTTTTATGGAAAGTGAATCATCCACACAAACATATTCAAGAATTTACCTAATTCAAGTTAACCCTAGATTGAGCAATATAAAGAGGTCCTATCCTTTTACTCATTATAGTCAGTGATCCTTTGGCCAATTTTTATCAATCTTCTCAAAATTTACCCACTTTAATTGTATTTTCCAACATTCCTACTAAAAATAATTTCATTCAAAGATATGGGATATATTGGATATCCTTGAGAAGTAGTTGGTATCTTGTGTTTGTCTCAAGACAAACATCTTTGATACCTAGTATTCTTGATGTCCTTCCATTACTCATATTGTGTAATTCATAGTCCTTAAACATATATGTCACCAACTAATCAAGATTCAGAGTGACATGCAAGGTGGTAGCCAAATCTGCCACCTAGTCACTCTTTTGACTGACTAGGTCATATAGTTCGATACTACTTAAAAAAGCAATATCACCACATATTAAAAAAACTAGCTTTTCTTCATATACCTTCTCTCTTTATAGGCTCCTCCTAGAACTTCTTCCACTTAGAATAATCCCTCTTAAAGTATCATAATTCTTCTAAATATTAACACTTAACCACCGGTTTGCCTATGAACTTTCTCTTGGAAGAAAACTTTCTTATGTCTTCTAGTGTGGGTCCAATACTTTTCCTACTTCTCCTCTCATTTTCCTCAAAAACAAGATACCTAGAAAAGTATTTTTTTTCTTTCATCTCGCAATTTTGGTTATTGGGATATCGGTAATGATAACTATGATATGGACATAGTTTGGAACCAACATACTCAATGAGATTAAGAGCATATCCTAACTATTATGAAATGAGTCGAGAAGTAGAGGAGTATGTAGCTCATCTTCTAGTATTATTTTCATGAATAATTGTTTAATTAATTAATGTTTAAATACATCTCTAGTGATCAATCATATCAAATTCATCCTGATACTTCATTTTGAACAAGCATTAGATAAACAAAGTGTTATTCCTTTATATATTGTTCTCATACGTCTTTTCTAATTTTTTCTGCATTTCATCTACCTTTGTGATCATAAAGAAGTAGTTGAAAGTTAACATTTACTTGTGTTCATCCATACTTTCCTATTTCAGACCATCAATAGCATGTTTAAGTAGGCCCATATCATTAAAAGATTTATCAACTTTATTTTTTAGGCCAGATAGTTGTATGGTTCCAACCTAATCATACCAAGCAAATTATTTTCTATATCCATGCCAAAGAAAAAAAATCTAATCACATGTAAAATAAAAATGCCAAAAAAATTAACTAATGCTCTGATAATACTTGTTGGGGCCAACTGAGAAAGAGCCTAAAAACCAATAATGGTTTTGAAATAAATTTTTCAATTCAAAATGTGAATTAATTTGGTATTATTATTAAAATATTTTTGAATTTTTATTCATTTTAAAACTTTGCAAAAAACATAGTAGATACCAAATAGTTTTTTTAGGTTTTATAGATACATAAATATTTATAAATATTTCTATTTGGAATGTGTGTGTGTGTGTTTATTTATTTCAAACTTTCAGAAATATTTATGAAAATACATAAATATATTAATTTTTTTAATATATATATATATATATAACCCTAAACTTACAACCATAAGTATGGACTAATTATATTTTGGCCAAAACTAGTAGAATATAAGTGCAAACACATTCAAAATATTTTGCCCCAAATGGTAGAATATTCAAAAAATAAATAAATCTCACAATTAAAATAATTCAATATCCATACATCCACAAATTCAAGAATGAAAATAATTAAAAATGCCTTAGTAATAACTTCTTGTATGATTTCCTAGTTCTTGTATTCTTCTAAAAAATCCCCAAGCAACTGCATGAATAGTTTCTTCCACAATAGCACCACAACACCACCATACATCCTCCACACAAATACTGCATGAACACTGGCATATCCTTCATTAGTCCTCATATGCAAAAGAAAGTCGAGAAAAAATGATCCTTAAAATGCACTCCTTCCCTCTATGAATTTATTGCAAATGTTTATAAAACCTTATGTAACAAATTGTTAAAAAAGATTAACCAAAAATGTGAGATCCTTCCATTTTTTGTTCATGAAAAACATGTGCATGAGCAAGACCTTAACAAAGACAAATGAATTTTGTTAGTTTTTTGTTTGTTCACACACCACACGCACACCTAACAAAACTAAATGGTTTTATTAGACTTTTTTTTTTGGAAAAGGTAAGCAAGCCATGCATGATTTTTCTAAAAAATCAATTCTAATGTCCATCTTTTTTTTAAACAAAATTTATATGAAAAAAATAAACATTAAATATTTTAATTTAAATTCCACATATATTTAATGAGTGCACCCATGTTTTGATAAAATTAAAATAATATTAAAAACTTAAATTCAAGCCAAACCAAGAAAAATAAAAATTTGATCATCCCAAACCCGAGCAAAACCAACACTTTTAGTGATGGTTTCTTGAAAACCTATTAAATAGTATTGATACAATCAAGAAGATAAACATGCTCAACTTGGAAGTATAGATACAAAATATAGCCTTTTGTCTCTTCCTTTATTCCCAGGGTTGAGCAGACTATTTTTTATTTTAATAAAAATAAAACATTTAAATGGTTTATTCAAGAAGCTAGAGAGTCACACTTAAATATCACTTGATAAATTAAAACTCTCAAGGTCACAAAAATAAGTATAAGAATAAGTAGAACACAAGAAGACTAAAACAAGTTCTTGAAACTTTACCCAATGACTCTATTTTCTTTCTCATTCTAGAAATCTTTAAAGAACTAAAGAAATAGTATTGGGATTGATCGAGTTATATAGAACACTCTTAATTAGGGTCGAATATTGTTACAAAGATAAGAAGACCCTTTGTCTTCCTTAACCTCTTCATTTTTTGTAATATTTAAAAATTAAATCATATGTTTAGTTCACACATTAACCATTATATAATTTCAAATTTAATTGAAAATGTAACTATTTGGTATTCAAACTACTAAATACTTTTCTATATTTTTGTAGTTTATGATGATGTATAGATATTGAATAAAAGAATTTATTGATTAATTTCAAGACTTTGAAGTTTTGGTATGTTTTGATGAATATACATGAAATTGATAGGGTTTTGGAGGTATTTAGCTAAGGAGATAGAAGATAGAGTCTTGCATAGTTTTGACTTCCATTATTGGTCAAAACTCTACCTAATTGGTCATGGGAATCCTTATATGCTATGACCATACCAACTCGTTAGTACACACCTTTTATAGTATAGAATATTCTTTGTGGTTTTGATATTATCATGGAATTACAGTCATATTTATCTCATAAAATTTATATAACTATGATGTTAATTCTCAATCATAGCAACCAAATACTCTACTAATACTCAAGGTTAAGTTCGAGCATCATGACTTTATCTGTAAAATAGCTCAATGGTCATAAGTCAAAGCCATATCATTTTTACAAAGACATGACTTTTTAGCTACATAAAATTATAGTCACAAAACTACTCATGCCAAAGTTATATCACTTATTCAACATGATGACTATTGGAACACTAAATATTATAGAGAGCATTACTTGAGTATGCCTATTCCACAAGGTTATGACTTTTATCCTCAAAAAAATAAAAAGCCATGACTTGTAGTGTCATGACAACATAATATATAAAAGAAGTGAAGGTTAGTGTCATGACCACCCATTGCACCATAGACACTTGAGACATATGAAGAGTAAATTTTGTATCATAAGCATTTCTCATAAACTACAACCAAGGATACACATGAGAAACATTCTTTATGTTGTGGCTAATTTTCATTGTTATATACATAAAATGATTGAAAAAGATTAATGTCAATGTCATGGCTATTTCACAATGTCACGACCATATAACAGTATGAGAGACCCTTCACCACATCATGTCCCCTTAGGAAGGACAAGAAGATAAACACACAAGGCACAACCACTTCATAGTATCATAATATATATGTTATAGAGATATTAGGCCCAAATCATGGTTGTTTTTAGTGTCACAACTTTGGGTTATAAAAAGTTTGGGATTTATTTAAGAGTCAGTCATTTTCTAGAATTGTGATCTCAAGCTTAAAAAATGAAGACCAAAGTTATGACTTTCTTCTGAAAGTATAAAAGCTTAAAGTTATCACTCTAAGTTATGACTTTACTTAAAGTGATACAGCATCACCGAAGTATAAAAGCTTGACTTTCAATTAAGAGAAAAATTTAGGGATCTCTTTCTCTCAATTCTTCTTCTCCTCTCTCCACACAACAAGAAATGTCATAGCAACTAGCAAACTCTAGGGGTAAATTTTGCAATTTATAGGAGTTCCACAAGCAAAAAATGGACATAAGACTTAATACAATCTCTAAAGTTGTGGGGCATGGCTTTCAAACTACTTCATTCTCTATGATAGATTCAAAAATTATTAGCAAAGTAGCATGTGGTTTATGGCTTGTCAAAATTGATATATGTTATGTGATAATAGTTTTCTCTTTGTTATTAATGAATGAGTTTAATTTATATTATGTTATGAATGTTGATGAATGAGTGGTTTAATAGAACTTAAATTAAGATTTCAACTAGTAGTAGGTTGGTATGAGAATGTCATGGTAGATGATAATAGATAAACTACTAGGCTCACTCGTAAATATGGTAGGAAGGAAGTGACAGCCCTTCTGATTATGATGTATAAGATAAACATATATGTTTAAACCCAAAATTTGGGTATATTAATCATTATGAGTATGATACTTATGAAGCTAAAAATACAAAAGCTTTTACATTCCAATCCATTATATATATCTTAAAAGAACTGGTTCTCAATTAGGATGGACGTCATATATATATTATTCTAAGGCATATACTTTTAGCTAAAAATACTCATATATTTCATACTTGTGAAACATGAGAGAATGAGAAGCATATATTTATTATATAGGTATGGCATTTACAAAACCAAAGTACAAATGCTTATAAATCATATCAATCATTAATCTTCATGATACCTAATATCAAAGAATAAGACTATGCTGGTAAAGCAACTATCATGAATGTAGTTATGGAAACTAACAACCAAAGCAACTATCATAAATAATTAATAAGGTTGTATAAAAAGTATGAGATTATTAATGACTATCGAGCAAAAATTATTTGTTATCTTAATAGTGATGTAACGAGGGGATAGGAATGATCAAACCACCATTAGATGGACTCAATGGTAATAACCATCTTGTATGTTGTTAGGGAAAAGAGTTATTATACAACACCCCAACATTTATTCTATATCTAGACATAACATAATTCAAGCTAATTTAAGCATTCATCACATGAATCAAATGAAAAATTCATAGATCTAAGCTTATATCATAATCTGAATATCTATTTTGCTATAAATAATTTATCTCACTATTGAATAACCAAACTACATTGTAATCTCTATAGGATTGATATCTAGATGAAAATCCTTCTTACTAATTGTATGAATAATGCACTTATGAATATATTTTGATAGGAAATTCTTATTGATGAGCTTTTGGTATATTACCTAGCAGATAAAATTAGGTGGTATAAAAAAGTCACGATAAGTTTTTGATATCATTTCTAGTAATTATTTATTTTATTAGTCAATATAACTTGACGTAATTATCCTTGTAAAATGATAATTTTTTATAGTAATTTAGATAGCATTGAGTTTAATATTTTTTTTGAATCTAAATACTAAGTTTTGTTAGCTTTTTTGGAAAGTTGATATTTGTATCTTAGATTTTACATAAATCTTTTTTTTCACCATATTTACAATTCAAAATGTTTAGCCAATATTTCCACAAATACCTAATAGATTATTTTAAGGAGCTATGAAAAAATAATACAATAGACAAAAATTATTTTAGGAAATGTGACATAAAAGTGAGCGAGAATATTTAAAACTACCATTATAATATGACTTATTATGGTTGAGGTAGTGAGTTATATTATGAATATTATGTCTACCATTATCAACCCTATTATTAGCTGGAAGAAAGTTATGGAGATTAAATATATGGAAGCCACGAAAAGAGAACATATTATAATTCTCAACCCTTTTCAAAATTATATTTGCTAGTTGAACTTCAAAAAAATTCTTAAAGGAATTGAGAAGGCTAAAAGGTGCAACTAAAGGAGAATATAAAGTCATGGATTTGGTCAAGTTCAAAGAACATGCTACATCATAAATCACTATAGATAATATGAAAACATTTATGTTTGAGAATCTAGAAAAAAAGAAATTGAAGATATGGTCTCAAGTATTCAACAAGAATAAGATGAAGCGAGTGATAAAATCTCAGTAACTAATATAAATATATTTATGGTTGAGAATCTAGAAGAAGAATTTGAAGATATGTTATCAATTATTCAAGAAGAACAAGAATAATTGAGTGATGAAATTTCCATGATGAAATTTCCATGATAAATATAAAGATATTTCTGGTATGAAATATTGAAGAGAAAATTAAAGATATAACCACAATTACTCAAGAAGAAGAAGATAAAATGAACAATGAAGTTTTGGCAGTTGAAATAAAGAAAGCTGTGGAGGAAAGATTTGTGCAAAAATATAAAAAAGCCATGTCATTTGGCAATGTCAAGGCTAAGAAAAAAACAAATAAGATGAGCTTTACTCAAATTAACTTCGTAGACGAGGGTATCGATATGATTATTCATCCAACATCCACTACTAATATCAAAAATATAAGAAATAAAAAGGTAGGTAGTATACTGAGAATCTAGCATAGACATTAAAGATCTCCATTATAAGAAAAGAGATTTTCATGATCTATCTAAGGATGTTAAACATAGTAATACTTTGGACACAACCCAATAATTTATTTTGTGCTACTTGTTTGATGATGTATGTTTGTTGTAAGAATAAATGTTACTTGTACATATCGACACTTAAACCCCCGCACACAAAAGAATCACATGTTCAAACTACTATGATTCTAAAATTTTTTGCTAAATGTTGTGATATTTTTTATATCAACAACTTTGGTGTTAAAAAATAAAAGGCAACTTGAAGCTTAATAAAAAAGTCATGATGGTTTTTCAGAACCATGAATTTGTTATTATAGAAGTAAAACATCATAAAAGCTATATGAAAAAACTCCAATAGATTTTCGGAACCTTGACTTTGTTGTTCTAAAATGAAAAGTGCTATAGAAGCTATATGAAAAAGCTATGGATTTGAACCAATGCTATGACTCTAAAAAAATACTAGACATAAACACCATGACTCTTCATTTATAGAAAAAAAAATAAACTCATAGAGCTACAACCTTCATTCACTAAGTCACAACTTTAAATACCTAGCTCATGAATCGCCTCCACCAAATTTCTTAATCTTTTATCATTGTCATGACAATTCAGTCTAAATCCTCTCAATTGTGTTGATGTGACAATGGAAGTGAGAAGAACATCAAAAAGAATTCTCATAAAAATGAGTCATATTAAGAAATGGAAGAGATAGAAACCTAGTGGCACATAAATGTCACCCCGAAGTCATACTATTCTGCCCATGGTGACTTTTGCTATAAAAATTAGGCAAATATTGAAAATTATTACCATCCAAAAAAGGGTTTATTAGGGATAAGGATTTAGAAAATACATTTTTCCCATTGTGGATATTGTTAGAAAAAAAATCTAGAGATTGCTTTGCACATATAGAATGAGGAAATACCTCAGTTGTGAAGGAGTTTTATACAAATTTGGAGGATAGACATGAGAAGATGTGCTATGTGAAATATATTTGGATTCATTTTGATAAGGAAATCATTAACAAGTTTCTTGGATTCTCAAAATCTAAAGATAGCTTAGATTTTAAATCCTTCCATATGAAAATGCAACTAGGTTTCCTAGCTATCTTTAAATTGTTGACAGATTGAAAGGAAACATAAAGAGTAACATCAAACAGCACATATGAACATTTTATGAGAGGATAACTCATAGAGGTAAGTTGAGTTTGATTTTTTCATATGCTCATTTATATTACTAACTATCCATTTTTCCATAATCATTCTAGATAGAGTGATTTTGAAATATGACATCCTCATTAGGTACCATTTTTATGTGGAAAGTATTTTAGAGAAATCGATTATTGGGTTCTTCTAGGGTGAAATTTTTGGCCAACTAATTCATTATTATATTATTAATTTTATATGTCCATCTAAGAGAGACCTTACAAATGAATAGGTTGATAAAATATGTCAGATAGTATACCCTTGATATTATTAAGGTTTAAAAAAGTAATATAAAAAGATAGAGGAAAGAAGCTGATGCTTGAAGGGGAATGACTGGTAGAAATATGGGAAGAAAGCACATCTTTCACCACAACTGACATTTGAGAGATGGAAAGAAAGGGAGGAATACAAGAAGATGAGTTGACCCACATTGAGCATTTCTTAGCTGCACATATTGGTATGTTTTTTGATATTTTGCATATTTTGGAGAATATGTAGTAGAATGTCGAAAGAAATAATGATGAAATAAATGAGAGATATATTCCCTATGTACTATAGTAGCAAAAGAAGTTAGAAAATATGATGCAATATAAGAAAAGTATCTTCATCAAAAAGAGAAGTTTTTCTATCACAACTCAAGAAATGTTTGAATATAAGATTTATAAACTCTTGAAGAAAAGAATGAGATGCATGAATATTAGATTGATGGGAATTTCAAAATCATTTAGAATGCTATAATAGACCAATGTGATAGATTGGAAAAGAATAATGAAGAAAGAAATAAAGTAAATAGCAATGAAATAATATTTCATGATTACTAGTTGATAGAGAAAATAAAAATATATAATATAAATCAAAAAGAATTGTATTTTGTGTTGTGATGCTTTAAAAATGTACTAAATTCAATTAGGCAAAGACAAAAGATATTTTATGACATTTTGGTAAACATATTGGATGAGTTAGCTACATAGAAAGGTGATTTAGAAAGGCTATTCATTTTGCTACCACCATTTGAGCACTCAATATTATATTTCACTTTTAAGAGGTATGATCCTATAGAGAAATCACACCGGCTACCCCTATCACTATCTTGATTTATATATTTAATGTTTATTAATTTATTATGATGATGTACACATTGTGTGGAATTAATTTGAGATAATATATTTTTATTTTTTTTAATGGAGGGAAAAGTTATTACTCAGGGATGAGTAATCATTTTAATACATGGTTTATTTTGTATTCAAACTACTAATAATTTATTATATATTTTGATAGTTTATAATGATGTGTAGGTAAAGAATGAGAGAATTTATGGATTGATTTCAAAAATTTTGAGTTTTGATTTGTTTTGATGAATAATCATACAAATGATGCGTTTTGGAGGTATTGAGCTGAGGGGGTAGAAGATAGAGTTTTGCATGGTTGTAGCACTCATTCTTGTCTAAAACTCTACCTAATTAGTATTAGTAATCCTTGTATATCATAACCTTACTAACTGATTAGCAAATCCTTCAATTATCTGACACATTTTTGTGACTGTAATATTATTATGGAATCATATCCATTCTTATCTCATAAAATTTATATATCTATAAGATTAATTCTCTATTATAATATCCAAGTACTCCTATGTGCTTAGGGTTGCAGCCAACTTCAAGCACAATGACTTTATTTTTAAAACACTTTGGTTATCTCAAATCAGAGCAATGACCTTTTTATAAAACTATAACTTTTGAGCTACAAAAAGTTACAAAGCAAAAACTACCCAGGCCAAATCTATAGATATTATTTATCATTGTGAAATTTGGGATACTACATGTTATAGATAATATTACTTGAGTATGATTATTGCACAAATTCATGACTCTTAACCTCAAAAGAAGGCAAAGTCATAACTTGTATGTATGGGTTAATTACCAATATTGTGGGATCCTTACAGCCCCACGATAATATGATATATGAGAGAAGTAGAGGCTAGTATCACAGCCATCCATATTATTGTGGATACTTGAGATATATGAATGAAAAATTTTATGTCGTGGTCGTTTCCTAATAATGTGGCCAAGGATACACAAGAAATACCTTCTTAGTGCCTAGGCTATTTTCTAGCATCATGGTCATATAATGATTAAGAAAAATTGAAACCAATACTCTATTTTATAATGTCGTGGTCATATAATAATAAAGAAAGCTCTTCACTATATCATGACCTTTTCTAGTATCACAACCCCTTGTGAAGAACAAGAATAAAAATGGACAAAGTTGTAGCCACTTCAAAATGTCCCAACTTTGTGTTATAAAGATATTAGATGAAAGTCATCATCATTACCAGCACCATGACTTTGTGTTATAGAATGTTTGGGATTCATTCTAGAATCATGATTATTTTCTAGAGTCGTAACCTCAAGCTTAAGAGATGAAGGCCAAAATTATAATATTTTTTGAAAGTTATGATTTCACACTTAGAGTGATGTAGTATTTTTTTTAATATAAAAGAGGAATAAAAAAAATTCAAGGATCTTTCTCTCAATTACTTTTCTCTCTCTAAAGCCACTATAACTACCAAACCCCAAGGGGTGAATTTCTCACTTCCTGGAGGTTCTATATTTAGCAAGTGATACAAGACTTAATGTAATCTCTAGAGTTTGTGGGTGCAACTCTGGGACTCCCCTTCTCGAGGGTAGATTCAAAGATTTTACCAAAATAGTATGCGGTCTAGCATTTGTATAAATTGATATATGTGATGTGATAATGCTTTCTTTTTCTTATTAATGTATGAGTTTGAATTATATTACCTTATGGATATTAATGGATGAATAATTATATATAATTTTAACTATGGTTTTTACTATTTGTAGGTTTGTATGAGATTATCATTGTAGATAGTGACTGAAAAACTATAAGGCTCACTCATGCATATGATAGGAAAGAAGTGATAACACTTTTGACTATGATGCATGAGATAAGCCTATATATTGAAACCCATAATTTGGATATATTAATCAATGCAAGTATGGTACTTAATAAGCCAAAAGTGTGAATATTTTTACACATCTTAAAAGAACTAGTTCTTTATTAGGATTGATGTTATATAAAATTTTATTTTAAGGAATTCACATTTAATGTGTGACTCACATCTATCATCAAGAAGGATGGTGATAGAAAATTATCGGGACATGCATGAGTATGTTATGATTCACAGGGTGGTAAGAATCCTTGTGAGTTGCTTTTACTCAAATGATTTTGATCGGTGAAACTTGAGAAAAGCACATATTAATTATGTGAGTATGATACTTATGAAACTAAAAGTGTAAATGCTTACAAATAATATCAATTTTTAGCCTCTATGACACCTAAGGCTCAAAGAAGAAAATTATTCATATTAAGTAATTGTCAATGATAATTAATAAAGTTGTCTAAAAGGTATAAGCTTATTAATGACTCTTTAACATAAATGATTTAATGTCTTGGTGATGACATACCAAGGGGACATCAATGAAAGAAAACTACGAAGCGACCAACCACTAGTGGGATGGGCTCAATGATAACAATCATTTTATATTCCATTAGGAAAATGAGTCATTTCACAATAACCTAATATTTATTCTTTATTTAGACATAATCTAAATCAAGCTAATATAAACATCCAACACATAGATCAAATGAATAAACTCATTGATTTAAGATTGTTTTATAATTTGAATATTTATTTTACTAGAAATGAGTTATTTCATTGTTCAATAATCAAACTTATGATATAATTACTATGGGATCGATATATAGACGAAAGATAAGAATTCATGTTCAGATTGGGTAATGTTTTAATATTTAAAAAATTACCTAAATTTTTAAAATTAAAGAAAAAATATACTAAAACTTAAAATATTTATGTTTTGCTACACTCAAAATCATAAACTAAAGTTTACCTTGATGTGTATAAAAAAATTCATATTCTAAACCCACCATTTCAAATTCAAATATTACATTTCAATTCAAAAGCAATTACACAAAAAATGAAAATTACATTTCAATTCGAATTTTGAAATATGGTTTCCCAACAACAAAAACCATTTTTCATTTTTTAATCAAAAACTTGTGTGTGTGTGTGTGTGTGCATCAATAAGTCTGTGTGTGTGTATTTTATTTATTTATGTATAAGTTTATGTGTATAAATATACAATTATATATAAACCTATATATATTAACCTATATAGCATACATATTTTGGTGCATTTCTTTGTAAATTATTAAATATTGAATTTACTTATGATATTTTGTTGCTCCTATAATTATGAGTTTATAGTAAATGAAAAGATATTCCTTCCAAATTCCTTTGATTTTTTTTTTTTGATTTTTATTTTATCCACTTCTTTAACATCACAACACATATTCATTAAGCGTTTCTGGAAAAGAAAGTTATCATAAATTAAAAATATTTTGAAAAATTATACTTTAAAATAAGTGTGCTCTCATGAAAATTAAGTAATATTCTCACATTTTTATTTTACTTTATTTATACATCATGAAATTATATTTTAACTAATATATATTATTTATTCTTTTAGAATGTATCATAACACATAACTTTATTTAGAAAATATATTTTCAATTATATTCAGAAACTATGAAAATTATTATCAAAAATTATGAAAATTTCTTACATTGATCAAAACTAAATTATGTGAAACTACGATTGCAAATTCATATCTTGAAGTTATGAGTGCTCATAATCATAAATTATGAGATGCATCACCACAAAATATTTACATAGCAAAAAATAATGCAAGTGATCCCTAATTTCTTTTAGATTATATCATATAATTAGAAATTATAAAAAATTATTTTGTAATGACAAAAGCTATAAAAAACAAATAGCTCATGACCTGAAGCTATATGCAAATTTGTACACATTTTATCACAAGATAATCATAACATGTAGTAATAATTTTTAATTTTGTATTGATGCATATTTAAATCCATATTTATAACATTAAAATATAATAAAATATGTGACTACTGTGTTTCCATATTATTTAATTAGTGCAATATTCTATTAACTTATTTTTATTGATTAAATTATTTTTCTAATCAAATATTGTATATAGTTTTTAGATAATGTCAAATTTAGTAAAGTTTTAATTTATTATTCTTAATATTTCATTCAAAAACTAATTATCTTAGGATCTAGATACGATAAATCTAAGATATGTCATAATAGAAAAAATAAGGGATTGAAAGTTGATATTATATAGTCAAAGATCCTTTCCTCATTTGGAATAATCTAAATAATGATATGATCTCCAATAATGACAATCTTTCTAAATTCATGCTCTAAATAAAGCCCAGATCATGGACATTATCATAATCATGGTTGTGGGTGAAACAATTCCTCATATTATAGTAGTTATTATTCTCATAATCGAAAGAACATTCAAGATACTAGCAGAGAAATAATTTAAATGAAATACAATAAAAAAAAGAACCACAATGAAAACATTTTGATGAGAATGAACATGACAAATGTGGTATAAGGGAACAATAATCTCACACTAATGATACTCCAAAATTTTAGTCAACCTCTATCAAGCCTTCATTAAACCAAAAAATGGTTATATTGAATTTCACTAAAATTGATATCTTAGTAGAGTTAACTCTCTAAAATGCTTGACTTCTTTGATGTCCCTTATAGACAAAAATGGTCATCTCATCGGTGATGAATATGCTCATTATTAATAAGAATTATGTTTAAAATTTTATTAAAGTATCCTCATTTTAATACATACAACTGTAAAGCTTATTTCTGCTTTATCTTGATATATAGTTATTTCTTATTAAATTTTCTTTTTATATTTATGTTTACAGCTATGTGTATTCCTCTCGTGCCATGATAAAAAACAACATTCAATTTAGTTTTATGTTTTGTTGATTGTGCTACACCACACATAGTCCTCCATAATAAAAAAATATAGTACCTTGATGTTAGTCAAGCTTAATATTATATTATATTAGGTCCTGAAGATCTATTTCAAGGATCTGAAAAAGTAATCATTATTTTACCTGGTGAGACTAAAATCATTGCAATGGTTCTCTTAATTATATTGAATCCAACATAAACTTTCTAGTTTCAAGGATATTCACCAAAATGAATGTTATATGAAAGTATGAAAAAAATCATTAGTGAATATTTTCTCATTACTTTAGTTATATATGAAAAAAATAGTATGTCTTTGAAACACTTCTTTCTTCTTTAGATGGATTATATTAAATGAATATCAGACCCATTGAGTCACATGCTTTCATGAATTAATTATTTTATGACTCAAGAAATTCTAAGAATTGGCATTAACATTTTGGTCATCTAGGATTTTCTAAGATAAAAATATTTTATATTAATAAAAATTATTTTGGGAATCCCTTAAAGAACAAAAAAAAATTAATGTGCAAATATTATAAATTTGGCATTGCCTCACAAGAAAAATTAGATCATTAAATATTATGGTTGATCATGAATCATTAACCTTTTCAAAGCATATCCAATTTGAATTATGTGGGCCTGCTTGTTCACCTAGTGCACATTTTCTTACATTCACTAAAAATATTGCCTTTGTTTGTATATTCACTAAATTAACTTAACACATTTTTTGTAAAAACTTCTCTAAGACATTCATTGATTAACTTATATCCATTGGTATTGATTATGAACTTCTAGTAAAACATACTCATGCATAGAATAATCTAGTTGAATCTCTTATCAAGCATTTGCAATTTATTAGAAGACCTTCGCTTTTGAGAAAAAAAAATGTTGTAATCTTCTTGGGGACATGTCTTTCTTCATGTTGCCACTTTAATCTGAATTTACCATCTAGCTAATCATTTTTCTCGCCTTTACAACTATTTATATGTTCCCAACCAAATGTTTCATAATACATATCTTTGGTTGTTTTGTTTATTTTGCCATAACTCCACCTCATTAATCTAACTAAGGTCCTCAGTGTCAACTTGGTATATATGTTGGCTTCAATTATTCATCTACTATCTACTATCTTGAAACATTAACTAATGATCTTATATTAGTGTTTTGGATTATCAATTAATGAAATTTTATTCCAGACATTAGGATGAGGTAAATATTAGGATGATATCTCACAATTCCATAAGAATTTTGAGATATCATTTGGAATGTATCCGTATTGTCTAATTTTGGCCCTCATAAAAAATAATATGTTCTTGAAGGTTTAAATATTATTAATTTGCAAGGACGTAGATATTAGTTACTAGATGTCATTATAGATATAAAGAATATAACAAAATAACATATATCAATTGTAAATATTTAGCATTTATTAATTTCCTTGTTGGATAATAGAAGAATATCGTGCAACTGAAGCTAAGGCATGACTAAATCATGGTAAGACTTATTGACTGAAAATATTTAGTTTTTTAAAAAAGAACAAAAACAACATATGAAAAGCTTGGTATTCTTGAGGAGATTTCCAACTCAAAGTGTATATCGGTAGAGAATGAAACTCAACTTGATTAAAATAAAGCTCCTCAAGAGGCGAAAATTCAATAATTTTATATTAATGAGATTTGAGTACCTGATGTTGAAAAGGTCATTATGAGTCTCATGGAAGAAATAATGAACCATAGTAAATTTATGAAAGCCAATATATTTTAATTTCAATTGGCTATAAACATCTTGGAAAATTATGAATATCAAGAACCACAAAGTATAAATAATTTTTGAAAAGGTAATAATTAGCCAAAACAAAAAGAATCAATCCAATCATAACTAAACTCAATAACAAAATGAGGGGTATTTAGAACAATAGTTCAAACACCGAAAAACTCATAAATACTAGGTCTATGGTTCATTACTAAACTTGTTTTATTTATTTATATATATTTTAGAACAATAGAACAATAGTTCAATCATAACTAAACTTGTTTGATATATATATATTTTATTTATTTATTTATAATGAAATTAAATGAGAATAATGAATTTGCAAAATATAAAAAATAACTTGTTGCTTAATGTTTCTCATAAATACTAGGTCTAGATTATGTGGAAATGTATTATCATATAATGGAAGCAATTATTTTTTTGATAATTGATGAGTTAGATGGTCTTAGAAGGTTTAGATATGCATCATATAGTTAGTGTTTTAAGCATATTTATATGGATCCATAGTTACTAATACACACAGACACACACATATATCACACACACACACGTGCGCACAATCCCTAAGGGATTAAACTTTCTTGAAATGATAAATTCAATATCTCAAAATATGTATTCAGTCATACTTCAGAGAGCTTTATACATATTAAAGCAATATGGATACATGTGGTTTAAATAAAGAAATCAAAAAAAAAAAGATATTGTCTCGACTTACTAATCTAGAATTGTTTAAATGGATATTAGTCTATCAATCAGCATACATAGAGTAGTATTAAAATAATTTTAATGGATACATGAGCTTTATATGGTCATTCATTTACATGAAGTGAAAAAAAAATTATTTCATCCTAAAGAAGAATATGAAGAATTTCTTGGTCCTTAAGCTCCATATCTAAGTACAATTTATATCTTAATGTATCTTTCAGTTTCTACTAGACTAGATGCAACAGTTTTGATCAATTTACTAGCAAGATATAGTTATGTTATGACTAAATGGATTTTAATTGACAATAAACACGTATTATGATACCTTTATGGTATATATTCAATTCATGCACTATAGTGTCTTTCATATCTTCAAAAAGCTAGATCTCATATTGAATATGTTTTTACTTATGGGAATTCAACAATATCATAGAGACTAGTTAAGAAAAAAAATAGTTGTCACTTAGTCAAATCATTTAGAAGTATTATGAATGCATTAAGTGAGTAGTGAATATGTATGGTTAAGATATGTGATGAAGTATATTCAAGAGTGCTATGGATCATTATATGCCAAAGATAATCTAACAATAATGAATGAAATAATATTGTGTGTATAACTTAATCAAAAAAATATAAATTAAAGGTGATCAAACTAGACATATTTACAAAGTTGTTGCATACATGGAAAATTCAAAAGAATGATGCAATCAATGATCCACAAATAAGAAAAATTTATAAACTTACTGGCCCATTCAAAAAATTTCTCCATGCACCAACATTCAAGAAATTCATTTATCAACTTAGAATGCATTGAATTAAAGATATCAAAATTGAGATATCAAACACAACAAAAGCATGTCATCATAATGAGGTGCATCATCAAAGAATAATAGTGTATTGTGATCATTTTTACATTGTTTGTGTTTTGTTCCAATTGGTTTAGTGGTAAGGTTGTTGATATGGTAGTTCTAACAACTCTTTTCAAAAGTGGTCATTCAAATGAAGTGTTATAAATATATGTAATATTGTGAATGATGTTTTAGTTACCCATGAAGGCATGAAGTCTTTATGGTGACAATCAAGCTTTTTATATTTTTTTGTATAATATTAAATTTTGTATTTATTATTATATTTCCAAAATTTTATAAATAGGATATCTAGATCAATGAAAATATGTCCCTTTTAGGATTCATATATAATCTTGTTTTGCTTCTTAGTCCCTCTTCAACATTAATTTTATAACACATTTTAAATTGATTGCCTTCAATTACTATTTATGTGGTCATAAGAATTTATTATATGATAAATAAATTTATGTAGATTAATGAAAAAATTTCTATTTTCACTAGTTATGAATATATTTTTATTTTGGAGGTACAATTTTTTCATGATGTTTTTATAGTGGAAATGAACACACTTTTTCTTGCCTTCTATGAAAATATTTGTTCTATAAAATTGTATTTCTTGAAGATATATTTTATGTGGTATGTATAGCTATAGCTTGTGGCATAAAATTTTTCAAAATGTTTTCAATAGAATCTAATCAGTTTCATGGTATATTTTTCAAATACAATTTAAATAGTTGTCAATAATTTAATTTTTAATATATTATGATGGCTAATATTAATTTTTTTTTCAATCAATATTAAAGTGTGTTCACGTTCTTACTTTTGTATTTTTCATTAATGCTTTGAAAATTACTATTTAAATATGTTTTTGAATTTATTTTGACACTTATATAGTGAATTAATTAAACGGCACACATATTGATCAAATATTAATATTTAAATGTTATTCTTGGTATAATTTGAATATAACAGGTTGTATATTATGAAAATAATGATGTATATATTTCATATATTTCACTACTATACAAAACTTATAATCTATTAAGATAAATTTTTATATGGACTCATGTAATATATTTATAATTATTATTAAATGTAGCAATGGAACTTTGTTGAATCTAAACTGAATTAGTTTCAAATTATTTGAATTACAAGAATATATGTTAGGACAATGAGTTGGATTTACATAATTATATAAAATTATTTTCAACTCAAGTTGAGTTTGATAGAAATTTTTCAACATTGAACCAATCTTGAATATAAATAATTATTCTTTAAATATTTGATTATTTATATCTTAGTTTAATAAGATATCTACTCATCATTCTGGTATCCGCTCATCATTCTGGTATAATAATTATCTTAGTTTAATAAGACATAGTGAATGTACATCCTAAGGAAAAAGACAACATGCATAAGATATCTGCTCATCATTCTGGTATAGAGATTGATAATCTTATGAGGGAGTTATCATAAATGTCTATCCTTTCGAATAATAAGAAAGTCTATTAAAGGAGATGAATTTACCTAAAAAGATGAATTTATTCTAAAAATTGGTAAATCAATTGATGCCTAGGATATTCATTTTCCTTCTAAAAAAGCTACATACATATTTTAATATCTATTATCCTTTGATGACTTTTGGAACAAATAAAGGGAGAAAAATATGATTTTCTTAGTCCAAAAAAAAAAAGAATAACAAAAATCTTCCAAAGGAGAAGATACATTGCGGTTAAAAAAAAATTTATTTTGCTTATTACACAATGCAATAATTTGGTGTGACATAGTTATATTCACACAATTGAGGGGGTAGTTGGGTAGCAATCTTAAAGATTATACACATATTACTCATCACTCTTATTTGTGTTTTTGTCATTAGATAATTATATCCAATGAGAGAAAAAAAATTAATTGGTATCAATATGGTATCAAGTTGGGACAATTTGTTGCACATGACACATTACCTTATATTCTTGTTTACCTTTTTATTATCTTCTTTTTATTATCATTATGCTTGAATTACTATTGACTAAATAAATTTTGAATTAACTATAGATCTTTCTTTCTTTCTTTTTTTCATGAAGTATCTTATATTTGCAAATTGAGTAACACATAAATACTATAAAATAGATTATATAAGATGGTGATAATTTGTTTTTAGTTTATTTGTTGATTAGTTTAGCTGGTATTTATTTTTAGTTATGAAAAATTGTGTTCTAAGATTGTAAAAGAGAACATGAGTTTTTATCTATGTTGGAAATATAGGAAAACATACTTATAATTTTCCCATACTTTTCTAAAATCCATCATTATATAGGCTACTTTACTATTGATGATCAAAGTTGAGATTTGCTAAGAAGCTCGAGTATGTAGTTGATATTGAATTTGGACTAATTCTAGATTGATTTTGGATTGATTCTAGATTGATTCAACTTCGGTTGTATATTATTTTTTAATAATTAGATTTAACCATTCATGTGTCAACAATCATTTTAAATTTTCAAGCAAAGTTTAATGAGATAAATAATGAAGGTTGGTAAAAACTAGATTTGTCTGCCACTTGATGGCCACATGTTTTGAAGATAAATGGGTCAGCTAGATTTTCAAGCAAGTTTACTAAGATAGTACTAGGTCAATCTTTGTAACATATTTGTTTCTTAATGGATTGATAGATCAATTGAAAATCTTTTAGTTTTTTATCATGTTGAAGTGGCTTGCTAGATTTTTCTCTAAATAGCATTCTCACAAAGAAAAAGAAAGAAATAACTAACTCTTAAAAGAATATATAAGAAACATAACATGATTCAATACATGATTATTAGAACTTCTAAGTACATAAGCATTTATAGTAGAAAAAGATTGATATAAACCACACAATACTTGATGCGATAAAAACTTATCAACAACACACCAAGCTTTAACATCAACATAATTTGGAGCATAAAAAAAGTACCTACCCCTAGTAGACAAAATATAGCATTGAATATTACACTTGTGCAAGGAATTGAGTTGATATTGGGCTTTCAACTTAATATGTTGTGGTTACAATATTTTTTTCACTCTTGACAACGAATTGTCTTCTAGTTAGTCAATGTATTGGTTTTGGACCATGGTACTCCTACAAATGTTGAACATTGAAATAGAAATAGAATATCTTTTTGATAAATCAATGAAATAAGATTTGTAAATAATCCTTTGGAGGATGCAAAAAGGTCCAATCTTCTTCTTCATAAATATGTTGTATTCTGTAGCAGGTCATAATTTCTATGAAAATGAATCATAACATAATCATCTACATCAAAATATTCAAACCTTCGATGCTTGTTAGTGATTGGTCCTATATTTTGTAGCAAATTCTTTTAACTTTTTCTTGACTTCTACTTGAATGTTGATCACTTTATCAGTCAATTGATAAGTATTCATATTCATTCAAGGTAGCTTTGGTAAAGGAATCAAGTCTAGAATATGTAATGTAGGATGGATACAAATAAATTCAAATGGAGATTTATGAATGAAATGATTAGGCATGTTATTGTATGAAAACCTACCTTGTTGTGGGATATTATCCCATTGTCTTAGGTTTTCTTTTATCTAACATCAAAAAATATTGCCTAATGTTTGATTAATAACCATAGTTTTTCCATCTATTTATGAATGGCATGTGTTGATGAACTATCAAGTTTTGTCAAACAATTACCACAAATAACACAAAAAAAAAAATAATAAATTTGCTAATACAATCATTAACTATCATCTTTGGTAGTCCAATTGAAAGTTTGGATTAACTTTCAATTACAATCATGGCTCAATTGAAAGTTTAGATTAACCAGTGAGAGCCTTTCTCACAAAGTTTTTCTCACCTCAAATTACTGCTCAATTATAGAATGAAATATATTTGTTCCATTAAGATGAGCACATGACTATATATGACACTTGGGATTATTTTAAGGAGTTGCTTAGAAGATGGCTTCAACATGGGGTTGAGTTGTAATTTCATACCTAAACTTTCTACATTGGGTTAGACTATATTATGAGGTGCATGGTATATATGGCCATAAAAGATTCAATTATGAATAAATCACTAGAGGATACATATTAAATCAAAAATGAATCAAAAAAGTTCACCACAATTGAATAAAAAATGAAAACTCTCCTAAGAAAGCTCGACGCCCATGAAGAAAAGAGAAGAGGGTCAGAAAAGTTCACCATTTTGCATCCACATGAATCGGTAGACTTATATCCTATTTATCAAATGAAGGAATATAATGGAATTCAAAATAAAAGGTATGTGATTTGATCTAATAATAATGTCCTACCACGTTATGATTTGAATATGAGATATCATGAAATTTTTCATATAGAAACAATGGGAGTGGACTATAGAATATTAGGATATTCAAGAAAGTTTGGGAACAATGTTGTGATGTATAATAATCAAGGAGGTTCAAGCTTGAATTTTCGACTATCATGAAGAGAAGAGAAGACAGCCTGGGAAGAAAGCATGGATGTCATCTTAATAGAATTGATAAAAAAAATGATAACCAATGCACTCAAATGGAGAAACTAAAATCAAGATTGAATCAAATGAGTTTGGCAATGAGAAATATCAAAAATCAAATTGGATAATTGATGTTATCATTGAAAGGGAAAAAAATAAATGAACTTCAAAATAATGCTAAAGCAAATTCAAAAAATTACTCATCCATATTACTTAAAAGTGGGAATGAGCTATATGGGAAATGTATTGAATAACATCATTATGGAACTTCTAGAGCTAATAACAATGTGACTTTTGTAGCTCCAAGATGTCTGGCTCCCATTGAAGAGAGTTCAAAGGATAAATAATCTAATATCATGGCAGCTAATACTAATAAAGCCATTACTCCATAGAAAGTGAAAGCCTAAATCTCACTCCAAGTTGCAAAGGAAATAAATAAATAAAGGAATGAATAAAGGTTACCTAATGATATGGAGATAAAGAAATGAATCATAATAAAGCTAAGAGTATATTTTTGATGAATCTTTTATTTTCACAATATTTTTGAAAGAAAAAATTGGATAAATACTTTTAAAAGTTTCTCAATCTATTTTGGAAACTAGAAGTGAATATGGTATTTATTGAAGCCTAGCTCAAATGCTAAACAATATATAAAGTTTATGAAAGATATAATAAGTAATAAGATGAAGTTAAATATTTATGGTATCCTGAATATAATTGAGAAGTACAGTGTAATAATTCAAAGAACACTTAAGAGAAAATTGAAGGAACTTAAAAGTTTTATTATACCTTATACTATTCAAGACTATACATTTTGGAAAGTATCATGTGATTTGGATCAAGTATCAACTTGATGCCTTTGTCAATTGTACAAAGATTAACTTTTAGGAAAATTACTCCTACATCTATCTCTCTCCAAATTAGCTAATCAAATTATCAAGTACCTAGATGAGATTATGGAAGATGTATTGGTTAAGGTGGATATCTTTATTTTCTAGTAGATTTTGTTGTATTGGAATTGAAGGAGAACAATGAAATGCTATTAATATTTATGTTCATGGGACAAGCCCTTATCGATGGGAAGAAAAAAAAATTCTTTCCATGTTGATGAGGAGGAAATAAAATTTAATCTTTACAAAAATTTATAGGGTCTAGATGATGATGAGATAGGTTGTTATAGAATATACAATCTCTTGTATACAATAATGTAATAACAAGTAGACTTCCATTGCAAAGATTTTGTATAAGAATGTTAGCTAGATGAAGATGAATGATATAAAGTGGAAGAACAACTTTGAAGATCTAAAAGTGATGAAGGCAAAGAATATGATGAGGAGAAACTAATTTGAAGTTGTAAAAATGAGGAAAATGAAGAATATGACTACTATGAGGTCATAGCTTTCTTTAAATGCATAATCTTGGAAGAATCATATGCTAACAACTTCAAGAAAGCTAAGGAAACAATTGAAAAAGATAAAGATGAGACCAAAACCATGAATACTTTAATTGAAGACAAGGTATCAGCTATTCATAATACTACAACATTGATGTTATAAAATAAATGGCTACAAAGAGTTCAAAGATTAGGCCATGGTTGTGAATAGTACCATAATTCTGGGGTATAAAAACAAATTGGTTGAGAAAACATAAAGACAAAGACATGATTATGCACAATATTAAGACTTTGAAGTTATAGAATGAAAAAAGTAAGGAAAAGCTAAAAGATAAAGCTGTTATTTTATTCAATGCTGTGACATTGGGAATTTATGAAGAAAAGAACTAGGGTAGCATAGAAGAAGAAGCAATTATATTTGAAGCAAGACCAAATTAATAAACAAACAATAAAGAGGTCAACAATACACTGATAAGTTAGTCTGGACAACTCAAGAATTTTATTTTTCATATGTATGATATTATAAATATCTATATCCACAACATAAATAATTGTATAACCTCAATGACTCATGAGTATAATCACGAAACTCAAACCCCCATCATGATTGTCAATTGACAATATCTATATTTATATGGGCTTTTCTGTTGCAAAAATAGAATAACGAATGATTCACGATGGAAATTATCCCAAGCAAAAGTACTCGTCGCAAAAAATTAATGAGAAATTATAATTCCCTAGCAAATTTTTTAACGAATGAAATTTCCTAGCTAATTCTTTTTTTCCCTTGATAATTTTGATTGTAATTAAGAATAGTAATTAATATTTTTTGACTAAATATATACAGATAATTCTCTAGCTAAATTGGCAAAGAAAAATTCTCTATCTATTTTCATTCTAAAGCTATTTTTACAATTTTTTTTACAAAAAATTTAATTACATATTTTTAAATTTTTATATTAAATTGAATAAAAACATATACAATAAACCATTTTTTATAATTAACAAAAAGCAAAAATAGTTCAAAAATTATTCTGATACAATTGTTACATAGGTAAAACAAAAATATATCATATGCATATAATCATTTAAAACAAAATCATCATCCTAATCATTAGATAATGCATTTGTGTTATGCTCTCCTGCATGGTTTCTCTACTGGAACTCTGTGTGCTATATGTCTCGTAAAGACCACAAACTATGACTCCATATAGAACATCTATTGTTGTATTACATCTGGTATTGCGTAGAAAAATTATTTTGAACTTTCTGAACGAACATTATTATCAACATTGAAATCACGAATCTAAGCCACAATATTATAAACTAATGAAAGGTACACTTTAAACACAAAACAAAAGCAAACACACATGAAGGAAAATATTTCTTAATTTCTAGATGCGCTAGATAACCAAATCCAACAGCTAAAGCATCTACAACAAGTTTATCTCCCAATTTCAAGCACTTTGCTAATACCTTTTCATTCTTTTCAAGGGTTGCATATATGAAATAGTACTTATCATCGAGCATGTTCCCATTCTTGATCTATGCTTCCTCTACAAATGCAAATAGAGGCTTAGATTTTTTACTGAGAAGATGATGAAGTAAAGTTATGAAAATAAAAGAAGAGAGAAAACTAATGAACGAAATAACAAACCAAAAAACTAATTAAATAATATAGTGCAGCCAGAAGAAGTAATTAGAAACAAATACAAAAATGATAACCAACATTCAATGAGAAATCGAATCATGCAGTATTTCTCGGAGATGGGTTCCCAAGTCCGAGTCCAACACCATCTTCTTCTTTTTAGAATTAAGGATCAAGACACTCGATGAAGCCTCCAAGCGTCTCACCCTGACCCCAATAGCTAACTCATTTTATTATTCCGAGACACCACACTTGTGTCCCATGTTTCCCTAACGAAGATGAATATTTCTTCCTTATATCCAACAACTCAAACCTAGAAAAATAAGATGATGCCATCAATTGAATAGATACATAAAATGATGCACAAACCAATTATCAACTTTTTTATTAACAAGAATACTAACACATAAAAATAATAGACACCCAATGTAAGGTGAAATATAAAGAAAAGCAGCAAAATCAAATGAGAATCAGTTGCACGAACAACTGGAGCAAAATGGAAGAAAAGGAAGGGAGCTTTGCCTATCCATCATGCACTCTTGTTGTTGTAGTTGAGCAACCAGCACCAGCATCAAAATGGACACCTTAATAAACAAACACCATCAACAAGCACCACAACTGGGAGGTGGGCTGCACTAATTTGTGTTGGCTCGTAGTAAAGGAAGTAATCTGGCATTCTTTTGGTCTCACATGGCTCTCCTCTTCCCGGCGCAGGCTCAAACTACATCAATTTTAAGGCTCAAACTGCATCAATTTTAAGGCTCAAACAGCATCAACACAAACACAAAAATTGTCATTTCGTAGCAGAAACATTTCAAAAAAACAAAATCAAAATCAAAATCAAAAACTTTTTGTTCATGGCCCCAATTATAGCAATCCATGACAAACTAGTGAGTTCGAGCAATAAGCAGTAGATTATTCATCTGGTTAAACTAGTTAAAGATGTCCTGCAAAAAAAGGATGGCGAGAGTTAAGGTGAAGGAAAAGCATAAGCAAATCTGATTTCTTACTCAACCAAGGCAATCAAGGGAAAATAATCAAATAGATATATGAAAATCTTTTAGACGTTAGCATTGCCATACTTTCGTAGGCACTTGTCATAAAATCCATAAACTTCAGATATCTGCCAACTTTCATGATTTATTCCTTAGGATTGTGATCCACTGTGGATTAAGCACTTTGAGAGCTACTAGGAGTGAGACTATCTCAACTGAATAATCTTCACGATCAACATAATTCTACATCAAACTCAACGTATGAGACAACACACTTTTTTTAATGAAAGCAAAGAATCATGGTCAGGTTAGTCGGCCAAGCAAAGAACAAAACCAGAATCAAGAACAATGATGCCACTAGATAAATCTCCTTCTGTTTAGCTACACATAGGAAAAAATCATGTGCTCGCAAGTTGCTCACTGTTCCGTCTTCATGAAGTGAGAAGATAAGAGCTTTGAGACTGCAAAATCTTATGAAAGACTTGTGTTGGAGTAGCTCTTTCAACTTATCATCGCATATTATTCTTCACCTATCTGATGGATCTTTTTAAAAAACAAGAACATTTAACAATTAATTGAAATTGATGAATAGTGCCACGGCATCTCATCGGGGGGAGGTGAAGATGATGGATGTTGGCATAGCTATAGATTATTTTTTTTTATATAGTCACACATCTTCTTTACAACATTATAATGAGATAATGCATCTTCACCTGTACCAAAAAAATTTATGAGAGCATTTAAAAGAGGAACAGGATGCTAGAAATCTAGAAGTTTTCTTCTCTTGTTTCTCTCTTGGCTTTGATTCATCATCCGAAGCTGTGAGGCATTAATATTTATTTTGACACATTATAAATTGACTTCACCATGACATATTTAACCCTAAAAAACTTTTACTTGTCTCATCTCCTTCCTCCCTTTTCTTTGATTCCTTGTTCTTTAAAATAAACAAAAACCAAAAACAATTCAAAAATAATTCTTATACAAAAGTTTCATAGTTAATTCTATGGTATGTGTTTGATATTTCTTCACTACATACATACGATTCAGTAGCCTCATTTTAGTTTATGTTCAGAGCCATTGTACTTTTCTCATGATAAATCCAAACAAATTAATTTGATACAAATGACATATTTAGCCACTTGGTATCTAATAGTATTTATACATGAAAAGATATATTCTGACACTTGTGGTTATTATATGGACGATTAATTTCATCTCCATCCATCCATCTTGATTGACTACACACAAAGTTGATGAAAGTTTTTAGCTCACTCAAAAAATCTTTATTCAAAATTCCATTCATGAACCTTTTGTATATCTACTATTGATTTGAACTCATTTTATCCTATTATATTTGCAAATAATAATGCTCAATCATAATTATGAATGAAACATACAATGACTTCAAATAATACTAATAATTAAATAAAATAACTTACATATAAATATGCAAAGATAAAATATCATGAATATTTAGGCAATGTGTTTGCAAAATCTACATGAAGAAACAGAGCATTTATTAGCATGCTAAAGATTAAAATATATTACGCTATTGCTTGACGAGGGAGCAAACCATATGTAAGGACAAGAAACGGAAGCAAAAAAGAAAGGAATTGAAAGTTTGAAGGAGTAAGCTTCTCACTTCTCAATGAAGATCAAATACCAAAATTTCTACTGTAATTCAACTCAATCTTTGAATATTAAAATAAATAGGAAAGAAAACATTAATGGAATGAAGATCCAATTCCAAGAACTCATGGAAAATTAATTAATGAAGAATTCAGACATGAACAAAATCATATTTGGACTATAAAACACATCATACAAAGTATTCAACTAGAAAACATAGATGTGAAATAAGCTACAATTACAATTTCTAGCAATACAAATATGGACTGATTAGAGATACAAACAATTACAGACATTAACATTAACATAATTTGTGTAAAACTACAATCAAAAGATAGTTTGGTAAAAAAAACTTACATACACATCAATTAATACCTAATCAATATGAAGGATGAGAACTTATTAATTTAGCAAAAATTATAGATATGGCCATCACTTAAAAATTTTTGCTGATTAGATATTAAAAAAAAGCTAAATTTTGGCTAGAGCAACCTGAGAGGACTATTTTTCACAATGCCAAAATAGTTAACGAGTAAATCAACCAAATGACCACATTACTTTTTTAAAAGCTTCTAAAACAGGTTAATTAATTTCATCAAACAATTACAAGGCTATAATTTCAAATAACTTAATAAAATCTTTTAATATACTCATATTATAATTTTACACAAAAACAAAAAGTTACAAATATATAAATGACAAAAAATACAATGATACACATAAATACAAACAAAAAACTATACATACATACATACATACATCTGTGTGTGTGTGTGTGTGTGTCATATATCAAGAGTATAATCATCTATACTAAAAAATTTATAAACATATGCTAAATCTAGAATAGCTGAAAAGAAAAAAAAATAAATGAAAAACAAATGTTATATCAAGAGTATCATATATCAAGAGTATTATATTAGATGATGTATTTATCTTTAATTTATATGTTATATTATGCATTAATGATAATTTTTGATTTTTGTTTATCTTTAATTTTTTATTACTAAATGTTGAATTTATCAAAAGATATACTACTAGAATAATATTAAATTTAAAATATCACACCAATAGTAAAGATATTGTTTCATATGGAGATTTATGATCCAATAAATAATTTTGATTAAAAAACTTTACTTTGATATATTGATTCTCAGTAATAATCTCAGAATCAACATTAGATGATGTGTTTCATTTTGTTTGATTTTTTTATTTTTATTTAGTTGTATAATATTATTTATGATTATTTCTAATTTTTTGTATGTGTGACAAAAAAATTGATAATTTTTGTGTACAAGAGTATATTAGTACACATGATTCATTGTAAACAAAAAAATGTGCATGTAAAACAAACAAGACTGCACTAAATAAGCAACTTCACATGCACCACACATCTACTACTTTGGATGTATATACTATATGCATATTTTTTTTAAAAAAAAGAATGACATACTCTATTACTAATCAAATTATATATCATATTACTCATGTGAACAATATATAATGAAGGAATAATTACTTATTATAAATGTATACATGAAATAAGTCACCATCCATGGCCAGTGTGCTTTGAGAATGCATGGTATCTTGCTCTTCTTTGAATTTAAAAAATTACTGTACCCTACTTTCTTTTTCTCTTATTAGCATTTTATTCGTCATCTTTTACTATTCTTCTTTGAATTTCAGAGCTAGCACACTTTCTTTTGATTTGAAATCCATTAAAATTTTAAAAAATAATCATTAGAGAAAAAAACTTCACACTTCTAATTTATCATTAACAAGAACTCAATAAAAAAGTACCATCTAGATCACTACCAATTTTAAATTTGCAAACCTCATTAATTTTTCAATAAATTACAATGAAAATAAACAAAAAAAAACATTCAGAGAGAGAGAGAGAGATAGATAACCATTGATAAATAAATACATAGAAACATTCTTTGTTTGATACGTAGAGGCGGCCAGATGGGGGAGAGATGGGTCACAGACGAAAAATATTAGAAAACGAAATTATTTTATATTTAACCATAAATTATATTATTACATAAATAAATACATTTATGGTTAATAGTTAAAAAAATTTGTAAGGTTATTTTTTATAATATTATTTATAAATTAATAAAATAAATTTCAGAAATAAAAAAATTAATTTATGGTTATAACAATGGAGAAAATAAATAATATTACTAATAACCATGAAACTATTTATTTGTAATTAAATTTTCATATTTTTTTATTTATTAAAAAAACATATTATTTCATATAACCATTGATAAATTGTATAAATGTATAACAAATACAAAATTTATAACATCTTAATAAAAAAAAATAAATAACCAAGTAAATAATGAATAAGTGACATATCAATATTATTCAAACAACTAATAAAATATCTGACCATAATAAAAAATATATAATATTAACATTATCCAAAAAAATAAAAATAAAATTTATTTACTTAAAAATATAACTCATTAAAATAATACTACAAATAAATCCATTAATAAAAAAAAACAAAAGTAACCAAATTTGAATTTGTATATTACTATAACAAATGATTTATCATATTACACATCATTATTGTGTATGCATTATAGAGATAACAAATGATTTATCATATTACTATAACAAATGATCTATCAACTTGTATATTTACTTAAAAATATTCTTCTAGTCTATGATATTTCATTTCTTCATATGATATATACATTATAGAGATAATCTCTTGTGTATGCATACAAGCATCATATTGCACATTACTATTATCTTAATTGCACATTTATATTAAAGTTTAATCTTTTATATATAAAGGCATATGATTATATATATATACAAGTGTTTAGATATAATGTTGTTTTTAAAATATTTTTATAAATGTTACATATATATAAATATATATATGCAACACTTATATAAATATTATATAGTATAATATCACATTTATATAAACATTATAAATATTATATATTTATATAAAAATTTATATGTTATATAAATGTTTACAAATATGTATAAACATTTTATATGTTATATAAAAAATTATATAAATGGATAGTTTTATGTAAATGTTGTATGAATATTTATAAACATTTATACATTTGGATACATATTTATATATAATATTATAAGTTTATATAAACATATCAATGTTTATATATACTATAATACGTTTATATATATTAAAGTATATATATTTTATATATAATGTCATATAATTATATAAATGTATAAAAATATATATATAATGTTATCTATTTATAATATTGTTGGAGATAATCAAAACAAAACCCATAAACATTGTGTATTTTTTCTTAATTTATAGAAGCATAAAACATTAAACAAATTTATTTTTCTTAAGTTACAGAAGCAAAAAACAATAAGCATACATTTAGTATTTGAAATCCATAAAACCCTAAAAAAGTAATCAGTAAAAGTACAAAGTTTACACTAATCACATGTTGTTTCATTAATTGTGGAGAGTCAAAATCATATAAGTGATGTGAAAATAGAAAAAAGAAGAAGAAAAATTGGGGGAAAATTAAAAAAAAAATTAAAACCGATTAATCTGTATAAATCAAACTCCGCCAATGAAAATCAAATTAAGAGAGTCAAAGAAAAGTATTTAGTATTTTGAAGGAAAAGAGCAATGATAATCTTACTTGGTAACAAGAAGAGGTAGAATTTGTAGGTGCTCCTATAGTCTCGCTTTGCTTCTCCTCTCTTCCTCTTCGCAAAGATAGAAAAAATGATTTAAATACTTGAATGTCTTAGCATTTTTTTTTTCATGGAAACTATAAATACAAAAATGGATGTAAATATATAGAAAAAAAGAAGACAAAAATATAAAATAAACTAAATTATAAAAAATAATTAATTTAAATAAAAAAAATGAAATAAATTTTTATTTAACCATAAATGATATTATTTCATAAATAAATAAATTTATGGTTAATAGTTTATAAAAATTTAATGGTTATTATTTGTAATATTAATCATAAATTAATGAAATGAATTTCAAAAAAAAATTAATTAATGGTTATAAAAATGATGATTAAAAAAAATATATTACTAATAACCATGAAACTAATAATTAGTAATCAAATTTCCATAATATTTCATTTATAAAAAAAACAAATTATTTAATATAACAATAAATAAATTATATAAATGTATAACCATAAAAAATTTATAACATTTCATATTATTTTTAATTTATGGATAAATTTATAATATTATTTCATAAATAAAAAAATAATATTATATTATTACAAAGTATTTCATATATATATATATATATATTATTATTTATTTATTTATTTATGGTTATAAATTTTTAAAAATTAAATTTATTTTTTATGAATATAATATGAAATAATTATAAATGCATAAAATTTCATATTATTTGATATAATTTATAATTTATAAAATTCCAAAAATTACTTAAATTATTTTAAGTGTTTAATTCTTATATTTATTATTTTAATAAAAATTATATTAAAACTTGAATATAATAATTATATTTATTATTTTAAAATTACTTAAATTATATTTATTATTTTAAAATATAATTAGAAGATCATTAAAAAAATTATATTTATTATTTTAATAAAAATAGAATATAATAATCTAATAGTAAAGATCTTACTCAATTATTTAATTCTTATAAATTTCAAAAGAGACAAAAAATAAAACTTGAATTCAAATTAACTTATGATTAGTTTGGTAGTACTTTTCAAAAGTATTTATAGGGCAAAAATAATTTTAAGTGTTTTTTGGACAAATAAATTTCATTAGTTATATTTTAAATAATTATTTTGAAACCCTAAAAAAAATACTCGAAGTGTTCTTTTAATAACCACACTGAAATATATTTTTTTAAATCATTAAATTTTTTTTGATGTAATTAAAATATCTATGTAATTATCTTTAAATATCAATTTATTTTCATTTAAATTTTATGAAAATTTTGAATTTTTTTTATAATTTAAAAATTTTAAATCTTTTAGTAATTATTTTTTTAAAAGATTCCTATAATCATAAAAATATTTTTTTTACTTTAAATAATATAAAATTTGTTTATTCGTTAATTCAAATATTTTTATAATTTTTTTTTGTTTACTCATACAATTAATTATTTTAGCTTTTTATCAGTAGAAAATTTTAAGTTATGTTCATTTATTAATTAAGATATCTTTAAAAATGATTATAATTATATAAATAATTATTTAATGTTTTTAATATAAATATTTAAATATCATAATTAAATATTTTAGAAAAATATTTTGTATATATTTTTTAAAAATTTTATAATAATAAAAATAGTTATTTTAGTCTTTATTAATATAAATTTTTATTCGTATTTAGATATATTTGAAATTATTTATTTATAATATCATTTTTTTATAACTATAAGATGAAAAGGTATCTTTCAAGGATCGCTCATCCATAGATCGTGACAAACCTTTAATATACAAAATTACATAAAATATTAAAATAAATAATATATTAAAAAAAATTAAATCAATATAGATGAGTGATGGAAATTATCTCCATCCCAAATAGCTAGTGTTTTTTCCTAGCTAAATGCATATATTTTGTGAAAATTGTCATTTAAGGAATGATCATTTGCAATTAAATATATAATCATAAATTTTTTTTTTCAAAATATTATTCAGCAAGGGATTTTTTCTCGAGCTAATTAGCTAGGAAAAATCCATCTCTAAATTCATTTCTAAAATTGCCATCATTACTTGCATGAAAATTTATAATAATATTAGCTAGGGACATTTTTCAATCAAAAATTTCCATCTCTAATCCATCACAAATCCATCGCAAATTTGTAATTTAATGTAAAATCAAACATCTCTTGCTATTTCTTATCTAATCCCTCGCTAATTAGCTAGGGATTATTTTCCTAGCTAAATTTCCATAGCAAAATAGACATTTTCTTGTTGTGGGGATTTGATTTTAATCAGAAGCCACCATCCTTATTGCCAGCATTGTGCACTACTTTGGTGAATAATTTCTGATGCAAATTGATTTTATTTTTTTTTGACCATACTATTATGGTACAAAACTCAATTGAAAATAAAAAAAATAAAATTTGTTTGCTGGAGAAAGTATTGAGCAAAATAGTATGCAATGCCGGCAACAAGGATGATGAATATTTGAATTAAATCAAATGTCGTCATCCACAATGGTGGCATTTGAATTTATTCAAATGTCATCATCCACAACGGTAGTATTTGATTTAATTACATTTTCATGCTAGGGCTTTTCTTTCCATATTTTTCTCTTAGCATTACACTAAAGGAGACAAAAGGGATACTAAGAGTTAGAAGCCTTTTTTTATTCTATTAATAATTATCCAAAAATGGCACAATGTTAGCTAGGCATGTAAAGAGATTCTTGAAAAAATGTGTTCACTTTTTAAGTAGTTTTCCACTTAATTCATTATGCACTTCTTATAGTAAGTTGGGCTACTAAGCATTTTTGTAGATGGAGCCCTTACAATAATATAGTACTTAGCTTATATTCTTTTACTTCAAGAGAACAACTTAGTTAAAACACGTCCTTTTAGCTCTTTGTAAATATCAACATGGAAATAGCTAGGCATTTGAATTTTTTAAAATACTGCCGTTGTGGACGATAACATTTGAATTAATTAAAATTCCGCTATAAATCTAAGTGGAAGGAATGAAACTTCCACTACAAAAAATTAACACCCTTTGCAGCATCATTATCATACCATTTCATATATAAATCATAAAATCATGAAGAGTGGGGTGGGGTCAGGTCTCATAAGGACAAAAAAAACATACATATCATTCATCTTTTAGCTTAATGTAGGTACTGAACATAGCAAGGAGGACCAAATCATAGATAATGGGAACAGCTATATTTATATATTCGTATGCATTTATTTACTAAACTTGATTCCTATTCTTACAAGAATGACATTTGTGACCCAGTTGTTTGCACAACTCACATATGATCAAGGTTTTCTTCTTCCTAATGTCCATCTCATATGCAACTGAGTTGATATAGGACATCCACTTCTCATGCATTGCATTGATTCAAGTGGTACAATCATCAGACCACTATAAAAAGTCCACTCATCCTCATTGAATATTAGATGGAAAAGGCTTTCCCATCGGAACCCATATATCAAAGTCTTTCCATATGTAGTGTAGTAGCATTCCACAAACAAACAAAAATCAATACAATAATGCTAACATACTGCTCTCATATGGCTACATAAAAACCCATATATTTGAGTCTTTTAACATGTGCATTTTTTTTTCAACTAAGTTGAGGTGATGAGTTCGACATCTCCTTGATTTGACATGAAAAAAGCCCTATATATGGTCGTAAAGAACAATTTTCATCAAACCTATCTTACAACATGAGCCTGGATCTGCGCATCAACATACGAAGTGAACTACTCAATAGATGTCAATCTATTAGCTCCTAGTTTCTTTCTCACAATAAAGTAACTATTTAGATGGAAGAAGGTCAACTATACCAATGTAGTTATTAGTAAGCTACAAGCTCCTTTTAGGGCTTTGTTAAATACCTCTGAAATGTTGGTTGTCATTAACCCAGATCTTCGATCTCTGTTATGTGAAAGAGCTCATAACTGGAGTGGGATGGTCTCTAGCCATTATAGTGCTTTAGAACTAATTCTCCCAATTATATTCATATACTTATTGAATTTGAGTTCTATACTCACTAAAGTTACTCTACATACCAAATTCTTCAAAATGTTATCTTTGAACCGAGTCATGAAATTGCTTGCAAAATAATGCGTGTAACTCTAACTCCTATGATATGCAGATGGTACTTCCCAACCAAGATGAGGATCAAACATTGCTACCATGATACGTGGATGTTGCTTAGATATATTGCAAATTCTTATCTGTTGAGTCACTATATTTCTTATACATGTCAAGAACCATCCCCAACTATTAGTATTTTCGCCTTCCATAATTGCAAATGCTAATAAAAATAACTAATTATTTCTATCACACCCCATAGCAATCAATAACTTTTCTTTATACTTCCCATATAAATATATACAATCATATATCATTACGAAATAATAATATTTGAACCCTTCAATAGATGGCTTGAATGGCTAGAACACACATTGGAATATCTTAGTGTTAGGCATATTACACATGTTTTCAAAGTAAACATACACCTAGGATTTGCTTACTCAATGGCCAAGAACAAACATGGCAGCTCTATATATGACTAAAAGAAATCACCAAATAACTATCTAATTGCTTAATGCTTTTCATCCACTGCTTTTTTTATGATATTTGATATCCTCATTTCTCCATCACACTTTCTTGAATAGCAGCCATAAACAATGTGAATTGTGTCTTATTAATGCCTTATATGACTAGCAACCAATTTCGAGTCAAGTTAGTGATGGCCCAGGTTCAAATAATGATTGACACAAGTATGCGGCCTAGTATATTTGTTGATAACAAATAATAAAATAACTTTCATAAACATTGCACAAAGTTTCTATTGGTAGTGACATTCTTTTAGCCTTCTTACATCTTAAAATGAGCACTTTTTTGAGGATACAACAACGTCACGCTCTTTGGTGAGTTGTAATTGAGTTAATCTTTGCATCCTTCTGTATATTAGATTTCGAATTAAAAACTTGGTCAATAATGAAATATTTGCTCAAATAACTGATAGTATGTTGCACCCATAGAGTCCAACAACTTGCAACATCATTATCCAGGTTTTCAACATGTTGAAATAGAGGTGTTGGTAGTAGGTGATAATTAATAGAGGATGAATCATCCAATATTTCATCATCTAGGTGATTTGAACATCACAAGAGGGTGCTTGTGCTAAGACATATATCCATTGTTCATTCTCCAAAACTTGGTTAAAAAAAAGGATGCATGCCCATCAACATCAACATCTTCATCATCTCCATCAAACCTATCATTAACATCTTCATCATACTCATCATTACCTTCTTCATCTACACCGTCTTCATCATTTTCATTTAGTCTAGTATTCGGTACTGCACTAATACTAGGCCCACAACTATAGTCAGATTATGCAACATTGTAATTCTCATGAACAAATAATCTACAAGGCTACCCACAGACTAGTTCATTTGTGCCTTGACTTGAACAAATTAAATAAACAATTCAATTTCTTCAATTATTGTTATATTAACTAGATTCAACATTTGGCTTACACTACCATCATCTCATATTGGAAAAGGTTGAAACCTATTTCTACTTCTAAGGAGAGATACTTACAATTGAGTATTAATTTGAACCTTCATTTGTCAAGGTTTTTCTTTGAGTATATAATGTCAATCAAATAACTAAATGTGAATTCAACTAGTATATTTATAGGCACAATAACAGCTTTTCACCCTCATATGTGACATCTATTTTAGTCCCATCATTTGTCAATTATTGTAACGTATCACATGAATTGTTAAAACATACATATTTGACCTATACAAAATGGTCCCAAGTGAATTAAATAATATGAGAGGTCATTAGCTTGATATCAAATCAACTTTATCATAAATAAAACAATCAGTACCCTCAATTTCAATAATTGTGTCATTTTGTCTTATTATTGTTGTTGATATTTATATTTCTCCATGTTTTTTTGTCATTTAACTACATAAATAATAATTGTCTTATAACCAATTTATTAGAGTTTAAGATTTTAAAAAATTTTATAATTTAATATAATATTTAAGTTTAGTTTATAACTAGAGGCCTTGACTTCGAGCAATTAATTTGCGAGCCATCTTAAGGGCCGTCGACCACAATGGCAGCATTTGATTTAGTTCAATGTTGCCATTGTGGACGGTGACATTATTTTAATTAATTTAAATGCCACCGTCCACAACGGTAGCTTTTTGCTGAATATAATTTGAATGCTAGGAATTTTCTTTCCCCATCTTCCTCTTTTTCCCTTTCACCCCTTCTCGCCCAAGCATTAATTTGAGAAATTTACTCACAAGCATTCGATCTAGTTAGTTCTCATCTTCATTCTTAAAGTAAGTTCTTAGTTTTAATGTTTTCATCATACTTTTCTTGCAATCCTTTTTTTTTTCATTAAGATAAATAGATGAACATAGAAATATTAATAAAAAATGAACTATTGCTTAAAGTAGCATCAATTCTAGTGTAATGATCATAACTAATATTTAAATTTATGTTATCTTTAAGATATATATCATTCATATTTCAAGATAATTTATACAACTAAAAAAAGACACAAAACACAAAAAATGAATAAATTGAAAACAAGGGAAAGAAATTCTTATAAGGGTTTCTAGTGGAATAGTGTATGAAATAGTGTATGAAATAGTTTATGAAATAGTTGCATATTCTATGTAATAGTGTATGAAATGCATGATATTAGGAGATGAATTGTTTTTTTTTTGGTTTCTAGTGGAATTTATAGTTGCATATTCTAATTTTTGATCATTATTGGTGATTAAAATAAATTTTCTAAGAAAACAATCATTTTGGAAAAAAAGGCGAATAGATGACATTTATGCATGAACATGCTTAAACACTATAAAAAATTGGTTGTAAAATGATTATTATTTATGGAGTTAGAAAATAAAGAAAGTGCTTAAATATGTCTAATGACCTCTCATATTATTTAATTAAAATGATACTATATTTTATAAGTCAAATATGTCTGTTTCAATAATTCCCATGATATGTTACTATAATGGACAAATATTGAGTGCTTAAACAAATATCACATACGAGGAAAGAAAATTTGTTATTGTGCCTATGAATATAATGGTTGAATTCATATTTTAAAAATTGATTGATATGATATACTTAAAAACAAACATTCAAAAATGAAGGTTCAAATTAGTACTAAATTGTAAGTATCTCCTTAGAAGTGGAAATAGGTTTCAACCTTTTCCAATATGGGATGAAAGTAGTGTGAGCTAAGTGTTGAATCTGGTTAACATAACAACCATTGAGGAAATTGAACTATTTATTGAATTTGTTCTAGTCAAGACACAAATGAACCAATCTATGGGTGCCCATGTAGATTTATTTTTTCGCAATAATTATAATGTTACAAAATTTGACTATGATTATGGGCCTATTATCAAAGCAATATCATATACTAGACTAAATCGAGATGATAAAGATAATATAGATAAAGAAGGTAATGATGAGTATCATGAAGATGTTAATGATGAATGTGATGGAGATGATGAAGATATTAACATTGATGGAAATACATCCTCCTTTCAAACTTTTAACTAAGTTTTGGAGAATGAACAAGTGATATATGTCTTAGAAAAAGCATCATCTTGTGATGTATCAAATCACCCAGATGATGAGATATTGGATGAGTCATCCCCTTTTAATTATCACTTACCACCAATACCTCAATTTCAACTTGTTGAAAACCTAGATAATACTATTACAAGTTATTGGACTCCATGGGTGCATCGTACTACTAGTTATTCGAGCAAAATTTTTATTATTTTCCAAGTTTTTAATTTAAAATTTGATTTGTAAGAGGTTGCAAAGATGTGCTCAATTACAACACACCAAGATGTTGTTGTTGTTGCATCCTCATAAAAATTGCTTATTTTAAGATGTAAGAAGGTAAAAGAATGTCACCGTCCATGGAAGTTTCATGCAATAATTGTGAAATATACTTCATTATTTGTTATCAAAAATTATACTAGGTTACATACTTTTGTCAATCCTTGTTTGAACTAGGACTATCACTAACTAGACTCGAAATTGGGTGCTAATCATATTAAGGTATTAATTAAGGTACAATTCACATTATCTATGGCTGCTATTTAAGCCCGTATGATGGAGAAATAATGATATATAATATCATACAAAAAGGCATTAGATAGAAAACATAAAGAAATTAGACAGTTATTTGGTGCTTTTTTTCAGTCATATATAGAGCTACCATGTTTGTTCTTGACCATAGAACAACAAATTGTGGATGTATGGTTATTTGGAAAATAAGTTAATATGCCAACATTGAGATATTCCAACCTGTGTTCTAGTCATTCAAGCCATCTATTAAAGAGTTCAAACATTATCATTCTGTAATGAGTATTGATGGTGCATATTTATATGAGAAATATAAAGTAAAGTTATTGATTAGTATGGGGTGTGATAGAAATAATCAATTGTTTTCATTAGCATTTGCAATTATAGAAGGCGAGAGTACTAAAAGTTGGAGATGGTTCTTGACATGTATTAGAAATAAAGTGACTCAATGGATGAGAATTTGCATTATATATGACTGACATCTAGGTATCATGGCAGCAATGTTTGATCTTCATCTTGGTTGGGCTGCACTATCTGCCTATCACAGGATTTGCATGCGTAATTTTGCAAGCAATTTCATGACCTTGTTCAAAGATACTATTTTAAAGAATTTGGTATGCAGAGCTGCTTTAGCAAGTACATAACTCAAATTCAATAAGCATATGAATACAATTGGGATATTAATTATGAAGCGCTACAATGGCTAAAGGATATCCCACTTCAATTATGGGCTCTTTTACATGATGAAGGTTGAAGATATAAGATAATGACAATTAATATTTCAAAGATATTTAACAACATCCTAAAAGGAGCTCATAGCCTACTAGTAATTGTATTAGTATAGTTGACATTCTCTCTCAATTATTACTTTGTTGCAAGAAGGGAACTAGGTGCTAATAGATTGGCACCTACTAAGCAGTTCACTCCATATGTCGATGTGCAAATCATGGCTCTTGTTTTTAAGGTAGGTTTGAAATTGTATGTTATGACCATGTACATGGATGATTTCATCTAAAGTCAAGAAGAGGTCTAACTTATCACCTTAACTTAATTGAAAAAAATGCACATGTGGAAAGACACTAATATATGGGTTCCCATGTAGCCATATAATAGTAGCATGTAAGTATTACTGTGTTATTTTTTGTTTGTTTTTGGAAGGCTACTTCACTACTTAGTCATACTATAACACATTCAACCCGGTTGCATAATAAAATAGATGTTAGGGAAGAGAGAACCCTATATTATATGTGGGTTGTGCAAACAACTGGGTCACAATTATCATTCTTGTAAGAACATAAATTAAGTTTAGTAAATGAATGTGTACAAATATATGAATGTAGTTGTTTCCATTATATATGATTTGGTCCTCATTGCTACATTCAGCACATGCATAAAGCTAAATGATGAATGAGATATTTATTTTTTCTTAGTCCTTATGAGACCTGACACCATCCCTACTCTTCATTATTTTTTGTTTTATATATGAAATGGTATGATAATGATGCTGGAAATGGTGTTCATATTTTGTAGTGGAAGTTTTATTCCTTCCACATATATTTATGACACCATTATCAGTTGTCTTACTAAGGCTCCTGTTGGTTGACAATGATTCAAAATGTATGTTTTGGTTTTCTTGTCCTTTATTTTATTTTAAATTTTATATATTTTCATTTTTTTGTGTTTGTGATGTAAGGGGTTGTGATATGTGCTGATTTTTAATTTTATGTCCTTGTTGTGTATGCCTTTACCAACTTTGCAGATTAGTAGATACACCTATGTTACTTTGTATGCCTCTTGAGCTCTTTAAAGTCTCTTTTCTACTTCTATAATTGTAACATTATTAGCGATAAATTATAATTTAAACATGATGCTGTATCAAGAAGCTATAACGATGCAGGTGCAATACTAAGTTCACTACTTATTGGAACATGATGCTCAAAGAGAGGATGTGGTCATGACAGATAAGATTGACGATGAATTTTATATTGTCCTTACCTTTAATCCTAGTTTTTAATTTTCAACCTCACTAAATACTTTGTCTGACACTCAAGTGTGTTTTTTGTGCATTATAAAATTCTTATTAATTATGGTTTGAACATCTGGATGTCCCCTTGTTGTAATTTTCTTATTTTTTATTGCATGCATTGTTAAAAACTCCAAATTATTATACTAATAATTTAGAATTATGTCGTATAAAAAGTGCTACATATATTAAAATAAAAATCATATATAAAAATAGTAACACATATCAATGAGTCCCACAAGATGGCACCTTAAAAATTCTTTTAGGACGGCACATAGAATAAATAGCTTGTTGAATAATAGGATATGATAATGTCTGAGATGGAGCTAAGGGAGCTGATGGAACTGAGGGAGCTGATGGAACTGAAGAAGCTGATGGAACTGAGGAAGCTGATGGAACTGAGGGAGCTGATGGAACTGAGGGAGCTGATGAAGCTAAGGTAACTGATGTATGAAGTAGTCGAGGTACATATCGAGTATGAGGTCACCTAAATATAAGCTTACCCCACAAAGGTAAAATATCAAGGATGGTGTCATCCATGAGAGGCAATGTATGGGATGGTAAAAAGTTTGATGTCAATGTGATATCCACTGGTATGGATGTTGGCTCTAGCGATACCGAATAAGGCACAATCATGTAAGTATGTGGGGGTAAAAACTATTGGAGTTCCAGTAAATTTTATATCATAATTTTGCGGCAGACTAGGAACCCACCAATTATCCAAGTGAATACAATTAAATGTTGGACAAGGATATTACTTGTTGCTCAAAATTAAACTTTTGATTTAGAATGGTTCAGTCAAACATAATCAAGTGTTTGTGCCTTTAGCGGTATCCACACAAACATATCATTGTTATATCTTATTTTTATTTTCTATCTCTTCTATTTTATATAGCGTTTTTGTTTTTCACACACCTTTCTAATAGGATGTGTCATTAACTAAAATGATGTGTCATTAATGAAATATTTTGGTTTTTCACACACCATTCAAAAAAGAAGTGTCATTAATGAAACCTTTTGGTTTATCATACATTTTTCTAAAAGGATGTATTATTAATGAAAAGAACGTGTCATTAATGAAAAGGATGTGTCATTAATGACACATATTTCTAAAAAGAGAAATGTTGACTTTATGTTTGGGCCCATTTTAAAGGTCTAATCCAAACATCTTCTAATTGGACCAACCTCTTTAGTCTAATTAGCCTAAGATCTGAAATGTATTTCAGACTTAAGATTAGAGCCAATTTATTTTAGTCTAACTAATATAAAACAAACTCCAAATAAATATATGTTTTTATGTGTGCGACTCAATAGGTTCTCGTAATGTTGGCATAGACTTTAAAATCTAATTTTAAAGAAACAAGCAATGAGCAGCATTTAGCAATACATCATTGCTGCCCAAGTGACAAAAATATAATATATTCGACTTAACCTAATTTCGTGACTTTTTTATAATAGGACTTAATCCTTTTATCCATGATATCTAGATTGATTTATGAGACATGGATCATATCATCCTCACATCAATCTATATGTTTCTTGATCTTTGAGTAGACTAACTTAAACAAATAAGCTCAATATCTCATATTAACTTATTTGAGCATGACCATGTATTTCAATAGTCCTACTCAATCAAGGGGCCAATTGATATCATTTCTATTATATAGAAGGAACAAATCCCATCTATATCAATCACATTCTTCTATATAATTTATTATATATCTAGTAAACAACTTTATCACCATCATTGTTACAGGTGGAATTTACCGAATTTAAAGTTTACAACTCCTTATATAGGGAATCGTAGTAACTTTAGCTTAAAGGATAATTCATACTAATAGTTACTGTGAGAATGTGTATGACATTTATTTAACAATATATGCAACATTCTCATAAAGGGTCAATTCAGTATATGTTCTCCAACATATACTCTTGTGTTAACTTAATATCTCATATTAGTTAACATACATGCTAGTCTTAATCTATTAATATTATCCTTAAATATTAATACTTGACTAGAAATAATTTAGCATTGTATTCTATAGAATAGATCACTATAGGGCATTATTATATTCATTTAATATTTGCATAGATCTAAATAAATATAATAATCATAAAATGATGCCTTTATACATATAAGATATGATACAAAAGTCCCAAAAGAATTATCTAATAATTGAGTTTTATGGCATACTCTAACATAAACATCTTGGGTGAGGGGTAAGTATGGGAGGGTATTAAAGTAGGCAAACTCAGATCAAGTGTACCTATACTACTATCACTATCTACACCATGACATGCCCCACCATCTATCTTAGCCTTCAACTCCCCCTCTGCTTCTCCCTCACCCTCTACCTTGAATGGGCTGCATACATGAAGGAGTGGATGACACTAGAAAGCTAATAAATGGTCCATGTGATGTGGATGCCTCCTGAGCATACCCTGTGACGCGATGGTCTTATCTGATCTTGTGCAACTCTAATTGTGCAATATGGTGGATGTCTCACAAAGCACTAGTGGTAGGAAAATGAGAGCAATAAATCTATGTCAACCATGATGGTGATCTGAATGAACCAAAGAAAAAATTATAATTACATACTCTATTCATTAAATCTACGTAAAATATTCTAGAAACATATGAGTCTAACTTACCAAAACATTCATACTGCCATTTGAAGTATGAAACCTCATATCATCTCTATGCATTTGTGATGTCATAAAATGTCATGTAATGTGATGATATCACGACATATATGAATCATGGAAGTCCATCGTATCCACCATAGGGGGTGAAGTAATGATCCTTGCCAATCGTGTATCCCATATTGCTATGTGTGGAGCATGATACATTGCCCAATCATGTTGGTGTCACCCACGTGCATCGACTCTATGTAGTTGATACTCTTAAGAGCAAGCTAGAGGTATCTCTTGATACAACCAAAAACTAATGCAATATGCACTCTAGACGATGCCACTCAACAGTCTCGAAACATATGAGGGGTGACATGGTGTTCCAGATATCTTGATCAGCTAAGCAAATATTGGGAAGTTGGTTAACCAACTTTTTGGATGTATGGCTGCTATAAAACCTACACAATAACCATTGACATCAAAAAATTTTATTTCAACTTTATTGAAATTACTATAGAAATCATATACTTTTACATATAATCACCTGATTGAAAGTTTGTGCGTTTAGCTAATTTTGATAAAAGAGGATGACACCGGATGGGTGCACTCGTGTCAAAGGTACTCTTCACCTACACCCCAATGAAAGAGATGGCTCTAGCTCAACCTCTAGCTATGGCTTGAGCTATGATGCCATCGACATTGTCATCATATAAGGCATGCAACAATGGTGGTGTTGGATATGGTGCTGATCACCCAAAATTGGGCCATCGGCCCATGTGAAGCCTCTGCCAAGACCATACCTGAATTTATAATAAACACAAATTAAGCAATCTAATTACATAGCTAAAAGCGTATGGAATTACAAAAAGATAAATTTACCCATCTGTATCAATGTAATACAGCCACTAGTACTGCATCTATGATCCAAGCTGACATGACATAACTCTCGATATGTATGTGCAAGTACGGCACCACCCCAACTAAAAGTTGAAATTTGTGTCAAATCTCAAAGTAGTGGGTGAAATCACAAATGAACATGGACCCCCTTCTTGTCGGCAAACAAAAATTATCTCATTAGTGCTAATATGAACGCATGTGCACTCCGCTCCAAATCTACCCCATCAGCATTAGGTCCTGGGGTTGATTAATGTTGACATAACCATTAGATAAAGATAGCAAATCCTCTGAGAGCATCAGTGGGTGGGGTGACTTTGAGCAACTCACCGCATAACTTTGCTACATTCAGCACACATGTCCCTATGACGGCAAGTCCGTTGATACGAAGGCCAAGGATGATAGCAACATCTTGTAATGTGAACGTCATTTCTCCGACTAGGACATAGAATATGTGTGTCACAGCCTGTCATCTCTCTAAGAGACAAGTAATAAGTAGCCAATCTATAATGATGTGGCTTAAGAGGTATACACCAAAGAATCTTGTGTGGATCACGTGTGGATGAATGCATGGATCCATCATCCACAAGCCGAGGAAGGCTTTCATCTATTACCAAGGGCAGAGAACTTTTTATAACTACAATTAACAATATAACCATGTTTATAATTTATATATATATATTAGAAAGTAAACTTGGAATGTTAATTCATGAATAATAATATACTAACCTACTTAGTGTCAATAGAGTGGGATCTATGTCTATCTTGCAATAGCAAGACAGATGAATCCAATGGATCAGCGTCATAAAGCCCTTTGGGTGCCATATATATAACTTGAATATCTTGATATGAGAAAGTGTATCAAAATAATTAAAGACACTAAGGTTTTAATGTTTTAGCATTTCAATGATCAACATGCACACAAAATAAGTGTTGGGGAAAACCAACAACATTAAGTGTTGATGAAAACTATTCTACTGACCAATATTAATGCAAAATAATTTATTATTATATCATTGATCAAGACAAAATTTTTTGATAATTACTTCATCATCCAACTATATCCTAATGCATATATATTTTACTCAAAGAATTGTTGAGGATAATTCATACAACTTTTTGATGTTACCTTCATAATCAATGTTATCTCAATGAATTAATAAATAAACATATATATATATATATATGTGTGTGTGTGTGTGTGTGTGTCTGTGGCCATGTCTATATCCATAAATTAAAAAAAGAAGAAACTTGATATTTACAGAATGTCTATACCCATAAATAAAAAAAAATATTTTTTTAATGATAATGTGTACATGAACAACAATAATATTATGTTTCACATTTAAAATGTACTAAAACATAAATACTTTATATATTGATACATTTTTTTATATTGATAAAAAGTTGAGTTTATTTTTATAAATATTTTATGATTAGGGTATGAAAACATAATTTACAAAAAAAATTATAAATATGTTATAAACATGATAAATGAATACTCATCTTATTTTTTTAGTAATACCCTTTTAAGTATATTTAAAACTTATGACTCCTCGGCCCTCATATACCTATTTATCTCATCATATTCAATTGTATCTTTCATGTTAAAGATTATGAACATATAAAAGAGAAGACTAGTCATTTTAATATATATATATATATGCAATACATGAAGTTTTTCTTCAAAACTCTTCTACCTTTTCCTCACTTATATATATAAGTAAACATACTCTATACATAAAAGTAAACATACTTACACATATATAAGTAAACATAGTTATACATATATTAGTAAACATACTTATACATATATGAGTAAACACACACACACACACACACACACAAATATTATTTCATTAGATATTTGGCAATAACTATGAAGGAAACATTAAATCATATGCAATTGTTACAAGTATGGGATATTTACACTTTGTACTAATCATAGTTGTGATTACAAAAAACTCGTATACACAAATTTATAACAAATAAAATATACCAAATCATGGATGTTATAGTCATAGTGCTTTGCATTTATCAAACAATCAATTATTTCATTCGATGACAAAAAATATTAGAGTAAAACATCACTTTATAAGAGAAAAGATAGAAGAATGAAGTATAGATATGTAAAAATTTATGCCAGTGAGAACCTAATTGATGTTATGATATATTTGATCAACATTAACACGTTTGAATGATATAAAACCTCATATGACTTAGTAGTAACATAAACAATCATTAAGTTGATTAATGAGAAAAATGAACTTAAAGTATGAGAATGTGAAATAAACTATAGGTTAGTGAAGTGCATCTTGCCCACGTAAAAAATCAACTAGAATTTTCTTTATTGTAAATGCATTTCACTCAATTAAAATTTTTATTATTTCTTTCTTTAACATTCTTCATTTCGTACATATTTCTCTACTTTTTTTTGTTCAACAGTTGTTATAATTTTTTCATGATGATTGGCTTGAACCACTAGAGTGATCTTTTTTTCTTTTCATAATCAATAAATTATTGATCATTTTTCTCCTATTGATACTTTAAAAAGGCTCTTACATATTTCTGTGAAGTCAACTGCAGGTTAAGTGAAGTAACAAGAGAATTTTTTGGAAGTTATATACATGTGATTTATATTCAAAGATGAATAGTCACAAAAAGTGAATGAAGAATGAAAGCAACACACAAATACACACACACACACACACACACACACAAGTTTTCCAAGAAAAATGGGGACAATCACAAAAAAAATGAATAGATGAGAAGCAGAATTGTTTATAAAAAACATGCGAAGGAGAAAAGGAAACCAAAAAGAATAAGATTTTGAGAGACATAAGCAATATAAAAAAGCAAGAACAAGTTTTTGAAGGAAGTAACAACCTTATGGGAGAGTTTTTGCAAGAACCAGGGGAAATAGAGGAGATGTTTCGAAAACTTTTCATTAACAAAAACTTAAGAACCTTTCGAAGATGATTGTGATGAGCTAGGAGATAAACATACATGCAAAAGCTTAAGTTTTTGAAAACAATAAATTTTCGAAAACAAAGTTCTAGAGGAGAAGCTTCAACCTCTAGAACTGATGCGACTTTAAGCAATGATTGTATCTCTTTTTGTGTTGTGTATCTTTTTTTTTCAACCAAAACTAAAAAGAAAGGCAAACAATTAAGCATTTTTTTTAAGCAACCGACTTTAAGCAATGAGCTAAAAAATCAATGATTAAAAAAAAGAAAGATAAAGAAGTAAAATAGTTTCAATCTAAACCCTTATAAGCATCTATTTCCCTTCTTTTTATTTTATTCATTTTTTGTGTTTTGTCTTTTTTTGGTTGTTTAAATTATCTTGAAGTATGAATGATATGTATCTTAAAGATAATATGAATTTTAATATTAGTCATGATCATGACATTATAATTGATGCGACTTTAATTAATCGTTCATTTTTTTAATTCACTTGTTCATCTAATTATCTAATGAAAACAACAAAGTTTATAAGAAAAGCATGATGATAACATAAAACTAACAAGTACTTACATTAAGAATGAAGATGAAAACTCACGAAATTGAATGCTCGTCGGTTGATTTCTTAGATTAACACTTGGGCGAGGAGAGAAGGAGGGAGGAAGAGAAAAATGTGGAAAAAAAATCCTTAATGTACAAATTAAACTCAGCCGAATGATTCCGTCCACAATGGTGACATTTGAATTAATTAAAATAATATCATCATTGTGGACAATAGTTTTTGAATTAAATTAAATATTACTGCTGTGGATTGTGATATTTGATATAAATCAAATATTGTAGTTGTGGACTAAGACATTTGATTTAAATCAAATGTTGTAGTTGTGGACTGTGATATTTGATTTAAATCAAATGTTGTAGTTGTGGACTGTGACATTTGATTTTAATTTAATGTTGTAGTCTTAGTTGTCCGCATTGTGTGCTAATTTGATGTATAATTTACTAAGCTTAGTTATTTTATTACAAACTATTTTCGTATGTAACTATTTTCAAAAATCTTATTTCCGCACAAAACTCCATGGCGAGAAGCCAGCGCCCCTTTCTTTCTCGACGTAGAAGCGAGAAGCCAGCGCCCCTTTCTTTCTCGACGTAGAAGCGAGAAGCCAGCGCCTCTTTCTTTCTCGACGTAGAAGCGAGAAGCCAGCGCCTCTTTCTTTCTCGACGTAGAAGCGAGAAGCCAGCGCCTCTTTCTTTATCGACGTAGAAGCGAGAAGTCAGCGCCTCTTTCTTTCTCGACGTAGAAGCGAGAAGCCAGCGCCTCTTTCTTTCTCGACGTAGAAGCGAGAAGCCAGCGCCTCTTTCTTTCTCGACGTAGAAGCGAGAAGCCAGCGCCTCTTTCTTTCTCGACGTAGAAGCGAGAAGCCAGCGCCTCTTTCTTTCTCGACGTAGAAGCGAGAAGCCAGCGCCTCTTTCTTTCTCGACGTAGAAGCGAGAAGCCAAAGCCAGCGCCTCTCTCTTTCTCGACGCAGAATTGAGAAGTCATATACTTGCCATTCTCGGAGGTGACAATGCATGGTCGTCCTCGAAAACCTCTGAAATCCAACGACGAAGAAGCTTCTCTAATAAATGCCAAGGAATTACAAGCTCTCCAATCGCAGTTCCTTTTCAATCATGACCATAAAATGTTTAAAAATTGTATCCCTCACTATTGTTTAGGTTGTCGTTTTTCGGTACAATTCTAAAAGTTACTCTTTCTATCTCTTTGCAGTTACAATAAAGAAGCCATGGGCCTAAGCTCTAAGCTTATTGAGATCAATCCGGAAATGCCCACCGCGTGGAACTACAGAAAGCTTGCGGTTGACTACAATTTAAATCAACCGAATATGGATTTAAATTCAAAGATGATGATTCTCGATGAAGAACTCAGATTGGTGTAGTTTTCTATATATTCCAAATTATCTTACAGGGAATATTATGTTCTGGGTAATATGCATATTTTTTTTACGAATGTTACAGTGTTTCTTGTTTACTTTTTGGTACATTGAAGGTGGAAACGGCGTTACGAATGAATTTTAAGTCATATGGAGCATGGTTTCATCGAAAATGGGTGCTTGAAAAAAGTAAGCCATCTGCAGCCAAAGAGTTGCTTCTATTGGAGAAATTTCAAAACGTTGATGCTCGCAATTTTCATGCATGGAATTACAGGAGGTTAGAAATTGAGTATTTTAGTAAATTAAAATGTGAGGCTAATTCATATTTGAATTTGTATCTCAAATGTATGTCTCTCATGTTATTCCAGATTTGTAGCTGCATTGATGAACAGATCAGAAGAGGAGGAATTGAAGTATACCAACAACTTGATTGATGTAGATATTAGTAATTATTCTGCTTGGCATAATAGGAGGTGTGACTATTTTTCAGTGAAGTATAATGTTTTCTATTTGTTAATTAAACACTGAGAATGAACGTATGGGAGTTTCCAAGAAGTAATTTGACAATCAGATCGATGCATTAAGTTTGTAACTTTATTTTTAGTTACTAAAAGGAATTGTTGCTCTGTTTTGGTTTGAAAATGAAATAAAGTCTATCTTTGGTAGCAATTTCCTTTTCCCTTTGATAAATGAGAATGTCACTTTGAACACCTCTCTACTGCAAGTCACGCCAATGTAGGCAATAATTACATAGAGAATTGTTGAGTGATAATCATTTGATGAGAAGATAAAACATTCATTCCACAGTAAACATCCACAATATGCAAATCTTAACATTAACTATACTTTTTTTTGATGTATTTACTTAATCCCTTGAAATAATATGCATTGTTGGTCGAGTTCCAAAAGTTTCATCACTCAATATTGTTGATGATGTCATTGTTAAAAAATAATGACAACATAAATGCTAGGGAAGCTCTAGGTAATTAGTTAAAATGCAATAAATATTGGAAACAAATGATACGGTATTCTGAATAATTGTTGATAAAACAATTGTAACTAATGACATGGACACCTTATTTCTTCTAATCAAAATTTGTGAAACGAGGAATAGTTTCCTACTATTTGTAGCATGCGATAGATAATAATTTATATTGAGTAAACTATACACCTCATGCAAATTTGTGGTTGGGGGAATAACAAATGGGTTTGCCTATTAATATTATCATTGATTATGTTAAAAGCTACTTGTCTCATTTGACAACATCACCAACAACAATTATTAATGTAATAACATGTTTTTCATTGAGCATAAATTTTCATATAATTTTCATTAAGGATAAATGTATTGATGTATGAACATGTATTTGCACTAGCTGGTCCAGTTTCTATCTATATAGAAATCAATGTCATAATAAATCATGATCAAAATGTACCTAATAGCATGTAAATTTTGATATAGCTAATACCTTTTTCATTGTTATCCTTCACCTCTTTATTATCAAATTCTCATCACTTAATTTCTTTATTATTTTTTGTTCATATTGTATGGATAAATTCAAATTATTTATTGTTTTTCCCTCATTCAATCTTGATACCTATTTTCATTTAAGTTTGTTGTTCGGAATGCACATAGGAGAAGGAGAGAGAGAAAAAGTGGACAAAAAGTAAATAAAAAAGAAAAAAATAAACTATATAATTCTTTTACACTTTATCAAACATGACCATATATATAAACAAAAAAAAACAAAAATTTATAACACAATTAAAGTTGGGATATCTATGTTACAAATTATTAGCTTTGAAGAAAGGGAAGTAGTTTATGGGCTTTTAAGAGTATTCATAAAGATATCTATAGTCTGATCTCAAGTAGGTTCATAGATTGATGTAATTGAATTATCCTGGATATTCTTTTGAATGAAATGACATTTAATACTATATATTTTCTTTGTTTATAAAATATTTGATTGGTTGTAATGTGTCAGACTGTCTAATTGTTATAATAAAGTACCATTGGATTTCTAAATAGGTTGGTAGGGATCCTTACAAAAGTAATTGATCCACTAGAGCTTACAAGTTGTTGACTGCATAACTTTATATTTTATTTTTGTAATGAATCTCAAAATAAGTATCAATTTTTTGTTTTTCTAGGAGATATCTAATAATAAAAAAATATAAAAATTTGTGATAAATCTTTTTTTTTAAAATTGTAGGTACTCAACTAGAATTTAAATAAATTTTTATTTGATTATTCTCATAATATTAAAAAATTAATCTTATATCTTGAATTTTTATTCACATATTTAAGCATCCTAAATATTTCAACCTATTGAACTTGCATAGGAGAGTCAGGGAAAATCAAAGTTTTAAAAGGAGAAAGCGTAAAATGAGATATTTTTGTATTTTTTGAGATCATGCATAAGTCTTGAGGTGTTAAGGTGTAAATTTTTTGAGTATCATAATTATTAATTAATATTTTAAAATATATAAAATAAAATAAAATAAAATAAATAAAAAAATAAATTAATATATAATATAAATTTTTTTATAATTAATATTATTAATTAATTTGATAATTATATCAAATTATCAAATTAAAATACTAGTGGCCTTGGCTTGCACTAGCATGACATTGCCAGTGCCATTGGCTACTACAATGCCTAGTGACCATTATCCACAAGTTTAGTTGTCATGTGGGCCACATGATCATTTAAAAACAAACATAACTACTGCTGGTGTTGAGTCAGTTATTTTTTTTAATTGATTGACTATTTAAAAAAATCAGTTGTCCCTCCCACATGCTGTGCTGCCATGCTCGCGACATGGGCTGTGCTTGGTATGACATGAGGCACGATAGTTGCAAGCCCAACATGGTTTTGTATGGTGACAAACACAATTGAATATGGTCGTGCCTTGTGTGCTGTACTTGGGCTTCTTGACTCATTTCACACCTTTAGAGTTGCCTCATCATGATTAGTTAATCTATTTATCTATCGTTGAGTAATAATATCATAAAATAAAATGTTATTGAAGAATATTTCGAAATCATTATTTTGCAAACTCTCTTGCAAGTATCATAAATGTCAAATGTACTCGATACATTGAGATCAAGTAATTATCATTTTTTAACTAATAGTTGTGTTGACCTGCATCTATTTGTTGGCGTCAATTTGAGGTAGATTTCTAATAAGTGATTCACATATTATTTGATGACAATTAAACTCTTATTGATATAGTCTAAAGAGAAACAAATGTGCATTATAAATTTTTATTGGGTTATTCTAAATCATCTCATATTGATTTCAATCATTTTGAATTAGTATAATGCACACCTTTATATGAAATTAAAACAAACAAAATATAAAATTAGTTAAAATATTTTTTAATAAATAAATTATGAGATGTCCTCCACACAAATGTTGGCTGTCCCACACAAAAAAAAAATAAAAAAAAAAGTTTTTAAATCAGAATTTGGGTTGTTTTTCGACCAAGGTTTCCTACAAAAAAGATATGGAGATGCCCTACCAAATGTGAGTTGCCCTATATAGTAGGATACAAAGTTTTTTTAACAAAAAAAAAAGATTCAAAAAGTAGTGTCTGTGATGATTTTGTATTGTCGTTTATGTGCCATTGCTTTGTTGGCTACCATTTTGTTGACAAAAATAATTCTTTTTATTAGAAAATATGTCATCAGATGTTTGATAGTTCAATGACCAAAAAAATACAAAATACCCATTGTACACGGGTATTTCACTGCTACATTGTGGAGACTCTATTTTCGTCACAACTTTTGATGATTTTGATCACCGGTGGTTCTTGCAAATGTGATGTCACTCACACACCACAATCTTGGCAGCCATTCATTGGAAACAACCCTTTGATATCATGTTAAATCATTGTTTAGGTTTGGCGTATGGAATGCATATAGGGGGGGAGAAAGAAAGAGGAGAAGTGGACATGAAAAGTAAAAAACATTAAAAAAAAATTTCCCTATTTAAATTATACCTATTTAAATTTTTAAAAATATTAAAAAAATAAAAAAAATTTATTTTTTAATAAAAAAAATTTATATAAATAAAATAAGAGATTTGAGTTTTTCATTTAAATCTCTTAACCATTCTCTCTCATTTTACTCTTTTTTCTCTTGGTCTTGGTTTTCTTTTTCTATTGATATGGATGATAGAAAATTTTGGTGTGGGGTGTGACTTCTCACCATAATTCTAATCAGATATTATTTTGTTTAATTTATTAATTTTTTCAATATTATTTAATTGTTAATTTAGAATATAATCAATAAACTAAAAAAATTTAAAAATGATTAATAGTGAATTTAATGATAGTGAAATTAATATTAATGTAGACAAATAATATTAATAATAATAATCTTATAAAAAGATTTGAGCTTGAAATTATATTTCTCCCATAGTCTCGACTCAAACATAAACATCTAAAAAATAAAAAATTAAAAGAATATCTATAATCTGAACTTATTTTAATATTATACAAAAAAAAATATTATGGGTACTGATGAAAAATTGATATAATTTAAGTATTATAAAAAAATATATACATGTAGAATTTCGTTTGGGACTTAATATCTAAAGATGCATGTCAATCATTGCATCAAAAAAATATGATATATTAAATTTTAAGCAAATCTAACTGAGTAGTAAGGTTTTTGAGGTTGAATCTAGTTTAGTTTTTATGTTGATCTCTTTTACATACAACAAGTTAAGAAAGAAAGACATGATCAAATTGATCATTATGATGAGTCTTTCAATTATATTTTTAGTGGATCCTAGGGTAGTAATTATCATGCAGACCTATTTTTAGCCTGCATATTATAAGATTCTCAGGTTCACATGTAGGAATGACATACTAAAATATTATTAGTTTTAAAAATAAATTATGACTAATGAATTTAGATAATATAGTGGTGTGATGTTCATGATATTTGATATTTAGATTAGTTATAATGATGTATTTTTGCATGTCTCATCACTTACTATATAGATTTTAAATAAATACTTAATAAAAAGATTTAAGGATTTTTAAAGATTCTTCATTCTAATGATTATCCTGCCATATGAGTGCATGATTAGAATTTTTAGAGATTATAATATTCAAAATAAAATATTTAGTATCATATTTGAAATATAACTAAAAATAGAGTAGTCATTAACATGTTTGTTAGGATCATTAGAGATGTGTCATTAGGATATATTTTTCGTGCTATATGTATGTGTTATATTATTGATCTGATAGCGTGGATGAGGATGAAAATTGTTTCTCTCGCTTTAGAAAAAATTCGTAACTAACTAAAATATTTTTGGATGCCTAGCATACAATACGAGTTTGATAGTTTTTATTTGTCTGCAGGTTTAAAAAATAAGAAATTTAAATGGATGTGAGATATTATTAGAATTATACTTATTTGATGTTGAAGTTATTTGTTGGATAGGAACATGTAATACCTGACTACGTTAATAGTAAGAGTATTGAATTTATTATTGGCGATAGAGATTGGAATTAGAGGTATCAAACAAGTTGGGCTGAGCCAGTCAGCCCATTTTTTAGTGGCCTAATTGGACCATCGTGCTGTGCCCGACATAGTAACCATGCCATGCTAGGTACGACATGGCTTGAGAACCATCGACCTGGCATGGCTTGCTGGCCTGACTTGTGCCTGATTTGTGCTGGGTCATGCTTGGACTTGTCGGGTCGGGCTGGATTGTACCTAGTTTTTCTAGTTGAATTAAAAAAAACTAATTTGGTCCGCAAGCTGGTCTATCGTGTTGTTTGGCCAGACACATGGGTCGTGCCTGGCTTGGCCTGACCCGACCTATGACAGTTTCAAATCATGCTGTGTCGGGCCCCAGCTGTTCGGCCCGTTTGACATCTTTAATTGGGATACATGAATTTTATCTATATAATTTTTGAAGATTTTTTATGACATGATAAATATACGTTCATCAATTTATGCTTTTATTACATATATTGTATTTAGGTACATATGCAATATTAGCGACTTGTTTACGAAATTTATGATTTGATATTTCGTGACATGATTATTGAGATAAAATTTAAGTATGTAAAGTAATAGTTAACTATTTCATTTATTTATTGTCATATTGTCTCTATTTCATTTATTTATTCACGTATTTAAAGTATTTAGATATCGATTACTGCTTAATCTTATTACATAATAATAATAAGAATCTTGATATTTTATAATAGTGAAAATTATATGAGTTTATCTATCTCGTGCTATTTATGATGATATGTGATCTATTGACTTTTTTAGTGTTGAGCATTACATCGGAGTTTGTTTTTTTATGTTGTAGTCAATATTATTTTGAATATGAGATTGAGACTATGGCCAGATATTGTCGAGGTACTAGCATGTATGAAAAAGTGAGAGGATTTGAGGTTGAACATCCATGATTATGCTGAAATATGAGTGGAGGAATTGCTAGCAGATGATGACTTGTGAGATTTTGAGAATTTTGAGCCTACCGCTAGTGATACCATTAGACACTTAGGCGAAAATGATCAATTTTATTTTTACACCGATTGATATTGAGATTGAGCTTACATAATTATAATTGATTTTTATTTTATATTATTGTTGTGACGTGTTATTATATTTTTTTCTAGATTGGATGATGAGTGATATATGTTTTTTTGATATTTTTGATTTGATTATTAAATTTTATCATTTGTGCTAATAATTTTATTTTTTTGTGATTAATGTGAAATAAATAAATAATATAATATCATAACTCATAATGTCGCTAATGAGTAATCTAAAATTTTAAATTTGAAAAAAAAATTAAAAATCATAAACCATAACTATTGACTGGTTGACTAGGTTGGCAACCTTTGAGTATGACTTTGTTTGACCTGCCATGGCCTAGGACGGCCAGGCATGACCTGACCCGACCTTGCCTAGACCCGACCTTGCCTAGACTCGGGCTGGCAAGGCCATATTGGGTCGGCCATATTAAAGTCATCCCTTGCAAGGCACGACATGAGTTCCATACCGGGCCACCAAAAAAGGGATGTGCCGATACAACAAGGCCCATTTAACATTCTAGCCTTGTTCACCTATTATGTGCCTACTGTGCACAATTCATGCTTATTTTATCTTATCAAGGATATTAGATGTATTTAGTCTCTCATCAAGATGACTAGACATCAGTCTGATATGAGGTATTAGACATGCCTATAGTATGTCGCCCTATAATATATATATATATATATATATATATGTAAGTAGGTTGAATATATATATGTATGTATATGAATATATGATTAATTATATAATATGTGAAATTATGATTTTTTTAAAGTTGAAATGTCATTAAAAAAATATTTAATTTAAAACTCTAATGTATATTAAAATACATTAAAAAAAATAATACATGCACACTTAAATACAAATTGATAAAATCTTTGAAAATGAAAAAAAAGAGAATGCTAAATGACAATGCAATGCTTTTCATATTGATTGCTAGATAGTGGTTTCCATGTCATCTATCATTCTTATTGGATTTGATCTTAATAAATTTTAAGTTTTTGTTTTATTGTATAAATAATCTAATTGCACTGTTTAATTTTGAATACAAATTCATATATATTGTCAATCATTTAAGTAAGTTAATTTTTATAATATCTAATTGTAGTCTTATATTCTTATTTGAAATAATATTTATAATCAATAAAAAAATATATTCTGATGCTACACTAGATATAAAATGTGTAGTATTTCACATTATTTTAGATATATGACAAAAGTAAATTTATATTTTTTTACCAACTTAATATATCTAGATTTTTTATATTATCCTGGGATAAGATAAAGTAGTAATTGGTGTTTCACATTATATTAGATGGTATGAAAAAAGTAAATTTATATTTTTTCACCAACTTAATATATCTAAAACTTTTATATTATCTTGGGATAAAATAAAGTAGTAATTGATGTTTAAATATCTTGATAACTCATATGTATTTAATAGATTATCTCATTATTTAATTTTAACTAACTGAATAAAAATATTATTATTTACGAATATGATATAAATCTTCATACTAGAGGCTGGCTATAACTATCAAGATTATTTTTATAATATTTAATTAATCTTCTACTTCATAAATTTTATCCTTTATTTTTGTGATTGATTAATGCAAGTATGTATATATATGTGTGTGTGCGTGCGTATATATATATTTTTTTATTTATTTGATCTTGATCTTATGATCTATATAAGTAGCTAAGTAATAAAAAAAATAAAATAATTATTGATAATTTTAAATATTTATTTTTTATTTCAATTGTTATGTTATCAAAATATGAGCATTTTCTATGTTTATTAAACATATTATTTTTATTACATATACACTAAAGTACAATATAAGATATGAGAATATATACATATACTTATAAGATTGTTATATTTGTAAATAATTTTTATGAATTTTAAAAATAATTTTTTTTTATCGAATTTAATTTATTAATTATTATTTTATTGATTTTACTATTAATGAAATTATATATAACATGTTGATAATTAAAACATGAGTTTAATATTAGATATGTAATTCTAATGGTGATTGTTATCTAGTTAAATCTTTTTTAGACATATTGACTTAAATAGATTGAAAAGTTTTTGTAGTTTGTTAATTGTCTTAATATGTTATAATAAATTTCAAATTTATTTTAATGAGCGAGTACATTTTTTTAAGTATGTTTATATTATTAGATTTATTTTATAATACATTTATCTAATATTAAAAATTTTAGCTAGGAGACAATCACTTATGATATTATTTGAAGTATTATAAAATATTATACTATATATTTTATTTTATATTTTGAATTCTTTAAATATTCTCGAAATAATTTTATATATGACATAATCATTATGAAGATACAAGATTTCATAAAATATGAATATTTTTTTAAGTTTCTAATTAGAATTAACAAAGTAGATAGTGACACATGCAAAATGAATATCATTATGATTAGTTCATATTCTGGATATCATCGTTAATATATTATATTTTAAGTTTACTTAATTAATAATAATTTTTTAAATTTATAATTTTTTATTACATCAATTTTATAAGTTGACTTAGGAATCCTACTATAAGTAGACTTGATATATTTATGCATATAACAAACTAGTTTTGGATTTTCAATAAATTTAAATGGAACTCATTTTTGTAACTAACTTAGTAATGTATTCTCTTGTAAGCTCATAATGGTATATTATTGAGATCATTGACTTAAAGTTGATTAATATTCAATGATTCTACCTATAAGTTGAGTTTGTATATGATTTAATACATGTTTTTTGATGTATTATTTGACATATCTTTTAAGATTGTCTTATTGTTAGTTTTGAAATTATAATTTTTTTATGATACGTATATTGAGTTGAATTATATTTTATTTTTTTAATATTTTTATTTTTAATTATGTTAAAATAAGTGTAAATTAAAAATTTTTATTTATTAACCTAGGTATTTAAGGTGTATGGGATGGCCTATGACTGAGAGATAAATTAGTCTAAGATTTTTTAGTTGAATTTTATATCAAAGTTATTTATAATATTTAATTTATTTGTATTATCCTCAATTATAAATATTTAATTATCTATAATTTTTTTATATTTTAGAAAGTTAAAAGGTGAAAGAGATTTTTTAAGTACTTTATCTAATATTTTAGTATAAATCCTCAATTACAGTTTCATGAATGTGATTTGTTAGATTGATTGCACTATGTCACTAATTATAAAATATAATTATTATTTAAAAAAAACTATACAATATAATCTAATTTATAATAAGTTAGAGAAATTTTGAGAGAATTAATTTAGAGAGAGAGAGAGAGAATGAATGAGATAATTTGAGTTGATGAGTATAAAATTATGTAATAATTTATTTATTTATTTATAGAAATTTAAAAATTAAAAATATATATTTTTTATTTTTTAAAAAATTATAGGTTAGGTAATTTTGTGACATAGGTTGGTTTTGACCCATGTGGGCCATCATGCTAGGTTATGCCATATTGAATCCAATTTGACACATGAGCTAAAATAATGGGCTCGACATTGCACGACCATACCGCATGTTAGCCAATGTTTTTGCTAAACATGAGATTGAGTATGGCATGCTATTCTTGGGTGTTGTGTCATTGGTTGAGCCTAGGCCCCTCGGTCCTCTTGTCTCCAATAATAAATGAGGTTTCTACCCATATATATTATTTATAATGATTGAGATAACTCAGATGTTAGGTATTCCCATAAAAAAATTAATAATTAATAATTAATAATACATTAATACCACCATTAAAATTGATGCGTAAGTATCTCGAACATCAAGTTTGGAGGAATATGGAAGTAGCTATTTGATTTTTTGTATGAATATATTTATATTTATGTGTTTAGTCCACTCCTAATATATTATATTGGAGTCTATATGCTTCACAATATGATTATCATTGTAAAGCTTAATGAGATAAGAAAGTAACAATATGATATCCTAATTAATATGTTTGATGCAAAGAATCTTGCAAGTAGTTGTGTCCATAGATTTGTATTGTCTCTTTATTGAATCTCAAAATTATTATTTGTCTTTTATTTTTTTAAGAGACGAGATTCTCAATAAAATTTATAGTAATCTATGGTAGTTTTTTTTGTCTATACAAATTAATGGTCAACTAGAATTTGAATATTCAACCTATTGAATTTTTTATGATCATTGAATGAGATATTAAATCTTAGAATTTTTCTTCATATATAAATTTATGTGAATAGTTATATTGAGATAGAAATGTTATGAAAAAAAAATAATTAATTATACTGACTATAAAAAATATAATTGATTTTATGGTAGTTAAATAATTAATATTTTATATAATTTTCTTATATGTAATCAAATCAATTGAAGAATTCGTACTATTAAAAAAATGTACACATAGTTTGATAGGAGTATTTGTTGGAGTACAATACAATATATTAACTTTTTAGAGTGCATTTATTCCATATCATCTATGTAATATAGATGTATCCAACAGGTTGTGCCAGGCTGACACAACTCACTTTTTTAGGCAAGTTGGGTCATTGTAGTGTCGAGCACGTCGTCTTTAGTATTGGTTTTGTTCTGCTGACATGACTCAAAAAAGGACAATCCAACATTTCTTGTTGGCCCCTCTTTTTCTTTGGTTATGCTGTGAGCTTGAGTTAGGACTATACTATCCCCATTTGTTCTAGACTAGCCTAGTTTAGGTCTAGGCTAGCATGGCCAAAACCGATCTACAAGGGCTGATATGTTGGGTCATACCATGCTGCATCCTTTGTGGCACAAGGGCTAGTAACCTTGACCCAACATGACTTGAATCATGCCATAAGTTGGTCCATGTTTATTTTAGGCATGGTTCTAGTCGTGCTAGGCAGTGCTATTGACGGCTCGACCCATTTTACATTTCTAATATGATAGTATAATACCTTTGCTATCATATACCTTATAAATCTCAATAAAATATTTTAGTCTCAAGTTTTTTTATTTAAAAATGTCACAGAAGATACTTTTTAATTTAAATAATTCATAACTCATCATCACTTATATAAAGTATATCATTGACATAAATAATAAGCAAGATAAACTTGTTATCTAATTTCCTATGATAAAATAAAGGAAAATTTATGACACACCCATCTATATAATTCAAAAGAAGTAATTATGATTGAAAATCTTATAAATTAGATTGTTGGTGATTATTTTAGATTATATAATATTTTTGTAGTTTATAAAGTGTATTTAAAATTTTGTAGGTGATTGAAAATTAAGTAATTGTTCTATATAAATCTTTCCATTAAGTTCTTTGTAAATAATAATTTTTTTCATGTTAAAATTATATATCGTTCATCTATGAGAAGATATAAGAGATACAAGTATATGTAGTGAGAACATTCTAGCTATTGGAAGAATTTTTTTTTGGTGATCTGCTCCAAATCTATGAGTAAACTTTTTCATAATAAGACTTACTTTTAGACAATCTATTTCATTATTATGATCATTCTTTATAACAAGTACATACCTTTAACAACAACATTTTTTTCTGAATGTTGATGTATTAGTTATTAAAGCACATCTAAATGATTGATATTCATTTTTTTCATTATGATTTGATACTGTTTTAATGATATAATATTTTAGAATGAGACTTAAGTATCATACTATTATTAAGAAAAAAAAATGAAGAGATAAAAAAACATGAGTATGATAAAACTTGTAAAATAAAGTGTTGAGTGACTCACTTTTTTTAGAGAGCAATCAAAAGATGAAAACTAGAAAAGTTGACAATAAAATTTTGACTTGGGATAATTTTTCTCTTAGTTTTGAGTAGGATGTGTGAATTCTTATTTTCTAGAATAAATATGAAGACATGAATAATATAATTTTCTTAGTTCTTAACTTATTTGAAGTTAGTTTTGGAATAGGATTAGGAGATTATCTCACTTGGGTTTCAAGAATTTTTCTTTATCATAGTAAACCTTATTTTCTATCAAAATTAGAATAAATGTGTCCTATATTTATTTGTACATATGATGATTTGAGTGGAGAATTATCATAATATGATCGATTAGGAGATTATCTCACCTGGGTTTCAAGAATTTTTCTTTATCATAGTAAACCTTATTTTCTATCAAAATTAGAATAAATGTGTCCTATATTTATTTGTACATATGATGATTTGAGTGGAGAATTATTATAATATGATCTAACAAGTTCATAAATAGATGAGAGTAATCCTCTTTGTTAGTTAGAGGCCCAATGAAGACTCCAATAGAGTAAAAAAAGTTTAGAAATTCAGAAGGGGCCTATGAATAATATTCAAAAAAAAGTTAATACAAACTAAAATTATATTAGCCTTAGTTGAATTATTTATGTATCTTATTGGGTACTTAAGTATTCAAGAAAAATATATTATTTTATAAAGAGTGTCATTTTATTATGTTTGGAAGAAATATTTTAAACAAAATATGTATTCTCAAAAACTTTGATAGATATATTGAATAATTTTTTTTAGGATGTAATATCCAAAAAGGCACATAGAAATAAAGTAATGAGGAAGATGTTCAATTGATTAGAAAGTTGATTAAAATTAATTTTTTTTAAAGTTTCTTTGAACACTTTTATCATAGAACAATGTTCTAGTTGTCATATCTAAACATTTGTTCCTTTTTTTGTGCCAATATAAAAACTTTTGATGAATAATCTCTCACAAGTAGTGTGTAATTTCCTTCAAGTATGTGATGGTCATTTCATACCTTAAATCCAAAAGGGCAAATGGTAAATTTACTAGAATATTTATTCTATCATTGGAAGTTATCAATTGCCAATTAATTGTTCAAAGTAGCAAAACAAAATTCTTGTTTAGGATGATTCTAGGGGGTTTTCTTGGGTAATTTCATGAAAAGAGATAGAGATAAAAGATATGGAGATGAAAATGAAAATAAAATTTTATTATGTAAATATTGAAAAAATAAAAATATAATCAATAATATATATATATGGTTCGAGGCAACTTGCATGTAGGGTGCTCCCAAGCATTAAAAAGGAAGAAAAAAACAAAATAAAAAAATTAAATTAAACCTTAATATTTTTTTTTAAATTAGTATGTAAACATCATAATTACTCAATTAAAAAGTGAGGAAAGAAATCTATGATTTTTGAAAAATTTGTGCTAAGATATTTGCAATATGTTTGTTAGTAGGTATATAGGTAGTGTCTATTAAATGCCCTAATTTTTCTCCTACATTAAGTGACAATCAACCTCACTATTCTTTGTCTACCTGTTGACACTAGGCTGAAAGTCTATCTCTAAAAGTAATTGATATTGTCTCCACACTATTATAATAAATGGTAATCAGTAATTGATTTACTAAAACTCATAAATAATTAATATTTTAACTTGATATTATCTCCACACTAGGTCTACAACCAAATATGATTTTTACTTTTCAGGAATTAAGTCTATCTCTAAAAGTATAAGATCCCTAAAAGTAATGTATTAAGTTTATCTCCGCACTAGGTTTACTTTTCAGGAAATAGATTTGTCCATCGACCTTGTCAAGCAGGCACAGATTGAATTTTATAGGTCCAGCCTGCCACTGCCCTGTGCTAGACACAACATGGTTCTTACCTTTGGGCCATGCTGTGCCTACTTGACTTTGGTGAAGATAGGCCTGGCATGGACCAATGGCTCGACTGAAACATTTAGTCATGCCAAGAGGTGCTTGGTTGGGTATAATTGATATGATCGGCCCATACATGCTTTTGTGCCTGGTTCAACCCAATAGCAGCCATAGACATCAGCATTCATTCATGAGTTAGCAGTTTGGTTGCCTCATAATTTGTACCTAGGGCCTGGGCAGTGGGTTGCAATTAATTGATTTTATATTTTACATTTAAATTTAATATCTCACACACACATACACACGCACTAATATTATTTAAATATAAAAAAGTAAAATTTATTAAAATATTAAATATTAAATTGTATTACAACTATCATTAACATGAAATATAAGAAAAACATGAAAAAAATATACTAAAATTTGAAAATTTTAATTTGAAGTATATATATTTTTTTAAGGAATGTATGTCAATCTAATATAACTAGTCATTCTGTTTGATTTAGATTATCATATTTTATAGTCTTGGTATGTCACTGTATTCATGTATTTCAATATCTACTTATATTTATTTTATTTTGAAGTCTCATCTGTGATTTTTCTTAAGTTTATTAAGTAGGATAGATTTTCAATGATATATGGTTGTAATGTGATTTTTCTATCAAAAATCACATTCATAACCATAAAAAAGTAGATTATGTTGTTGTACTAGATATTAGGTAGGTTAATAGATTATATATCATTTTAGATAGCATGACAAAAATAAATTCATATTTAATATATCAAAAATTTTTATATTACTTTGAGATAAAATAAAATAGTAATCAACGTGTATGCATCTCGATAGTTTATTCCTATTCTGCTAATCTCTCCGTCATTTGCTTATGGTTAACTAAATTGAAAAGTTTTCACCTTTGAATTTGATATCAATTAGCATATTCAGAGTTTTATTAAAATTAACATATTTATTTTTGTAATATTTATTTATGCTATGTAATTATTTGTAAATCTTTTTTTTTAGTTTTTATTTTTAGTTCATATAAGTAAATATGTATTTGATATTATTTTTTAACTATTTATCTTAATCATATAATCCATACAAACATTCAAGTAATAAAAAGATAAAACAGGTGATTAATATTTTAAATACTTAATTTTAATCTTAATAGTTATGACATAAAAATTTAGATATTTTATATATTTAATAAAGAGACTACTATTATTGCATATGTATTTAAGTATAATGTATGTGGTGAGAGTATATACAGTTGAATACATGTTCGGTATATTATAAAAAAATTTTATCTTATTTCATAGTCTGATTTATTAGTCAATATTTTATTAGATTTATTATTAATGTAGTTTGATATTACATATGTTGGTAATCAATATATGAATTCAATAAAATATATGTTTAAATGACATTTACTTGAAATTTTTTCTAAGCTTACTCATTTGTATGGAGTGAAATTCTTGTAGTTGACTAAACGTTTTAATATATTTTAGTGTATTTTGTATATGTTTTAATGAGAAAATTATTTTTAAGTAGGTTTATTATGTGATACATTTACATAATATAAAAAATTTTATCCAAGAGATTATCTCTAATGATTCTTATAAATATACTTATAGTTAAATTATTATTTAATGTATTATTAAATATAATGTTATTTTATATTTTATATTTTATATTTTGTATTTTCTAAAGATTATTGAGATTCTTGTATATGATGAGACTATCATAATGATGAAGGATTTCAATAAATCATAATATTTTTATTTATTTATTTATACTTAGAATCAACAAAATAGATGATGATGCATGTAAATGCATTATCATTGTGATTAATTTAAATGTCGGATGTCATGAAATTCATTTCATTTTGTGTTTTAATGTTATTAATTATTATTATTTTTTATTTTATAATTTTTTATTATGTTATTTATATTGTTCATCATAAGAATCTTATGATAAACAGACTAGATGTACATATGTATAAGATATAGACTTGGATCTTCCAAAAATTTAATTGGATGATCCATGCAAGCAATAAACTTAGCCATGCATTCATTTACAAATTCATGATAGTGAATGAAGAAAGTTAATGATCTTGAAGTTGATCTATATTTAAAAGTTTCTTTACTTATACTGAGTTGAGTTTTCTTGAGATACAATACACTAGGTTTTTGGTGTATTGTTCAACGTATCTTTTAAGGTTTCTAGTGTCACAAGTTTTTCTATAAGTATATATTTTTTGATAATATATTGTGTTGAATCTTCTTTAATACTCCTAAGATTTTAATTTTTAATTAAATAAATATAAGTCTACTTTATAACTTCGTCTATTCTTAGATTTTTTTTAAGCATAGGAGCTGAGGATGACCTATGACTAAGGGATAATTTAGTTTCGTATCTTTCAATTGGGTTAGATGTATTTTTATATCATTTTCATTATATTTATTATTTATTATTATTTTAGTTTAATATTTAGAGAGTTTTGAATAATTTGGAATTGTACCATATATTTATCTACGTTATGATTATATACTTATTAGAAAAAAATAAAACTTGAACAAAAATTAAGCATGTGTATATTTCTTCATTGTGCTTAAGAAGTTTATAATTATCAACAAGAATATTTGCCCAATAATTTTAATTTACCCGTGAACATAATTTATTATTTATACAATATTATAATATAATAATATAAATAAAAAATAATTTAAGCTAGGGTTTGTTTTGTGATATTTTGGGATATAGAGAGTAAAGCATAAAAGATCATAATATTAATTTGAATGATTATAAATTAAACATATTAGTATAAAAAAATGTACTATTGAAAATAGGTTTTTTGTTTTAATTTTTTTTATGTTTATTTATGTGTAGAAATCTAATAGTCTATAGCAGAGAATGACTAAAGATATCCAATTGATTGAAACTAGTTCTGATCTTTTAATAAAAATAAAAAGATGTCTTGTCAGACAAATGAGGAGATTGGGGACATATGAGTTCTTGGTCATATTTTTCGACTTGATGGACGCCCCAACTACTCTTTCTTTATTCTAAAAAATGTGTTCATCAAACTAATAGTGATAGAGTTCTATGTTAAGATGTTTAAGTGATTATTCACGTAGAAGAGAATCCCTTTTATTGTTTACTTCTTTGAGGAGGATTGGATTTACATGGATCCATAGAAGGTGCAGGCTATCTAGTAGTGGTAGCCTCCTAAGAATATTCATCTTTTTTAAGTTGATCAACTGTTATCGAAGATTTGTGAAGGATTGCTCCATGATAGAAAATTTCTTCTTGGATTTTTCTATAAAAGACCCAAACATGGGAGTGGTGTGAAGTGTTGAAGATAGGCGAGTTAGCATTGAGGGATGCATGTGTCTAGGTGATATTGTGAGACGGGTGAAATGGGATATATATGTGGTTGAAAGTTATTAAGTGGGTTAGATCCTTTACAGTTATTCAAGAGAATGAGCTCTCAATGTTTTAAGTAAATAGGAAACATTCGAGGCAAACTGGAATGAGGACTGTGCAATATGCCAAGTTATCATGAATCATAGCAACAAGGGGCATAACTTGCATAACTTAGCTTAATTATTGAGACAACCACATATACATCCCTTCCAGGAGTGAAGGTTGCATGTTTGAGCCAAATTTATGTTTATACTTAACACATGAATATCTTAGCTTAATTTTTGAGACAAACTTATGTCTACTGGTAGAATAAGTATTGGAGTATTCAAAGTAATAAAAAGAAGAGCAAGAATGCAAGTGGGAAATTTAGAGTCGATTTGATTCTAGAAAACCTTGAATGGCTCTTTCGAGTTGTTTGGCCAAACCAATGCAAATTGAAACTTTCATACTATTTTTGATCAATATTTATGTACAAACCATAATTTGTTGATTGAGGCGTAGATTCAAATGATTGATGCAAGAAATACCAAACTTATTGTACCCATCGGCTGGCTAATAAAAAGAGATTGATTATTAGAGATATTTGTGTGACTTTGTTTGCACTAGTTTGTGCATGAATAGTTAAGTCATACTAAGCATAGTTTTAAAAGGTATTTTTTAATGTCTTGATGCACGCATCAAGGTGAGGTGTTCATAAAATGCCTCAAGGTATTAAAAAAAAGCATCGGCTCGAATGAGCTCCATTGAGCTCCATGATAGAGCTCACTAGAGCTCTACGGAGCTCCATCGAGCTTTTCATGGAGTAGAGGAGAGGGGAGAGTGGTGTAGGGAGAAAGAGAGGAGAGGAGCGAGGGAGAAATGCAAGGGCAAGAGTAATTTATTTAATTTATTAAATAAATTAAAAAAACTATTAAAATTTAATAATAGTTTCAATTAATAAATAATATTAAATTAATAAATAATATTAAATTAAAAATAAAATAAAAGTAGAAAATTTAATAAATTTAAAATTTATTAAATTTATGCCTAGTTGTAACAAAAAATTTATGCTTTAATGCCTTGAGGCTCACGTCTGATCTCATGAACATAAAAATATATTGTCTTATGATTTTATCTTTTAAAGCTTTGATATTGAGTACTCAATAAATAATAGACAACCTCAAATTTGAGTTTTCAAGAGGAATGATTAACTCTGTAAATATCGATTTAAATTTGAAATCTTTAATAGATATGCAATTCAAGAAAGCACAACAATTGAAAGAGATAATCCGAATTGGTATTAGATTTATTCTCATATTTTAATTTTTTTATTTTTGTACCTATATCTTAGGGATAGTCTTCTAATAATATTTAAAAAGAAGTTGGTTATCTATAAGTTAAGTTTTATTTGAGTTGAGTTTTGTTTCTCATTCTAAAAAGAAAGATTTGTCGGATCAAAAATTATCGGTTGGATTTTTTCAACAAAGACATGAGAAGGGTTTTGTTTGAGCTAAGTTTTTCTCTTTCTAAGTGTTGTCAAGAGGGGCTACCTAGAAAGTTAATAGGAATGATGAAAACTTTCATCACTTTTTGCTATGATCCACTTTCTCTCTGTTTCATGAATTTGCCAATTCAAGGCTATGAAAATTGATATTGAGATTGTTGAAAATAATCCTTATTGTCTCTTCCACATTCGGTTGTGGGATAGAAGGAATTATCTTGAAATTCAAGTTAAATTATCATCAACATTCTGAGGAGCAGTATTGAGCTTGATACTTTAAGGAAAAAGTGTGGCAACTTGAACAGCTTGTAAAACATTATCAGAAGAGCTCATTGAAATGCTGTTCACAGCTCTCATGATCCCTGCATTCAAAGAGAAGTCAATCTTTTGTTTTTTTGGTTGATATCAACATACTTTCTAGAAACATGTAGTAATTGTTAACTTTTATGATCCTAGTGTGAGTGGATATATACCCTTGATATAGGGCCTTGCATGTATTTTTTTGATTGATAATGAGAAAATTAAGCATTGAATTCCATGTTCAACATTTATTTAAAGTTGAGGAAATGCCTAACATTCGAAAGGGCTTCAAACTCGACTGGAAAGGTGCCAATTACATCTATTTGACTAGAAAGAACGATAAGCTTTACTGTAGCATGCACGAGTTCCCATATACTTTTGTTTTGCTTTCATTCAATTTGTTTCCTTCCTATTTGACTTGCATGTGGAATCATATACAATGAAAAATGAATTTTGGTCAATTATGTACAAATTAGTTAGGATTTGAAGGTGTTCTTCCGATGAGATATGATATGACAAAATTAGTTCAATATAAATTTAATTGTGATTTTTAAATCAAAAGAAAATTGATCAACTAAAAAGGAGCCTATTGGTTACCAGACGAATGAGACTTGGTTTTTAATAAATTCTTGATTATTGATTGCTTGTGATAATCTATTGAGTCATGATTATCCTCATTTTTCATTTCTTGCATGATATTAATATGCATGTTGATATGGAAGCTTGCACCAACCTTGTTCATCGTTAAGTGGTTCTTAACTAATGAGGATGTGACTAGAGAAGCCTTGAGAATTGAAGTATACATCTACCCTCTTTGCTAGTTTTGCATAGTTAGCTACATAGTTCTTAGGGGTATTTGGAGGTGGATGTGATAGAAGAAGAGAGACACTGAGAGTAGTTCTTGGAACACTACTGTTGCATTCTATTCTTGACAATTTTGTGAGTTTAATATTTTTATTTTGAGTCATCATATTTTTCTATTAAGATTAGAGATATATTATCGGATGTTTTTTTTATTTGTCTAGATAACTAGATAAGGTAGACAGACTCAATGAATATTAATTTATCTTATATGACATATCTTGGAGATGGTTTAAGTATCAATCAAGGTAGATGAAGATATTAAAAAGTCCCAATATAATACCCACATTATTAGAAGAATGCTCATATCAGAGATAACCATTGAAAGTTATTTCTTGAAATGAACTTGAAAACATTGTAGAATATTGAGTGAGATACATCAACTATTGGATCCATTTGAGGGGTTTTCACAAAGTTTTGTTACTGTGGCCTTTACTAGAGAGGTATATGCATATTTCTTCTCTAGTAAAACATCAACGAATATTTTTTATTCTTTAAGTATTTATAATATGCAAGAGTTATCTTTCTACATCAACGAATATTTTTTATTCTTTAAGTGTTTATAATATGCATGAGTTATCTTTCTACTCTAAGCTCTTCGATTATTAATTATGGGGCAGATAATTGTATTATAAATAATTGTTCATTATTTAGTGATTTTTTTACTTGTTCTCTGGAAGTTGTAATTAATAGTAAAAAATCTAAAGTCATTGATTATGATAATATTTAATTTGATATTTTATTTATTCCTTGAGTTTAATTTATTTATGACTATTTGAATTCTTCTTTTTTGTGAGTTATATAGATAAATAAATTAATTTTAATTTTATTTTTTTATTGATATTTTGCAAGATTAAAAAATTTCAAGAAAGATATTCTTCAAGATTGAGCTTAATAATTTATATATTTTTTATTTTACAATTATATATCCTACTAGATATTTGAGTGTTTTTTATTATTTCATTATTTATTCTTGTCTTGGTAATTAGTTTTTGGTCAAATTAAAAATTTTGGATTTCTATATTATAGAGATTTATATAAAATTATGAGGTCTTTTAGATAAAATATATACTTGGTTTTTAATTTTGTTCGTCATTCATGTGTGAGTAAAAATGCATTAAATTTGATTTACTTAAATATTTATGAATTTAGTATTATTGAGACTCGAGATGACTTTTGATGTGTTATGATATTTAATGATGATTATACTCATTTTATTTGGTTTTTTCTTTTCAAAATAGATATATTTATTTTTAGTTTATAAATATTTTATAAAAAATCAATTTAATAAAATATTTTGGTGTTTTAGTTTTTCTATGAAAATTATTAGAAGTGATAATGTTGTATGGTAAATGTCTGATAACTTTAATACTTCTTATACTATTATAAGATTTTTTATCAATTTTTTTGCACTAGTTTGTCCCCACAAAATAAGATTATTTAAAGAAATAATAAATATTTAGTAAAAATGATAATAATATTTCTTTTTGTTAGAAGTATTAAATAATATTTTTCAAGAGATATTATTTTAATTTTCAACTACTTGATCAATTGATTGTAATTATTAATGATTTCTTATTACACATCTTTTTAGATTTTATATCATAAAAATATATTGCTAATTTTTTCTCACATAATTTTAGGATGTTTTCTTTGTGATCTCTTTTCATTATATGATAAGATGATACTTGAGGTAATACAATGTATTTCTTGAATATTTTAATATTGGAAAAGATATATGTGTTATTTACTTAAAATTGATAGAATACTTGTTAGTTCTAATGTTATTTTTTTGAGCAAAATTAATTTCTCTCATGGAATTTTATTTGGGCGCCTCCAACTAAGCAAAAATATCATTCATTATGACATATTTTTATATTGAAGAAATATTTATCTGACAAGAGATGACGAGTTAGAAATCATTCAATTCAGATTATTTTCAGTTATAGTTTTAGACGAAATATTTTATGATACTCAAATACTTTATTAATATTGAAATCATTTATGATAATTAAGATATTATATTATCATAGATGAAATATATTATGAGATTGTATTAACTTGCTACGAGAAAATGTACTTGTACTTATTGTGAGATAGATCATAACATATTCATGAATCATGAATGCCTTGAGAATGTAAATATTTATCTCTTTTTTTTTTCATGTTTAGTATTCTGGATATTTACATACCCGTTTTAGATGGACATTGCATTGTTGTAGTGTTTTATTACTAACATGTTACGAGCACCTAATATGTGGATAGTCATAATCTTATTTTTATTTCTTTAAAGTTAATGCTTGTCATTTAACATGTATGAGAAAATATTTTTTTTATTGAATTCATTTTATTGGTAACAATTCTATGGAAAGAAATTTAATATGGTAGTCTCAATTAGTTTATTTTTTTTTTATCAGTAATTTTATTATATAATGATGTACTAGTATAAGATTCCTGCTGAATCATCTAATATTCAAGTATCACACCTGTTGAGCTATTACACGTGTGTGAATCTTATGAAGTTGGTTTAAATTATCACTAAGATAATGTATTGGATATGAAAATATAATATGTTTTCTTAACTTATAAATCTCATAATTATGATAAATTTTTTAAAACATTGAAGAGGCAAAAGACATTGTATTAAAGGCAGAAAATGAGATGGAGCATAAGACATTGAAAAAATTAAAAATTTAAATGAAGCAAGAAAAAAAAATAGATGAAACTTTATTAATTGATGAGATTTATGGAAAACAAAGATCTTCAATAAAATAGCTGGAAAAAAGATATAAAAATTTCAATTATTTTTATTAAATGATAAGGAGTTGATGAACTATAGTTCATGCTCACATCATTAATTTGGAAAAAGGGGAATGGATAGAAGATGCAGAGGATATTAAAGAATATGGAATAAAGTATTTCCAAAAGTTTACAAAATCTGATACAAGAAGTCATTACCAAGATTGGATCCCCCACGAAATTCTTTACGAGGATGACCTTGATTTATGTAAATCTCTTAACACTAGAGGAAGTAAGGGCCTTTTTTTTTCTTTGATTTGGAATGCATGCTCGTAACATATGATTTTTTAGTTCTATTTTATAACATTTGTTGGGATATGGATAATGATGATATTTGGGAAGCATGCTAGGATTTTTTAAGAACCACTTCTTGCCCAAGTCCTTCACTAGTACTCACATAAAATCATTGTAGACTAATTAGATAGATTGTAGATTAATTAATCTTTGTAATATATCTTATAAAATCATTGCAAAAATTTTTTTAAATCGAGTCAAACATGTTTTGAACATAAGTAAAGAATCAAATTGAGTTTGTTTTAGCTAGAAATATATTTGATAATATACTTTTAGCCCATTTAATCTCCAAGAATAATAGAAAATGAAATATTATCATAAAACTTGACTTAGAAAAAGCTTATAATATAGTGAATTGGTCTTTTTATTTTAAAGTACTTGGGAAATTTGGTTTTCCAAGTCACTGGATTAATATGGTGGAGAGATATATATATTTTTTAATTGGTTTTTATCTTAATCAATGGAGCAGCCTTAATATGCTTTGTGAGGACGAGGAGTACCATGGTGTTATTGTGGAAAACATAATTCTTCCAAGAGAATTAAAGGTACCCTTGAGCAATTCGAAGATGTCTTGGGATATGTAATTAATTTTTTAAAGGAGTAGATTTTATCATGGAAATAAAATGAGCAATAAATATTCACATGGATTATAAGATTTCTTGGGTGTGCTAAAACAAACACTTCATCTAATTTTACTTGGATGCTCACTATACAAGTGTCGCAACAAAAATAAATATTATGAAAATATCATAAATAAAATAAGAGATTTGATAGAAAGATGATCTAGTAAACTATTTTATAAAGAAAAAAAAATACAACTTTTATAAAACATGTATTATCAGCTACACTATTATATTCTATGCAAGCGACAAACCATACTTTAAATATTATTAAAATAATAGAATGATCAATGTCTAATTTTTTTTGGGGACATGAGAAATAACTTTAATCAATTAGATGAACCAAATGGACTAGTTAATATAAGCCAACATAAGGTTGATAAGGTTTTCACAATTTACAGGAAAATAAAAATGTTTCACAAGAAATTTTGTTGGAAATTCTGTACCAGGGAATTGTTATTAAATAAATTCATAAATAGTTTGTATAGGGGTCTGGTTTCCATGTCACAAAGGTTCGATCTATACAATAGTATGGAGAAATATTAAAAAGGAAAGTTTCATTACTGAAAAATATATAAGATGGTAGGTTGATAAAGGAGATTTATCCTTTTGGTATGATAAATGGGTCAGAATAGAAAATATTAATTCCTAAATACAAGTTAGGTAGATACTAAAATTATTGAATTTTTTCAAGGTGATGGATGAGATATTGAAAAATTATAAAAAATACTTCCACAAAATTTGTCTTGACAAATTATTAGATTACCTAAAGGAAAACACGATGATATATTGACTAGTAAATCATGTTTTTAAATTGGGATATCAAATTCAATCATTACATCATATTTTTATGTTTCAACATTCACAAGTTGCGACTTGAATTTGTGCATGTTTTCACTAGTAGGCTTGGTGACCACACTTTTAGCAGAGAGCAAGTCCCTGCTTGATCACTTTGTCACCGTGGTGGTTACTCAAGACAAATACTAAAATATGAGCCAATACCAATATTTTTTCCCTTGGTGATTATTTATTTATATCTTTATTAGTTTTTATTTTTTGTTTGAACATACAATTACATTCAATCACCTTATGATTCAAGAATAATTTCACAAGGTTTCAAGTGTTATTTTTTTTTTCAATAATTCTATCTTTTATTTCATGGCACGCTTCTATTGTTTGACTCTTTGGAGACTTTGGCTTTCTTCAAAGTGTTGAGTTTATTGCTTATGATATGAAAAACATGATATGTACTGTCAATATATCTTTTATATGAGTTTCTAGCTCGTGTAAGCCTCTTCAATGCGGGTGTTACTTCCATTACTTTTTCGTAAAGAATATATGTGCTCAATTGTGATAGCTTTTCTTTAATTTGCTTGTCAATGTTTGCATCTATCTTTGCATTATCAAGTCATTCAATAGTTTTTTTATAATAAATTCACTCTTATATTTCCTGAACACGAGATCTTTGCTCAAGATGATGCTTCTTGTCTCTAGGTTCTAGGGCTTGTAGTCATTAAACTTGTATTTCTCCGATGTTAAGTCTAGCTTATTTTTTTTTTCTTTTGGAACATGTACATGTACATCACACTCAAATATCTAAATGTTAGCTATACTTGCCTTCATTCTATACAACATCTCAAATGGTATATGATTATTTACTATCGATGCAAAAGTGCAATTCTTCAGGTATCATATTGTGGTAATTGTCCCATTCCAAAATTTTGGCTCCAAACTTGCCCAACTCACCACACATTTTATTTATTTTATCAATGTTCATTTGAACATTCTAGTTACTTGTTTTGTGGTATATTTATGATCATGTTTTGTTTGATAATATCTTACATAGCATCAAATTGATTAACCTAAAAAATTCTTTGTGATAATGCTTATGCGTATATTTTTATCTTGTTAATTTGGTTCTCAATCAGCACTATAAACTCCTTGAATTTTTTTAATATTTTAAATTTTTTTTGAATGAAGTAGGCTCATGTATGCTTGGATAAATCATCAATAATTGATACATAATATTTTGATCTCATATCTGATGCCTTTGATATTTTTCTGAACAAGTCACATTGAATTAAATCCAACTTTGTTGTTGATTTAGTAACTATAAATTTGAATTTTGTATTTTTTACGCGGCATTTAACTATTTTTCACAAAATTTGAATTTTTCAGAACAATTTGATATTTTTTCTATTATTTTATTTGAGTATAATTATTAGATTTTTCTCATTAATGTGTCATAGTTTTTGATATCATGACATGATATCATGTAGCGATTGAAAACTATTGTTCTTTATGATTTCTTTTTTTTCTTAGAAACAAAAGATTAATGGGAAACTTGATGATGTTTTCCAGCATTTTGAATAAGGTTATTTGTATTGTAAATGAGTAATTATCATTGCTCCTTCAATAATCGTGCATGATTTTTGTTCGTTGCTAAAATGAATTTCTGCATCTGCCATTACATTAACTGATATCAAGTTCTTGTTGAGATTTAGAATGCAAATCATATTCAAAATCAATTTTTTTTGTCTCATCATATATCTTTTTTTTTCTTTTTCAGGATTAATTTGTTTTATTGTTGAGTCATTTTTTATTGTTAAAATTTCTCCATCATGACTCATACTAATAGAATTATTGGGAGTTATGTGATAGGAAGCTCCCCTATCAATGAATAATGCGTTTTCATCATAATGGATTATACATGATGTTGCTATGCATAATTTTTCAATTGATATTTTATATTCCTTGAAGTCATATCATTGCTCTTACAGTTCTTTTTGAAGTGATCAATCTTGTTGCTTTTTTAGCATTAAATTTGTTGATTTATCAACTTTATTTGATCTTGATTTGTTTTTAGATCGTTTTGAATTTTTTTTCTTGAGTTATTCTCTCACAAATAAAATTTCTTTCAAGGAGCTCTTTATATTCTGCCATTTCCTATTCTTAGATACAAGTGATGAAATAGAGGCCTCATATGGGCCGGATCGGCTCGGCCCAACTTGGTTTTAGGTGGCCTAACCGGGCTACCATGCTGTGCCATGCATGACATAGTATAGTAATCATACTGTGCATGACTCATCACGGTACAGTAACCATGTCGTGTATGGCCCGACACGGTATAGTAACATTGTCGTGCCTGGCTTGGCATAGTTTCATCAGACTAGGCCCGGCACGATCCGTCAGCCTAGCAAGTGGTGAAACCATTCAAGGACGAGCTAGTTCTAAACTGTCTAGGCCATGTTTTAATTTTTTAAATATTTTAATTTTTAAATTCAGAATATTTAAAAAATTATAAAAGTTAAAATTTAATTTATAATTACTTGATTATATACTCGAAAAGCTTTTGTTTTTAGTTAATGCTAATTAGTTAATAGTTAATTGCTAATTATAAATAAATAATTAATTTTTAAATTTATTTTATTAAATTTAATAAAATATTAAGTTTATTTATTATAATAAACAACTAAAAAATAAAAACTAAATGGGTATCCGTGTAAGTATATGAATTAATAAAACATTAAAATTTAAATATATAAAAATTAATGCAAAATAAAAATTCACAAAAAAATAATATTCAAGCATCAATCCACAAACTCTAAATAATATCACAAATAAAAAATAAATAAACATAAATACAATGTAAATGAGTAAATTGAAATTCAATATCAGATATCAGTATCTTAATCCATTAATCCTTAATGTCATTAATCGTTAGATCATTTTTAATATTAATATCACATAGATTATCATCAACAATCAATTTCTCTGCTTTTGCTGTAGTCCAATATCATCCCAGATGTCCAAACTCAAATTCTTCTAATTTTTTATGTTTGTTAAAGTCTCAATAATATTTGATCATAATATTGATCTCGTATTCGAAATAATATTCACTGCAATAGAAAAAGTAGTCTCCAATGTTATGCTCGACATCGGAGGAGTCAGTAGATCATATGTCATCTTAGATAGCACGTGAAAGGTAGACTTGTATGATTTTCATCACTGTGACCAAGGAAGCACGAACATGGCTCCCTACAGCCGTGTCCACGTGTTCGACACCTGGACACAGCACGGACATGGCACGGATACGTGTCCGATACGCCATGTGGCGTATCGGATGGTTGCGTTGGCAGCTGTATCCATGTTTATAGAGCCCGACGTCCGACGACGTCGGGTGGCAGAGGGCGGGTGTGATTTGAGGGTGAGGCAGGGAGCAGGCGCGATTTGAGGGAGAGGCAGGGAGTGGGTGCGATTTGAGGGGAGAGGAAGGGGCGGCGTGATTTGAGGGGAGAGGCAGGAGCGGGCGTGTTTGAGGGGGGAGGCAGGAGCGGGCGTATTTGTGTGGGGATGTGGCATAAAAAAATATTTTTATTTTATAAAATAAAATATTTTAATTTAATCTAATTTAATGAATTTTATAATATACCTAATATTTATAATTAATAATTTTTTTGTATTTTTGTTTTTTTTATCATACCGTATCCTAGCCGTATTCGTATCCTAGTTTTTTAGAATTTTTCGTGTCGTATCCCCGTGCCCGTGTCCGTGCTTCTTAGACTGTGACATATCAAGATTTTTAATATCAGAATGTGATATGATTCAGTAGTAATCAGTATCTAAGTACTGAGATAATTTGTTCTTATTCGATGGTCTACCCCATCATTTTCTTTTTGCTAACTGAATGAAAAAGTTATCTTCTTCAAATATGATATTCGTGTTCATACTCGGAGTCTCACTAGTACTACCATCATACTTAGTATTGTAATAAGTAAAAAATTCAGTCAACTTCTTATGAATGAACTTTTTAGGTGAGTCTTCTTGGTTCATGCACGAGGATATGTATGTCAAAATATTCTCTACTCATTTTGTCTTACTCTTAGGGTCCATGCATGCAGCCATATAATAAATAAATGGAGTGGTGAATCAGTACTTTAAGTACTTATTTTTCATCTCTAGAACTATATCGCCAAGTGTCGGGTCATCTTGATACTTTCTTAATATGCTACTAATGTTGCATATGTACCTGAGTGTAATATAAGTTATGAGAGTATAAACTGATCAACATATGTTCGTTTTGTCATAAAAAATATTTAGGAATTTTATAAATAAAATTTTTATAGTCCAGTTAGTGTCGTCAATAATAAGTTCGTCACTCTTATTATTCACGTAGTCGGATATCACATGTTCATATCCAATACATGAATTCAACATCAGGTATGTGTAATTCTAATGGTGTCTTATATTCGATTGAAATTTTTTATTTTTAAAACCCGTAGACAAATATAAACTATCGAACTCATGTTGTTTGCGTGGCTTGTGAATATATTTTTAGTGAGTTACATATGTTTTTTAAAGCGGAGGCACATAATTTTATCCTTGTTTGTGCTATCAGGTTAATGACGTGACACATGTATCTAACATAAAAAATCTTTTCTAATGTTCTATATCCAATATTCTTAACAAATATGTTAATCGCTATTTTATTATTAGATGCATTATCAAATATGATACTAAATATTTTATTTTGAATTTTATATTTTCTAAAAATTTTTATCATATACTCAAAAATGGCCGGATCATCATGAGGATGAAGAATTTCAGAGAATCTTAATATTTTTTTTATTTAGTATCCATTTAGAATATACAAAATGAACGGTGAGATATGCATATGATACATCGTCATGACTAGTCAGAAGATCTATAGTGGTAATTAGTTTGACATTGCCTTTCTTCCCTAACTCATTGTGATATGTGAATGAGGTAAATTTTGAGACTGAACTGGATTCAGTCTCAAAAAAATTATCGTTGAGTTGAGTTTGTCTATGATCTAATATATTATGTTTTTTAGTGTATAGTTCAACATGTCTCCTAAGGTGTCTAGTCTTATACGAACTCTTATATGTTAATATATTTTTTATAATATTTACACTATGTCGATTCTTCTTCGGTATTATTAATATTTTTTTGTTTTATTATATTAAAGTGAGTAAAAATTATTGTAATTTTAGTTTTTTATTTTTTAAATATTCTGGTCGAGGTGAATGAAGAAATCAAAGTTTCAGCAGTTTTGGATATTTTCATAAGATTTTCATTATATAAATTATAATTAATTTTATTTTCATTATTAAAATTATTATATGTTATTATTTTTATTTTTTATTTTTTATTTTTTATTTTTTAGATTTGACTTAAGAGAAGAGGTGTCAACTGAGTTGGATCGGTCTGGTCCGATACAAGGCACGACACGGCACCAATTGTGCCGTGCCGTGCCGAGGCCAACTAGGCCTCATGTCGTGCTTGGCCCGGCACGATATCGTGGCCTGTTGGTACAGTACCTTGGCACGAGCCGAGAAACTGAATTTTTTTTTAAATTAGGGTTACGGGGGTGCTGAAACCTTGATTTTTTTACATCAGGGTTTTGGGCGCACCGAAGCCCAAAATTTTCTAAATTAGGGGTTTGGCGCGAAGGCGCGCATCCGAACTCCTAATTTTATTTATATTAGGGATTCCGCCCGATCGGGCCGAAACTGGCAGATTTGTGCCGCGGGCCCGTGCCGGGTTGACCTCCACAGAATGGTGTCGGGTCAGGCACGACAAGGTACGATAATTGTGTCGTGCCTGGCAGGCACGAAAGTATGGTCGAGCTGGCTAAAAACAGCCAGGGCCGGCCTGGCACATCCAGTTTGATACATCTACTTAAGAGTTAGGATTAGGAGAGAGAGAAAGAGACAAGACTAGAGAGACAAATTTTAGATTTAAAACTTTAAAACTTAAAGACTAATAACTAAAAAATATCAATAAATCATAATGCGTAAAAACTATAAACTTTAGCTTTTTTATGTCCGCACCACATGCGCATCACAATCCAACCACAACACACTCGTGTCTCGAAAAGTAAAATGTCAATAACGGAAACCTTGAAATTGAGAGAGAAAATGAGAGAGATTTATGTGCTGAAAATATAAATCTTAAAATGAGGGGTGAAGGATATTATAAATAAAAGAAAATATAATTATTTTTTTTAAAAAAATATTTTTTTCATTTTTATTATTTAAAAATGACTAGAATCTTTAGGGCTGTCATGTTCTGTCTCATAGTTGTTGGGCGTGAAATTCAACGGCTTATATTTGAATTTTAATATTTTTTTTTATCGTTAGGTCGGTTTGACTGTTGAACCTACCCGAAGGGTCTAAATTTTTAGAAGCTTTGGCTTTTGCTAGTAATGGACTCGGGTCTGGGGGGTGCGGAAAAAAACCCCAAGTCAGGTTACAGACCCAACAAAAATATCTGATTCATTAGGCATCAGCTTCGGGTCGGGGGTGTGGGGCTGGGTTTGGGGCACCGCTCGGCTTGTGTCGAGATATCATACTCATGAGCCATTATATTGGGCCGTGCCTGGCATTACATGTGGTCCTGTTGGCCTAGGCACGACATGACATGAGACATGTCATGAGTAGGTCCGACACGGGCACGGGAATGGGTTATTCCCAGGCTGGGCCAGGGTTGCCTGCCTTGTTTGGCATTTAAATTTTATGATATGCAGGCTAAAAATGTGTTTGTATGATATCGATTATTCTTGGATCTTCTAAAAATCTAATCAGAAGATTCTTCGTGGTGATTAAATCTAGTTTCAAAAAACTCATTGTGATATATAAATGGGATAAACTTTGAGATTGAATTGAATCTAGCTTCAAAAAACTCATTGCTGAGTTGAGTTTATCTAGAATCTAATGTATCATATTTTTTTGTACATAGTTCGGTATGTTTTTTAAGGTGCTCAATTCTATATGAACTACAACATGTTAATATTTTTTCACAATATTAGCACTGTATCTATTCTTTTTCAGCATTTCTAATATTTTTTTGTTTTATTATATTAAAGTGAGTTTAAATTATTGAAATTTTTTTATTTTTTAGATTATGGGTTGAAATAACTGGAGAAACCAAAGTCGGTAGTCTCGGATCTTTTTGTAGGATTTATGGTATTTAAATTATAATTAATTTTATTTTTATTATTAAAATTACTATATTTTTTTAGATTCGACTTAAGAGTGATGATTAGGAGAGAGAGAGACAAAAAATACCCATAAATCATAATGTATAAAGCTGTAAGCTTTAGTTTTTTTATGTTTGTATTGTACGCGCACCACAATCCACGCCCGAGTCTCGAAAAGTTAAATGTCGAAAGTTGAAACCCCAAAATTGAGAAAGAGAATTAGAGAGAGATAGAAATTTATGTTTTGAAAACATAAATCTTAGAATTGGGGGGGGGGGGATTTATAGATAGAGAAAATATAAATTTAAAATTTTTTTTTTTTTGATTTTTTATTATTTAAAAATAGGCAGAAAATCTTTAGGGTCATTAAATTTTGCTTCATAGCTGTTGGTGGTGAAATCCAACTAGAGGTGTCAAACGGGCCGGGCCGGGCCGGGCCGGCCCGTTAAGTGCACTGCCGTGCTTTCGTGCCGGGCCAGGAAATTAGGAAATTTTTTTTTTTAAAAATTATATTGTTTTAATTTTTATTTTAATTATATAAATTATAAAATTATATATAAAATTATTGATATTATATAATATTATAAATTTATAATATGAATTATGAATATTGTTTAAAATTTATTAAATTTACAAAGTGTAATTTGTTTTTATAATGTAAAATAAAATTAGTTTAAAATGTATAAGAATTATATAATAGAGTTATAAATTTTTAAATGAAAAATTAAAACAAAAAAAATAAATAAATCAATAAAAAAATTAAAAAGTAAAAAAAATATAAGTAAACCAAATGAAAAATGACCAATCAGCTATTAGATATTGAATGTCCGAACCAAACAAATTAAATTTTTAATGTAACGTATAAATAAAGCGTACAATTAATAAGAAAATAAAACATTAAAATCAAAAAATAGTAGATCATCATCAATTGTCAATCGGCATATCATGAGCATCATCAGCTGCAACATCAAGATCAGTATCATATGGATCATTATCATCAGCAATCAACTCCTCCACTATCGCAGTGGATGCGGCTGTAGTCCATGTCCCAGTCCCAGCTCTAGTATGATCATTGATGCTAAATCTCGAATCCTTCCAATCCTTCAAACAAGCCAATACCTCAATAATATCTGGACGTAATCTTGATATCCTATCAGAAACATGTTCACTGCAACAGAAAAAATAGACTCCGATGCTACGCTAGACACCAGAGGAGTCAGTAGATCTAGTGCCATCCTAGATGGCACGAGAAAGGTAGACTCATATGATTTCTACAACTGTAATACATCAAGATTCTTAGTATCAGAATGTGATAGGATTGAGTAGTAATCGGTATCTAAGTATCGAGAAAGCTCGCTCCTATGTGATGGTCCACCCCTACGTTTCCCTCTAGCTAGCTGAATAGAAAAATTATCATCTCCAAACAAGGTATTCATGTTCGTAATTACAGTCTCACTACTACTATCACCATACCTAGTATCATAGTATGTGAACAAGTCAATCAATTTCTCGTGAATGAACCTTTCAGGTGGCTCTTCCAGGTTCATGCACGAGGAAATGTAAGTCAGAGGGTTTTCTACCCCTTCCACCTTAACCCTAGGGTCCATGCATGCAGCGAGGTAGTAAAGAGATGGAACGGTGGACCAGTATTTCCAATACTTGGTTTCCATCTCTGCAACCATATGACTAAGTGTTGGGTCAGCTTGATACTTTCGAAATATGCTACTAATGTTACATATGTACCGGAGTGCAATGCAAGTGGTGGGCGTATAAACCGACGAACACATGTTCGTCGTGTCATAAAAAATCTTCAGGAATTTTATTTATGAAATTTCTGAAGTTCAGTCAGTGTCGTCAATAATAAGTTCGTCACTCTTACTATTGACGTAATCGGATATCATGTGTTCGTATCCAACACATGATTCTAATATCAGGTATGTGTAATTCCAACCATGTCTCACATCCGATTGAAATTTCTTCTTAAGATTCGCAGACAAACAGAGACTTCCAAACTCTTGTTGTTTGTGAGAAGTACGAATATATTTTAGTGCATTACGTATATTATCCAATGTGGGGGAACACACATTCATACCCGTTTGAACAATCAGGTTAATCATGTGACATGCATCTGACATGAAAGATCTCTCCTAATGGTGCGTCTCTTATATTCCTAACAAACATGTTAATCACTACTCCATTATTAGATGAGTTATTGAATGTGACACTAAAAATTTTATTTTGAATTTTATATTTCCTAAAAATTTTCATCATACAATCAAAATTGGCCGGACCATCATGAGGATGAAGAATTTCAGAGAATTCTAAAATTTTTTTATTCATTGTCCAATTAGAATCTACATAGTGGGCAATGATACATGCATAAGATGATTCATCGTGACTTGTCCAGATATCAGACGTCACTAACACTACTCCACTATATGCCATAAATTCATTAATTATTTTTTGTTTTTCTAACTTTATATAATTTTAATATGTCATTCCTAGATGTGGACATAGGAATCCTACGATAAGCAGACTGAAAATATGTCTGCATGATGTGCACAATCCTTGGATCTTCCAAAAATCTAATCGGAAGACCCATCAATGTGATAAGTCTGGTCATGCCGTCCCTACCCAACTCGCTGAAGTATATGAAGGGAGTAAACTTTGAGACTGAACTCGATCCAGTCTAAAAAAATGCAGTGCCAAGTTGGGTTTGCCTATGATCTAATTGATCATATTTTTTGGTGCATAATTCAGCATGCTTCTTAAGGTGCCCAGTCCCAAACGAACTCTTACATGTTAAAACTCTCATACAATATTTGCACTTATAGGTGTCAACCGGGCCGGCCCGGCCCGGCATGAGGCACTACACGGTTGGGCCGTGCTTGGGCCGGGCCGGCATGAGAAAAAACCGTGCCCGTGCCCGTGACGTGCCTGACCCGTCATGGTTCGGCCCGTGGCACGGCACAACGGCACGGGTTCGGCCCGTGCCGGGTGTCCCTCGAGCCTATTGCCTATGGCTACCCCACGATAGACCCACGCCCCTCCCGCAAAAAAGATCGCTGGTTGGGTGTGATTGGACCCGACCCGCGGTCCCACTTCTATGAGGCCCGAACCGACCCAGATCCCCCAACGGGAAAAAAAAATTAATATAAAATTATATTTTCAGCCGTTGGATCTCGCCTCCAATGGCTAGGGGGCAGAATCCAACGACCCTCATGATTCTGTCCCCTGAAAAATTCAAAAAAATTAAAAAAAAATTTTTTTTTTTATAAAAAATTAATATCTTTAATCTATAAATTCCACCATTCTCTCTTTAATATTTATGTTTTTCAAAAACATAAATTCTCTCAAATCATTTTATTTCTCTCTTAAAAATCTTGCTTCTCTCTCTCGGGCCTCGGGATTTTGGCATTCGGCTTGGATTTTCCAGAATCTGGAATTGAGTTTTGATTATTAGAGCTTGATTGCACCGTGCACGTGACCAACCTCATTGCTTTTACCGGGTTATTTATTTTACGTTTTTTTAACTTTCTCTCTCTATAATTTCTCTCTCTAGACCAAAATTAGAAAAATTAAAATCAGTCTTCTAGTCTTTATTAAACTATTCTTAAAAACAAAAATAATAAAAAATGACAATTATAACTGAAACATATTTAAATTTAGAAAATGAAAATATTACACAGAGATCTAAGGTTGCTGAAACTTTAGTTTCTCCAGTTGTCTCAACCCAAACTTCTCAAAAACAAAAAACTAGGAGGACTTCTGTAGTTTGGACTCATTTTAATATAATAAAACAAAAAAAATGTTAGGGCTGAGGAACAAGAAATGACAGTGCAAATATTGCTGAGATTTTTAACATATAAGAGTTCGTTTGGGACTGGACACCTTAAGAGGGATGCCGAATTATGCACCAAAAAACATGAACCATTAGATCCTAGGCAAACCAACTTGGCATTGTATTTTTTGAGATTGGATCGAGTTCAGTCTCAAAGTTTACTCCCTTCATATACTCCAGCGAGTTGGCTAGGGACGGCATGATCAGACTTATCACATTGATGGGTCTTCCGATCATATTTTCGGAAGATCAAAGGGTAGTGCGCATCATGCAGACATATTTTCAGCCTGCTTATCGTAGGATTCCTAGGTTCACATCTAGGAATGACATACCAAAGATATATAAGTTAGAAAAACAAAAAATAATTAAGGAATTTATGGCATATAGTGGAGTGGTGTCTGTGACGTTCGATATCTGGACAAGTCACGATGAATCTTCTTATGCATGTCTTATCAGTCACTATGTAGATTCAAACTGGACAATCAATAAAAACATTTTAGGATTCTCTGAGATTCTTCATCCTTATGATGGCCCGGCCTTTTTTGAGTGTATGATGAAAATCTTTAGGGAATATAAAATTCAAAATAAAATTTTTAGTGTCACATTCGATAATGAATCTAATAATAGAGTAGTGATTAACATGTTTGTTAGGAATATTAGAGACGCACCATTAGGAGAGATCTTTCATGTCAGATGCATGTGTCACGATTAACCTGATTGTTCAAGCGGATATGAAGGTGTGTTCCTCCGCGTTGGATAATATACGTAATGGACTAAAATATATTCGCACTCCTCGCAGACAACAAGAGTTTGGTAGTTTCTGTTTGTCTGCGAATCTTAAGAAGAAGAAATTCTAATCGGATGTGAGACATCCTTGGAATTACACGTACCTGATGTTAGAATCATGTGTTGGATACGAACACGTGATATCCGATTACGTCAATAGTAAGAGTGATGAACTTATTATTGACGACACTGACTGGGCTTCAGGAATTTTATTTATGAAATTCCTGAAGATTTTTTATGACACGACGAACAAGTGTTCGTCGGTTTATACGCCCACCACTTGCATTGTACTCCGGTGCATATGCAACATTAATAGCATGTTAAGGAAGTATCGAGCTGACTCGACACTTAGCCATATGGTTGCAGAGATGGAAACCAAGTACTTGAAGTACTGGTCCACTGTTCCAACTCTTTATTGCCTCGCTGCATGAATGGACCCTAGGGTTAAGGTAGAAGGGGTAGAAACCACTCTGACTTACATTTCCTCGTGCATAAACCTGGAAGACCCACCTGAAATGTTTATTCACGAGAAGTTGACTGACCTGTTTATATACTACGATACTAGGTATGATGATGGTAGTAGTGAGACTGTGATTACGAACATGAATACCTTGTTTGGAGATGATGATTTTTCTATTCAGCTAGCTAGGGGGAAACGTAGGGGTGAACCATCACATATGAGCGTGCTTTCTCGGTACTTAGATACCGATTACTACTCAATCCTATCACATTCTGATACTAAGAATCTTGATTTATTACAGTGGTGGAAATCATATGAGTCCACCTTTCCCGTGCTATCTATGATGACACAGGATCTATTGACTCATCCGGTGTCGAGTGTAGCATCGAAGTCTGCTTTTTCTGTTGCAATTTAACGTGATTTCGGATTGTAGATCGAGATTATGTCCAGATATTATTGAGACATTGGCTTGTTTGAAGGAATGTGAGGATTCGAGGTTTAGCATCCATGATCGTGCTGTAGCTGGGACTGGGACAGGGACTGCAGTCGCATCCACTGCGATGGCGGAGGAGTTGATTGCCGATGATGATGATCCATATGATACTGATCTTGATGTTGTGGCTGATGATTTTCATGATATGCCGATTGACGATTGATGATGATCTACTATTTTTTATTTTCTATATTTTTTTTATTGATTGTACGTTTTGTTTGTACGTTGTGTTGAAACTGTAATTTGTTTGGTTCAGACTTTCGGTTTCAAATGGATGATTGGTCATTTTTCATTTGAGTTGCTTATGTTTTTTTTAATTTTTATTTTTACTAACAAAATATATTAATTTATTTATTTTTTTGTTTTAATTTTTCATTTAAAAATTAATAACTTTATTATATAATTATAATAAAATTTAAACTAATTTTATATTACAAAAAAAAAATTTAAACTTTGTTATTTTAATAAATTTTAACATTTTTAAAATTATAAATATATAATACTATATAATATCTAAAATTTTAAAATTTTTTTAACAATTTATATTATTAAAAAATTTTAATAATTAAAATTTAAATATGTTTCATTAATATTTATTATTTTTTATGATTTTTCTTAATCAGGACACTTTTAAATTTATCTATTTTTGGTCTAGAGAGAGAGAGAGAAAGCAAACAAAAAAACATAAATTAAATTACCCGATCAAGCATTGAGGTCGATCACGTGCACGGTGCACCACAGTCTAGCTCAAAATTCAAAATCCAAGTTGATATTCCCGAAAAGTTAGGCCAAATGTCAAATGACGAAATTTCGACTTCCCGAGTCCCTAGAGAGAGACGCAAGATTTTTGAGAGAGAAAATGCGAGATTTGAGAGAAAAAATATTTATGAAAAATATAAATGTTATAGAGAGTGAGTGAAATTTATAGATAATAGAAAATAATTTTTAAAAAAAAGTGATTTTTTGATTTATTTTGATTTTTTAGGGGGCAGAATCATGAGGGCAGTTGGATTCTGCCCCCTAGCCGTTGGAGGCGAGATCCAACGGCTACACTAAAATATTTTTTTATTATTTTTTTTTGTTCGTTGGCGGGGCAGTGGGGGGGGGGGGGGAATCGGGTTAGGACGGAGGACCGCGGGTCGGGTCTGATTGGACCCGACCCACGGTCTTTTTTGCAGGAAGGGCGAAGGGGATAATGGTGCGGGTCCGCCTGTGTTGGTGTACCTTGCCACGGGCCACCGAACTATTCTGGGTCAAGCACAGCACGAGGCCCGGTTGGGCACGACACGACATTTTTTCGTGCCTGGCTAGCCCAGGCACGGCCGAACCCTGCTGTGCCTCTGGCTTGGCCGGCCCAGCCCGGTTGACACCTCTAAATCTAACGGTTTAGATTTGAATTTTAATATTTTTTTTACCATCGGGTCGGTTCGATCATCGAACCGACCCGAATGGTCTAAATTTTTAAAAGCTTCACTTTTTGGAACTAATAGGCATGGGTCTGGGGGTGCGGAAAAAACCATTGGTCGAGTTATGGGCTTGAAGAAAATACCGGATCCATCGAGCTTTTGGTCGGGTGCGTGGGGTTGGTGGGTTGGGGCACCGTTTGGCTTTTGTCGAGATACCATGCCCACAAGTCATTATACTTGGTCGTTCCTGGCCCTGCACGTGGCCTCGTTGGCCTAATCACGACACGACATGAGGCGTACTGTGAGCGGGCTAAACACGGGCATGGGTTATTCCCATGCAATGCCTCGGGGCTGGCGCTAGACCCCCGGCCTGTTTGACACCTAAATCTTATGATATGTAGACTGAAAATATATTTGCATGATACTAACTATCGTGATGATTAATTTGGTTATGTCTTCCCTTCCTAACTAGGTGTAGTATATTAAGGGAATAAATTTTGAGATTAAGTTGGATCCAGTCTCAAAAAATTAACTGCTGAGTTGCATTTGCCTAGGATTTAATGTATTTTATTTTTTGGTGCATAGTTCGACATGCTTATTAAAGTATTTAGTCCCACACAAACTTTTACGATTTAATATTTTTTATAATATTTGTACTATGCTGATTTTTTTTCAGTATCCATCATTTTTTTTAATTTTTTATAATTTAAAAATGAGTAGAATTCTTAGGGCCGTCGGATTTTGCCCCATAGCCATTGGAGGCGAAATCCAACGTCTTAGATTTGAATTTTATTTTACACACACACACACACATATCGTTGGGTAGCTTAGACAGTCGAACCGACTCGAACGTCCACATTTCTAGAAGCTTTGCCTTTTGGAAGTAATGGTCTCGGGTCTGGGTGGTGCTAAAAAAGACAGCGGGTCGGATTACAGGCACGACGGAAATATCGGATATGTTAGACATTGGGTTGGGGCGTGGGGTTGGGACACCGCTCGGCTTGTGTCGAGATATTGTGCCCACGGGCCCTTATACTTGGCTGTGCTTGGCTCAACACGTGGCCCAATTGGTCTAGGCAATGCGTGACACGAGATGTGCCATGAGCAGGCTTGACACTAATACGGACACAAGTCATTCCCATGTCGTGGTGAGCCAGGCACGACCGAGTTTTGTCGTTCATCGGGTCGGGCCCGGGCCACCTGGTCTGTTTAACACCTCTAGATGAAACAATTCTCATACGACAATTTTGTTGTATCCTACTAATGGTAATAGTTAGATTATCTCATGAGTCATGTAGTAATAAATGTGATAGTAGTTGATCAGAGTCATGAACTCATGCATATGAGCAGAGACATATTCAATCATTCATAGGCAACTTTAGAGGTGTCATTTGGGCTGGTTCGACCCCATCCGGCACGAGGCACATCACAATTCGGTCGTGCCTGGGCTGGCCCGGCACGTGGCATGACACGATTCGGCCGTGCCTGGACCGGCCTAGCATGGGAATTTTTCGTGCCGTGCTCGGCCACGACATCTATCGTGTCGTGCTGTGCCGAAGTCCCTGGGCCTCGTGCCGTGCCTGACTCGGCACGGTGGCCTGTGGTACGACCCACCGACATGGGACATGTCCCGCACCCCACGTCCCCACACCATCGCCATGCCACTCAGGGTGCAGATAGGGAAAACGCACAGGCACGGGTCCAATCCGACCCGAATCACCCTCCCCCCTTCCTCCCAACAATTAAAAAGAAAATTTGAATATCAACCATTGGATTTCGCCTCCAACTGCTAGGGGGCAGAATCCAACATCCTTCATGATTATGTCCCCTAAACTTTAATAAAAAATTAAAAAAAATTTTAAATTTTTTTTTTCTTTTAACTTATAAAATTCTTCCACCTCTTTATAACATTTATGTTTTTCATAAATATTTATTCTCAAATCTCACTCTCTCAAAACTCTTGCTCTTCTCTCTCGGGGCTCGAAATTTCGTCATTCGGCTTAGTTTTTCGGGGCTCTCAACTTGGGTTTGGAATTTTGAACTAGACTGTGGTGCACCGTGCACGAGATCTATTTCACTGTTTTATCGGGTATTTTAAGTTTTTTTGTTTACTTTCTCTCTCTTTCTAATCCTAAAATCTATCATCTAGACTCTACCTCTTATTTAACAAAAATCCAAAAAAAATGACTAATATTAATGAAACATATTTAAATTTAGAAAATGAAAATCTTACACAGACGTCTGAGGCTACCAAAATTTTAGTTTCTCCAGTCATCTCAACCCAAATATCTAAAAAACAAAAAAATAGAACTTATGTAGTTTGAACTGATTTTAATATAATAAAACAAAAAAAATGTTAGAGGTGGGGAAGAAGAAATGACAGTGTAAATATTATATGAGAAATTTAACTTGTAAGAGTTCGTCTGAGACTGGACACCTTAAGAGACATGCCGAATTATGCACTAAAAAAATATGATGCATTAGATCCTAGGTAAACTTAACTTAACACTGCATTTTTTTGAGATTGAATCGAGTTCAGTCTCAAAGTTTACTTCCTTTATATACTATAACGAGTTGGGTAGGGAAGACATGATCAAACTTATTACATTGATGAGTCTTTCGATCAGATTTTTGGAAGATCCAAAGGTAGTACGCATCATGTAGAAATATTTTCAGCTTACTTATCGTAGTATTCCTAAGTTCACATTTAGGAATGACATACTAAAATTTTATAAGTTAGAAAAATAAATAATAATTAATTAATTTATGACATATAGTTGAGTGGTGTTAGTGACGTCTGACATCTGGACAAGTCACTATGAATCATCTTATGCATGTATCATCGCCCACTATGTAGATTCTAATTGGACAATGAATAAAAAAATTTTAGGATTTTCTGAGATTCTTCATCATCATGATGGCCCGACCATTTTTGAGTGTATGATGAATATCATTAGAGAATATAAAATTAAAATAAAATTTTTCGTATCATATTCGATAACGTATCTAATAATGAAGTATCGATTAACATGTTTGTTAGGAATATTAAAGACGCATCATTAGGAAAGATCTTTCATGTCAGATGCATATGTCATGTGATTAACCTGATTGTACAAGCGGGTACGAAGATGTGTTCTTTCGCTTTGGATAATATACATAATACACTAAAATATATTTGTACTCCTCACATACAACAGGAGTTTGGTTGTCTCTGTTTGTCTGCGAATCTTAAGAAGAAATTCCAATTGGATATGAGATAGTTGGAATTACACGTGCCTGACACTTAGTTGAAATTACACGTATCTTAATGGTAAGAGTGATAAACTTATTATTGACAATACTAACTAGGCTTCAGGAATTTCATTTATGAAATTCCTGAAGATTTTTTATGACACGACGAACATGTGTTCGTCGGTTTATACTCCAAGGACTTACATTGCACTCCGGTGCATATGTAATATTAGTAGCATGCTTAGGAAGTATTGAACTGAGCTGACACTTAGTCATATGGTTGTAGAGATGAAAATCAAGTATTTAAAGTACTGGTCTACCGTTCCATCTCTTTATTATTTCACTGTATGTATGGACCCTAGGGTTAAGGTGGAAGGGGTAAATAACACCCTGACTTATATTTTCTCTTACATGAACCTGGAAGACCCACTTGAAGGGTTCATTTACGAGAAGTTGACTGACCTATTCATATACTACGATACTAGGTATAATGGTAGTAGTAGTGAGACTGTGATTACAGATATGGATATCTTCTTCGGAGATGATGATTTTTCAATTCAGTTAGCGAGGGAAAATGACGGGGTGAACCATCACATAGGAGCTAGCTTTCTCTGTACTTATATACTGATTACTGTTCAATCTTATCATATTCTAATACTAAGAATCTTGATATATTACAGTGATGAAAATCATATGATTTTATTTTTACTGTGCTATCTAAGATGACACGGGATCTACTGACTCCTCCGGTATCGAGCATAATATTGATGTCTGTTTTTTCTATTGCAGTGAATGTGATTTCGAATAGAAGATCGATATTACGTCCATATATTATTGAGGTCTTGATCTGTTTGAAGGATTGAGAGGATTGAGGTTTAGCATCCAGGATCGTGCTGGAGCTGGGATAGAGACTATATCCGCTACGAAAGCAAATGAGTTGATTGTTGCTGATGATGATTCATATAATAGTGATCTTGATGTTGTGGTTGATGATGCTTATGATATGCCAATTAACGATTAATGTGGTTGCTAGTTTCTCCTGCTCGTTGTCAGACACCAGTTGCCAATGCTATGCCACGCTTGTACGTCATATCACATTTCATTTGTTATTACTACTTGATTTTGATTTTTGATGTTTCACGGTCACGAACATAGTTAATGATTTGTATGATTTATTCTTGATTCTGCTTTTTGATTTTAATGTTTTATTTTTTATTGATTGTACGTTTTTTTTAACGTTGCGTTGCATTTGTTTTGGTTCGGTATCTATTGGCCGATTGAACATTTGGTTTGTTTTTGTCTTTGTGATTTTGTAATTTTTTTTAATGAAATTTTTTGTTTATTTTATTTTTGTGTATATAATTTTTATTTAAAAATTAAAACTTTATAATTTAATTCTAATAAATTATAATCTAAATTTATTAAAAATTAATAAAAAAATTTAAACTTTATTAATATTTTCAAGTTATAAATTTGTAATAATTTTCAAGTTATCAATTTAAATTTTAAACTTTGTAATTTATTAAATTTTTAACAATTTTCAAGTTATAAATTTAATATTGTAAATATTGTCTATATATAATATAATATATATTTTATATATAGTTTAATATAATACTTTAAAATAAAAAAAATTATTTTTTATTTAACTAGTCCAATACGGCCCTGACTTGGCACGATACTTTTATCGCTGAGCCTGGCTTTGATAAACCAGTGCCGGGCCCGGCACGACACGGTACAATAATCGTGCTGTGCCTGGCCCTGCAAGAAAGCACGGGAGTGCTCAAAAAAAAAATAGGGCCTGGCCGGCCTGGCACCTTCCGTTTGACACCTGTTGTCAACTTATACAATTTTTACTAAAAAATTTATTTATCAAAAATTATTCTATCAAATATATACTTTAATAGAAAGTTTTTTGTTTTGTCCATAAATCTTTGATTATTTTCTTACCAGAAATATTGATCGGAATATTATCTATGAGACAATCAAATCAAGTATTGGGATTTTTGATTAAAATTTGTCTATTTGTGAATTTAAATCGATATTATTCTGTTTTTGATCATTAATTTTTGTCTTTGGATCTTATATTAAAGTCAAAATTTTTATTGACCAACAAGTATTCATCTTCAATTTTCAGAGATTGAATCTTTTTTCAGAAAATTTATTTATCTACTTTCTTGATAACTCTAAACGCATCATTCCCCAAATTCTATTCGACCATGGCATGCTAGGATCGATTAGAATTTGGTGGTCGATTCTAGAGTTTTTTCCGTTCTTTTGAGAGAGGGAGAGTGAAACAAAGCAACCATGCAAACAACATGCTTTTTATATTGTCTTGCTATACGTTATGTTTAGATTTGCTCTTCATGTCTTATGCATTGTTTTTTTCTTTAGAAAAATAATTTGTACAAGTCGTGATGGAAAATTATTATATTGTGATATTAAACTATGTTGCGACATCATGCTTAAATGTCATGATATCATACTTAAATATTATGATATTAAATTCAGTTGCAACATTATCTTTTAATGTTGTGATATCTGTAGGTTGTCACATGATTATGTGCCTGTTTCATTCCACTAGCAGGTTGGGTGACTACTTACTCAAAAAAGAGTGAGATCTCACATGACCATGTTGTTACTGTCTTAATGTTGTGATATCATGATTCCATGTCATGATACTAAACTTAGTCATGATATCATTTATCAATGATATGACATTAAATTCAGTCTTGATATCATGTTTTAATGTTGTAACAATAAATTTAGTCATGACATCATGTTTCAATGTCGCAATATCTATAGGTTGCGACATGAATCTGTCCTTGTTTCCATCCACCAGTGGGTTGGGTCACCACTCGCTCAGCAGAGTGAGACCTCACCCGACCTCATTGTCACTATGGTGGTCACTCGAGATAGTTATTGAAGTATGAGTTATTCCCAACACTATTAAATTGATCATTTAGGAGTTGGAAAACAAATAAAAATAAATAAAAAAAAACATTAAATCCCAAAATTGAATCTAAGACAAGTTTATAAAAGATTTAGAGAGAAATATCTAGCCAATTGATAACCAAAGCAAGGTCAGGTGGATTGTGAATTGTCATACAGTTGATCACAATGGAGATAATCATTTTCTTGTTTCAATAAAATCATATGAGAACACCTGAAGCTTACTGAGAGTATGTATTGTATTTTAGTTTATATAAAGTAATCTCAAGATTAATTGAAATAGAACTTATATACTTGTATTTGGATTAATCAATTTCATAAAAAACTTAGGAATGTGAGAATTGACACAATTAGATGGGTTTGCTTAGCCTGATTCTACTCAAAACAGGATGGAATGAGAGAAAAATCGCACTATGAGGGGTTTGTCAATCATCTCTATTATAATGTTTATTAGGCCAAATTTATTTGAATTGATTTGATTTAAATTTAATAGGGAAGTAAATTTCTGTGTTAGATCTTTTATTTCACTTATCACATTTGTTTTTTTTTTTTGAAATTAGAAATTGAAACTATAATCTCATTTCTTGTCCTTGCAAAAAAAAACATAAATAAATATTTCATTTAAACAATATTTTGCATTGTTTTTTGTTTTTACCCCCTCTAGGGCGTTAAGAAGCACGGGCACGAACACGGACACGGGGATACGACACGGCAAGATACAGGGACACGGTAAATTCTAAAAAACTAGGATACGGATACGGCTAGGATACGACATGATAAAAAAAATAAAAATAAAAATTATTAATTATAAATATTAGGTATTTTATAAAATTCATTAAATTAAATTAAATTAAAATATTTTATTATATAAAATAAATATATATTGTTTATTTTATAAAATAAAAATATTTTATTTTATTAAAATATTTTATTTTATTTTATAAAAATATTTTATTTTATGCCACATCCCCACACAAATATGCCCGCCCCTGTCTCTCTACTCAATTCGCGTCGTCCCTGTCTCTCCCCTCAAATCGCGCCGCCCCTGCCTCTTCCCTCAAATCGCGCCCGCTCCCTGCCTCACCCTCAAATTCCGCTCGCTCTCTGCCTCACCCTCAAATCCTGCTCGCTCTCTGCCTCATCCTCAAATCGCGCCCGCTCCTTGCCAGTGGCCAACGTCGCCCATGCGGCGACGTTGGCCACCCGACGTCGTCAGACGTCGGGCACTATAGACATGGATATGGCTGCCGACGCAACCATCCGATACGCCACGTGGTGTATCGGATACAGATTGTGCAATGATACGCCACGTGGCGTATCAGCCACGTATCCGTGCCGTGTCCGTGTCGGGTCCACGTGTCCAGGTGTCGGACACGTGGACACGGCTGTAGGGAGCCGTGTCCGTGCTTCATTGCTAGAGCGTATGTCTTTGCAGTTAGGTGAAACACTCCATTGGAGCAATGCACTTTGCTGCTTGGTTTCCCCTCATGCTCCAGCCATAGTCCCTAGCTGACATGTTACAGGGTTTAGTTTGCCCTGCCCGGATATGTCGGCTCTTTTCATATCACTGGGTAAGGCCAGATAGCTTGGTATTTTAGATTTTGTACCTGTCCGGGCTCAACGTCTTGAGTTTTGCCAGGCTTAGTTTTTCATCAGGAAAAAAGAGTTTCTTTGGTTTTGGCTACACCACATTACCCAGTCTGAATTGACAATCATACTTATGGTTCAACAGACTGAGTGGGATAGGTAAGAAGTTGAACAACAATTATAAATGCTTCAATGGACAAGAATGTTATTGTGATGATTAATTACCTGAGAAGTTCTTGCATTGCATGTGTGTGTTGGAGGTCATGCCTTGATGTGAAGTCAAGTGTCTTCATCTCTATGGTAGGTCTTGGGTTTGATGACTGATCACTTGGGATGACGAATCACCTCGGTAGGTCTCTGGTTCGAGACTTATCATACGTAGCCTATTTCAATTTTAGGTATAAAACTATCGAAATATTGACAATTCCCAGCCCCCATGCTAAAGTGGGGGTGTCTTGTCCACCACTAGGCATGATTTCCATCTCCTGTTTTTACTGAGTAATAATCAAGATTTTCTGTAATAATTGAGTTGATTTATGCTTGCTTAGTGGAATAATGAGTATGCAATTTCTAAATGTCGACACAAACAAATGCTATACTAGGAAATCTAATATATATATATATATATATGGGTGTGTGTGTGTTTCATAAGTCAACTTGTATGAATCAAAAACAGCCTTTTGTCTGATGAATAATATTGTCCAATGCAAGAGACAAGGTAATGCTTGCCTTATAATTTGTACCAAAAGCAACTTACAATGCAGAAAATGCTATTGGCAAAGCTTCTTTGGAATTCCTAGTTGATTTTTCACTGGGTTTCTTGATTTTTTTTTTGTTTTGTTTTGTTAGATTCCAGTTGCCCCTCTTTGGAATTCCTCTTTGGCATGTGATATTTGATGTTGTTGTTGATGTTGTTGTTGGGCAGTCCACCACCACCCGCACTAGTATCACATTAATTTATTTGAAATATGTGTAGTGTGCTCCTCTCTAATTTGATGAAGAGGAAGGTTCATGGATTTTGCCAGAAAGAAGTATTAGCCAAGGAATATGAATTGGTACGGAGGGCAATTTTCACAGATGAAGATGACCAAAGTGGGTGGTTTTATCATCACTGGCTTTTCAATGAGACCGTCAAGGTCGTTTCTCCTATTGTTGTTTCTTCCTGGCCTTCTCATGGTGCCAATCTCATGTTAGATAGCCATGCTTCATTTCCATATGATAAATTATGTTGCGGCCATAAGAAATTTCCTATCATTCTTCTTTTTAATCAAGCTGTTGCCGAGTTAAACTCATCTGTGGTAACCATTTCATATGAATTCAACAATGCAAATGACGACGATGATGATGGTGCTGCTTGGATGCCCATATCAGCATCCAACACTCATGCAGCCCAAGTTTGGATGGCACATATAGATTTTCCCTTGGCAGAATTCCATTCGAAACCTTATCAAGTGGATGTCACACTCGGACATTCCCAAGACATCATTTGTTCCAGCGGCTTTCACTCTGCCCAACCTTTTCATTTTTCATTTTCAGTCTCCCTTCTTCGACCTGTTCGCTCACAACCTTTTCGAAGGCCATGTTCCTTAGAGAGGAAGGAATCAATGAAAGATGAGAGCTTATCTGATTTTTGTGTTCCCAATTTTTCAGAACTGAACCTTGGTGTTCCCCAAGACCACCGCTGCCGCCTAGGCCTATGCAATTGTGTCTCTGATAATCATGCATGGCAAGTGGACATTCTAACCACAGAGATAAAATACTTCCGAGATTTGTCAGCCTGGTGAGCTTGCTTTGCTTGATTTTTGAAAATTTACTGCACTGAGGAGGCATATTTCTTTTCTTGATCTGAATCTATTCATCAACCCCCCCTCCCCTCCTGGGTGGACTGTAGTAAGATTGGAAAGCTTGTACTTGCTCGTCTTCTGGTGGCTCTCCATGAATTGATGCCTTCAGGAAAAACAGATCTCTCTGAAGTTCTCCTGCTATATAGTGACTTGATGAAACTAGACCCATCACACTCTCACTACTATGAGGATGAACACAGCTTGATTTCATTGAAACAGGTGATTTGCTCAAGTTTTGATCATGAAAACCAATTTCTCACACGTGGTGCTACACGTGCACATTTGGGTAAATCACGACCATTGATTGTGAATCCGATTGCAACAAGAATGGCCATGATTTATGTTTTTTTCTTATTTGCAGATCACAGGCGATAGGAAATTGCTGCTGAATCGCTGCTTTAGCTATGAAGGGTTAACATCATCAATCAGTGGTAGTCCCATTGGTTTGAGGCTGAATAATCTATCCTTATCAAGGATGGGATCATTTGAGAATCTTTTGTGGGTTCAACTGTTAGATCTCAGCCACAATGATCTTCGATCAATTGAAGGTTTGTTGTTATCATTCTTACGAACACAGATGATTCTGTGATCTCCATTGTTTTTTTTTTTTTTTTTGGAGCATTTTTGATAGTTGCCTTTGTTTGTCGATGCATGTTGTGACAGGATTGGAGGCATTGCAGCTCCTTTCCTACTTGAATTTGAGTGAGAACAAGATCAGGTCTTTTTCTTCTCTCGTACCACTGAGAATGCTGGAGTCTTTAAAAGCATTGGATGTTTCCAACAACGAGATAGGCGCGCACTCCATTGACACAACCATGCATGCCTACCCCCCATCTTGTCACTCTCCCAGCGATGACTTTATTTATGATGAAATGATGAAGCATGATGGCTTAGTTGATTACCACGAGGCCTTTAACACTTTGAAGAACTTGAGCTTGGTGAAGTTAGATGTGGTGGGAAATCCCATAGCTGGTAGTCAGTTCACTTCTTTTCTGATTAAGCTTCTCCCAAAACTCAAATATATCGATGGGGTGGACTGCCACAAACCCATTTCTTCTAATTAGCTAGTGGCAGTCAGACCACAGGGATTTGAGGCAATTAAGAAATGAGGCTTCTACATGTTTTGAAGTTTATCATGCGCTCTGTTGAATTAAGCATTTTGTATGTATTTGATAAGTGCAAGATGTGATGAGGCAATTGTACAAGAATTCTATGACACATCTCAAGAACCACGAAGAAAAAAGATGCTACATGAGAAGGATTTGAGTACATTTTGATAGTGAGATTCTTAATGAGTCACTTAGATTGCTTGGGGCTTGGGATAGCACGACCTTTAAAATCCTAAAAATTATATCCAATTTCAAAGCAATTACAAATTGTTTAATGGGCATAAAGGAAAAATGGAAAGTAACTTTTACAAGTCCATATGAAGTTTTGATACATGGAGAAATCAAATAGGTGAGTGAAGTATGGTTGTATTTTATTTACTCATTTTTGTTGTCGACACTCTATGTTTCAACTATCACACAATATAAAATAATTTTTCTTTCGTCTCTTCATTAGATGAAGATTTAATATTGAAAAAAAATACTTGAGAAATTCTTTCTCAATTATCAAAATGATAATATTCTGGTCTAATTATTCATCATTACTTGATTATTTTATTATGCCAAATCATAGGAGTCCTAATGAATGACAATAGTGATGAATTATTCTCGAGGGTATCTCCAACTATTATCGGGCATTAAAAGGGGGCTCGAAAGAGATAAAAAAGAAAAAAAGTTGATTCTCGAATTGAAGAACAAGTGGATATTTAATAAAAAAGCGAGACCAAGGCTATGATTAATTTTGAGTTCAATGATTTTTTATTACAGAGAAAAAATGAGCAGCTATAGTCATTCTCAAGACTAATACCATGTTATGCAAGAGAGAGGTCAAAGTCATGATCAATTTCTAGTATCGTGACTTATAAAAAGTCAGCCAACTGATGCAAGAAAAAAAAAAGAGTAGTTCTGGCCATTCCTAGTGTCATAGCCAACTGATGCAAGAGGGAGCAAATTCATGACCATTGATAATGCTGAGATGTAGGTTCTAGAGATGAAATATGTAGTCATGGTCATCCCCAATACCATGACATTGTAAAGTTAGAAAGAGATCAAATCCACAACTTTTTATAAAAAGTCATAACTTTTGACTTAAGGTTTACACTTAGCCACTCGAGTATAAAATTGAAAATCAAGAAATTTGAGAAAAAATGTTTTAGGGCATGAGAAAAAAGATGAAAGATAATAGTTATGAGACACAAATTTTGCTCAACCTTGGTGGACATTCACGAGACAAAAGATGTTGCGAAGATACAAGTATAAACTCTAAGGTGAGTGTGAATTTTGACCCTCTTTAGGAGCAAATATCAGGTGCACGACCTAATATTATGAATTTAGGGTTTGTTTCCTATATATTCTTAAGGGCTATATTGAGGTCTAGTATATATGAATTACTTCCAAATATCATACTATATTTAGGTTTATTATTATTATTATTATATTTAATTATATATGATAGATATTTTATGAATAAATTTAACATTTAGATTTCATTATGATTTGTTCATTGCTGGATGTGATAATTAAATAAAACTAAAATTATGATTTTACTATTAATAGGTTTGTGCATGTTGTCGTGGTACATAGTGTTATGTAAGCCATGAAGCACACTTATGCATTATATACTAGAAAGGAAGTATCACCCATTCTAATCATGATGAGCATTATAAACCCATATGTTAAAACTTAATGTTGAGGTATATCACTCATGGGAGCACAATGATTACGAAACTTAAAGTTCAAATACTTTTATAAGTCAATATATTGTGTACATCTTAGAAGAATTGACTCTCAATTGATAAATATTTTATAGAATATTTTCTTGAGTTTCACTATTAGTGTATGAGTCACATATTATCATGATATATGTTGATAAGTAAGTCATGAGACATGCATGTATAGAGGTGATTTATAAGGTAGTGATATTCATATAATTTTTTTTTGTTATATGACTACCACTTGTGATATTTCAGGAAAAGAATATATTAATTATACAAGTATAATACTTATGAAGCTAAAAATATAAATACTTTAATATCATAGTAGTTTATGTCTATTTGAAGCGTGAGATCAAAGAATAAAAATACATATATGAAGCAATTATTAAAGGTAGTAGATGAGTTGCCTAAAAAGTATGTACTTGTGAATAATTTTGGAACAAAGTCAATTTATTATTTTGGTAGTAAAGTACCGAGAGGATAATTATGAGTAGATCATCATTTGGGAAGGTCCAATAATTGATAACAACATTATATGCCAATAGGACATTAGAGCATTAAAGCATAAAAGCATTTCCACAACATTGTATGCCAATAGGGCATTAAAGCAACTATTGACTAATAAGGCAACATGAATAATGGAATGCTTCAGTCCTAATATTTAAGATTGTTTTCTAAAACTCAGTCTTATCCTCTCTATTAGAGAAACTTTTGACTGATAGTTATTTGTTCGAAATATCTATATAATTTATGTGAGATTGATATCTGAACAAAAAGTAAATTTACTACTTGTATGATATATATTCTTGCAAGACTAGTTGGACAAGAGACTTTTTCTCAACGAAGTTTTGGGACTTTGTCTAACCCCAAAAAGTGGGCCTCATAACAAAGTCACAACAAGTATCTTTTTAATTGATCTTTAATTTACTCACATGCATCATACAACATGTTTTGCTCCTTTATTTAAATTGTCTCATCTCTACTCTTAATTGTGATGTGATTTGATTTAGGAAGAACTTGGTTAGAAACATCTTCACAATCTCATCACAAACCTTAATTGATCCTCTAGATAGATATTGAAACCAACTCATTTGTTTGTATCTCAAAGAAAATTAAAATAGTCACAACTTGATCCCATCTAAGATAACTCTATTCATCCTTATATAATCACATAATTTCAAAAAAAATCATGACATGGTTGTTTGGGTCTTCTAAAAAACAACCTTACTGATATTGTTGCACCATAGCTATAAGGCTTGGTGTCAACTTTAATTAATTTGATTGTACATCTTGTATCCATATTCTAGAGTTGTTGGGCAACTTGTTAAGTGCCCATTAGTTATTTCCATTATTGTCAGAGTCTTGTATGATTGCTTTCTTAGCTTTATGTTTTAATAACTATCTTCTTGTTCTCATAATTTTTGGGTCTAAAGGTATTGACTCAGTCTTAGATCTTTAATGAATATAATAGTGGCTACAAAATAAAATAAAAAAAGAAACAAAAACAAACATAAAATAGAAATATATATCTAAACAACTTAAAATATAGCTACTTTTTAAGGTAGTTGCATCAACTCAAAGTCATACAATCAAACTAAATTCAATCCCCAATAACAACATCAAAAACTTATGATTTTTCTATAATGCTAAAAAGTCAATGATTCTTGCAACTACACTAAAACTTCAATTGTCGCGTGTGAACCACCACTAGAATTTCAAAAGTTACTTCTAATCATCTAGAATTTATAGATTTTTGTAAAAGTTAAAGTTTCCTCGTTCTTCACCCACATGAAGTGTGAATTCTCACATCTTTCTATCATGTTGCTAAAAATTATCATCCCAAAATCAAGGTACATATGAGTCTTCTTCTATGTCTATCACTACAAAGTCATTATATAAGAAAATTTTCTTGACTTTGACTTGCACATCTTTGATAAACTATTTTAGAAATTTGATTAATCTTTAAGCCATATGTAGAGACAGAGAAGTTGGAATGATTTCACATAGATTCAACCTTTATACTATGAACAATGATATCAAGTTGATACTTACTCCCGAGTCTCATAAAATCATCAGAAAGATGTGCTCCCCAATAATGTACAAAATAAATAAACATTTTGAATCGGTGAGTTTATGTGATAAGTCTTTTTTTTGGATAATTGTATTATATTTCTCGATCATATTCATTATTTCATGTCTCCAATTTCTTTTTGCTTCTCATTATATCTTTCATAAACTTCATATAATATGACATATGAGATTAAGTTTCCATGAAGCATATATTGATTCCTATTTTTCTAAAAATATAAAGAAATCTATCAAACTTTTTATCCATCATTCATTTTCTACTTTTTGCAGAAAAGAAAGATTAGGGTAGAGAGTGTGTGTGAACTATTTACATTATCTTTGTTCTCTTCATTACCTTTCTATATGATGCTACAATTCATCTACATCTCCTTCAATTCTACTCCGTCATGAGTATATACTGGTGTGATATGTAGGGTAGGGAGGTTAGGCTAAGTCATGATATTAGATGACATGACTTCAGGTGTGGTGACATTTGATATTGTGACTTTTGATATGGAAACATTATGTGTGATAAAATTATTTTTTATATCAACTTATCCTTTGATTTTACTTTTGTTTTCTATCCTTATATTTCTTTATCACTACTCAATGTTATGAATATGCATCACTTTAGGTTTGTCTTGACATCACTAAGAAATCTATTGACATTCTTCTTTTTGATTGTAAGTGTAAATTGTCTAATTTGATTCTTAATCATTTTCATCATCAAGTAAGTGTGATCTAGCTTTGTTTCTAAATGTCTAGTTCGATTCTCTTACATATTCAGGTTAGATTCTTGTGATTTCTGGTATTTGGATGATAATGCATATAAATGCTATTATTGGGTCTAGAAACATACCCTTGATTTTATAATGCATATAAAAATTAAGTTAAAATTTGTCATCTATTAATGTTGTAAGGCTATAATCTCTCCCATATTTGGTCATTTACCTTTTCAGGCTAAAAACTTACTAAACAATATGTCCATATTTACCTTCATCATCATTAATCAATCTAGCTCTAAATTGCCAACATGCCTCTTTCTACTTACTCTTCTATTTAGTGTCTGGTAGTTATTTTTAGCTAGCTCTTAAAATATAATTATCCTTCTCGGGTGACTTGTTCATTATGAAACCACCTAAGATTACATCTACCATGTACCTAGCCATATAATTCAGCTCATTATAAAGTGTATGAGCTTGGAACTGTAGCTCAAATCTATGTTGTTGACATCTCCTTAATATATTTTTAAATCAATCATAAGCATCATACAAAGTTTTTTGCTCTTCTTATCTAAATTGACCGATATATGCCCTCAATTTTGATGTAATTAGAGGGGAGAAGAACTTTGTTAGATCAGCTTGCATATGCTCATCCCAACTCTCAATTAATATTCTCGATAAATATTGAAAATAATTTTTTACTTTGTACCACAAAGAAAATAGAGATAGTCATAATTTGATTATATCCGGGCTAATTCCATTCATATTTACAGCATCACACAACTCCAAGAAAGTTGTGACATGATTATTTAGGTTTTCTAAAAAATATTCACAATACTATTGTTGTCGCATTATGACTATATAAGGCTCAGCTTCAACTCGAAATGATTTGATTGTATAGGTTGCATCATGATTCTAGTATATCTATCTATTAATGTTGACCTCTAATAATCCCCAAGGGTTTAGTGGAAAATAAGTTATTAGATAGCTTGTTCACCACTCCCTTGGTTATTTTCATTGCTATCATTATCTTTCATGATTACTTTCAATATTCAGTCCCAAATCTTTAATACATATAATTGTGGTTATAAAACAAAAAATAAAAACAAGCAAATATTTAATGTGCCAACATTTAATCTCTCATGGTGAAAAATATACCCTAAAGTATATTGGGAGGAAGCATCCCACACAAATGATGGTTAAGTTCAATTTTGATAGTTCAACAAGTATTTTTTTTTCTTATGATCTCATGATGGCTAGAGAATATGTAACCCATTTAATTGCTTCAAATGATTTTATTCTTAATTTTGATGAGTCTAGCTTTTATGAACATACTTGTGATTATTTGGTTCTCAATAAAACATTTAGTGGAATTATAACTATGAATGATATGATAACTTATTAAATTAAATTGCACACCATGTTAATTTCTTTAATTAAACTAAAATAATTTTGAATCATGTTAATATCTAATATTTGTGCTATCATCTCCAATCAAGATTATATTAGTATAAAATCCTATTATATAGATTCAGAATGGATATTTTAAAAAAATTATTGTGTTTAAACTTTCTGATAAAACTTATAATATTTCAAAATTTTTACTAATAATATTCTTTATATTTTAAGTGAACTTTTTATTAGCACAATCACTTTATTTCAATCAACCCTGGTCCTAGAGAATGTTTATATTAATGCATAAGCAATTACGAGCCTTGGACAAAAAATGTCTCAATCTTTGAGGGAATTTTTATTACAATAATATTATACATGTTATATCATTAATTTCATTATGAATAGTAATATAAAATTGATAAAGTATTAATATTTCTAATACTCATTATGCTATATTTTTTATAAATAATTCATTTTTATGAATTACCAAATTTAAAACGTATTACCAAATTGGAGATTTAAAATCTCAAATTTTTAGAATTAATTTGCCAATAAGATAAAACTCAACTTAATTAATGTTGAAAGATGTTATAAGAAGTAAAGATAATATTTAAATTTCTTTCAATACAAAATTTAATATTATTTTATTAAGTGATGTTCATTAGATTATTGCTGAAAAAATGATTGAATTTTTTGGCTTTTTACGATGCATCTATATCATTTATCTAATATTTATTGTCGTAGTTATCAAATAATTTTCATATAATTAATATATTTTTTCTACATTATTCAAGAAACATATCAATGATTTTTTTAATTTTAGAAAAAAAGGAAAAAAAATTGTGATCATAATAATGTCTTTTTTATATTACCTTTTCATTGTTTTAAATCCTCATGTCAAATTAATTATTCTTTTAATAGTTATATTCATATGTGAGAACATCTTAGTATAATTTTTGCATTTACATATCTTTTCTACTTATGCAACAAGAATCTAATCATCAACTTAATGTGATGCATGGAACATCTATTGATAAAATAAACAAAAAAATTGATTTTCTTCTCTACTGCATCATGAAAGGGTGCTTTCATTTCACGTAGTTCAAATGTAAATACTAATCATCCATCCTCGTAGTTCACAAAATACTTAGAAACAAATTTTTTTTATTTAGTTCAATAATTTTAATTTTTTTTGTCTTCTATAAGTCTATTACTTTTAAATTTAATTACTTTTTTTTCACAATGTTTATAAATTATAATTTATGTTAGCTTTATTATGAATACAATCTATTCAAATAATTTAATAATTTTAAAGTAAATTGAATTTCATTTTTCTAAATTTTAAACAAAATAATAACCATTTTTACATATTTAAATTAGAATATTTTTTTGTAAAAAAAAAAGTTTTCAATAAAAAAAAACTATCAATAAGGGTGAGTCGAGATAGATAATTACTCATAAGGGTGAGAATAAAAAGTAATTACTCTAAAGGGTGGGTGAATTTTATGAGATAATTTTAGCCTTTGATGGGTGATCAAAAAAAATATCAATAGCTAATTTAATCATTGTGTTAGCTTCTATCTTGTCAATGAGTCTTGAGATGGTTACACATATATGCCTTTCTATGAGCCTTGATGAATCTTGCATGGGGAAAGCCCATCACTTCCAACTCATTTTCTTGGATGCTTACAACTATAGATATTCTACGACAACATAAACTATGGAGAAAGCCCTGACGACCTCATAGTGGCATGATCTTCATTCGAATGATACAATCTTTATCGGATACTATGACCTTATGGTGGTGTCATCTTTATTCATATGATTCAATCTTCATGGGATATTGGCGAGCTCTTTGTGACATATCTATGTTGAGAGCCATGTCTTCTAGTTCATCTTCTTCCATGACACAATTTATGATTTCTTCAATATCACATAGTACAATACTAACCATTAATCTTCTATACATTGCTACAAAAATATTATTTGCATGATCAATTTTTTTTCTTGGAATGGATGTGATCATGATACATTGTTACATTAGCAAACGTATCATGTGGTCGAACATCATCATCATCAATAGGGTTTGATTTTCATCACATTATAAGTATCTTAGTATTGCAATAAGAAGAATGTGAGTTGCCTTCCTGATTGAATAACTAATCAAAGAAACACAAAACACAATCAATTAGATGAAAGAAAGATGGTTGCATGATCTATATCATCATGCTTCATTTTATTAGGAAGCTCCCAGGTGAAACAATGAAGAAGATGAGTCCCAAGCAAATCAAGTGCATAGTGTAAGACATGGTGGGCTCCACTTGACCTAAGTCCTAGGGTGGCCCCACCCATGTGTTAACTAGTTTCTTAGCCCCACTATTGGGCATACTCATATTGTCCACTTTGCCCATCATAGCACATGGTCTAACACATGAGTCAGAACTTAATTTATACCTCTCTCATGTCACATCCCTATGACTTGAGTTCAAGTCCTAGAAATATGACATGAGAGGCAAAAATTAAGTCATGACCTATATGCAATACCATGTGCCGTAATAGGCAAAATGGATAATATAAGTATGCTTATGGTGGGTCCAGAAAATTAGGCAACACTCAGGTGGGGCCCGAAAAATTAGTTAACATCATTTGTTAACTAATTGAGAATAAACCTAAGGTGCATACCAACATCATTGGTGACCACAAATAGTGTCAGGAATAAACCGAAAATGGTTTGATTTGAATTCATATGCACTATTTTCCTAAAATTGGGAAGGCAAGAAAGTGCTTGGTTCTTCTAGCCAAAAGTCTTTGTCTCTCCCATATATGTTGATCATGACCCTAGTTCTTTTTAGAATGAAGTATTCAACAACCTTGCCATATTTTATAGTTTTGTGGAGAATTATAATTGGTGGATGGAGTTTCAAAATTTTTTTAACTTCACAACTAAGAAAGGTTAGTTTATCTAGATCACTCTCATTTTCATTTATAGTTGAATGAAAAAAAATATTTGTATCATTTTTTAAAGTTATATTTATTTGTTTATTTTGTACCATATAGGATTTATTAAAATTTTTTCTAGCTTTTAGATTGATTATTTTCTATACCCATTATTGTGACTTTATTACAAAGATAAAACTCATTATTTGTAGCATGACATCAAAATTTCATTGGGTGATTGAATACATCCAATAGAAATGAACAAATATATGAGTCATATAAGTAATAAAGTATACATAAGTCTTGATATCGATCCCATAAAAATTATATGAGTAGTTTGATCAACTAATAGTTAATCATATTCTACTCAAGCTAAGAAGATAAATTTAGGTCACAAATAAAAACTTAGTCTCTAGGGTTAGTTTAATTCTTATTATATTGTATGTTATCTTTAGTATTGACGTACTATTATGTGTGATTGTTAGACAGAGTAGGTTGATGTGGATTTTTCCATTTTCCCTTTGGCATACAAGCTGATTGTCAATATTAGATTGTCACTACCAAGGATGACCCATTTGTAGTCGTGTCTTTGATATTTTACCACTAGAACAACATTTACTCTATTCATAAGTCATCCACCCTTATTTTCCTATTAGGCAATATATCAATTTCTTTTGATGATTGCTTCAAAGATGCATTTTTATTCTCTAGCCTTGATAGTCATTAAAGAGATGAAATAATAAATTAATAATTATGATTGAGCTTTTGGATTCATAAGCAGCATACTCACATCAATTAATATATATCTACCTAATCATCTCACCAATGAAAGTTATTAAAGAGAAAATGATCACAAGATTGTCACTACCATATGAAGGACCTCTCCTTGCTTATATCATATAACTTATACATCATCATCCATCATGGTTAATAAATGACTCTTACACTATGGTTATTCATAACTCACACATCATTTGAAAAATATTTTTTCTAAAATATGCACAATGAAATGGTTATAATTTCATTTGTCTTTTTGGTTTTAGAGCATCATACTCATACCAAATAAACTTTTAGAAATTTAGAATTTTCATACATATAAGTTCATCTCAAGAGGTGAGAATAAAAGGGTTGTCACTTCCTTTAATTCTAATTCTTGTATATGTGTCTTATAACTTACCTATCACTATTCACCATCATCAATATATATATAAATATATTTAGTGTGGTACCCTAATTATAAGTTCTAATTAATGTCCATATCCATGAATATTCAAAACATAAAAGATCTTTAATTAGATATTATAAATCCACGATCATCATTCATAAATATATATAAAGTAATCCTAGATCTTGATTTAGCCTCGCATTAGGAAAGATCCGGCTCGAGAAGATTGATGTTTCATCTCACTGAATCGAGGGTTCTCACTGATATCTATCATGAGGATCTATGTCTTAAATTCGGTTCTATATCTTTTTTTTTTTTGCATTCAACTTGAATTTATCCTTAATTGAGGGTTGCACTTGGCACCCTTCTTGGGGCATCATTTTATTGGCTTCAAAAATATAATCCTCAAACTCTTCTCTTTTAAAAAATCTTTCATTTCCCATTTTATATCATGGTGGTCCTATTAAGCACTATATGGATTTCAAGTTAAAAGTCACAACTTTAGGTTGAGGTTGTGGCTCTAGATATTCTTTGAATCCTCTATAGAGCATAAAGACATGAAATTAAATGAATGTTGTGACTTAGGGGTTTTCTCTCTGTAACACAAAGTCACAACTATATAAAATGTCATAACTAAGAAAATTCCTCTCTGGAGCACATGGTCGTGGCAACAAGGATGCCATGACCAAAATAATTTCTTCCTAAAACACAATTTCATGATGAAAAGAATGTCATGAATAAAGAAATTTATTTCTATAAACCAAAGTTAAAGTGGAAAAAAATATCATTATTGAGGAAGTTTCTCTTTCAAAACATAAAGTCATAGCAACAAAAATGCTATGATAGTGAAAGTTAATTGTAACATAAAATGACAACTACAAAGAATGCCAAAATTGAGGAATTTCCTACATGTAACATAAATTTAAAAGGAAAATACTATCATGATTAAAAATCACTTAGTATTGTACAATTTTAGCTTAGTAATGAATATGTCATAACACTAAAAAGTAATGGATATGTCATAACACTAAAAAGTAATGAATATGTCATATCACAACCAAATTTGTGTTTTAGAAATAATGTGGTAATGAATCCAAGATAATATCATAGCTATGAAGAATATATTACATGATAAAAGATTATGATAATTGGGAGGTAGAGACATGGCTTGAAAAAGGTTAACATGACTTATTTGTAGTCAAAACCAAGAAAGGCTATAGTGACTTTTCAATAAGCTTGTGCTAGTATAAACAAGTTACAATATTAAAAATGTCATTACTTTTCCTTGTTGTTCTATCATTCATTTCAATTGTATATCAAGTCAACCATTTATATACAATTTAGATCTCATTTTACTACTATTCTTCTAATTCTATAATATTTATAATTTAGTGAAATACTTGCATTAATACCCAGTTTTAGTAAAATCACATCATCATGAATACAACTAAAAACAACCATAAAAGCTAGGTATATTAAGTGTTGAATAAACTCACATACTAAAATATTTGCTCATCCTCGAGCAAAGAATGTCTCTCACTCTCTTTGAAGCTTTGTCTGGAATAATAGAAGCAAATGAAATAATTACAAAAAGAAAGCAGTCAATATATCAAGATGAAGAAGAAGGTTTATAGATTAGTCGAACATTTGTGTTAAACTCTTTTAGTGAGAATTATGCTTTAGAAGGCTCAAATTATGGCATGAATATGGAATGCCTTTTAGTGGCTCCCTAGTTACTCATTTCCCATTTCATCATCTTTGAGATCATACTGCACATGTCTTGTCTCCTTCCAATTGAGTTGTGTGCAGCATTAAAAGAACCATGTGCATAATACATATTTTTTTGGTTCTCATTACACTTCTCCAAGTCATCAATCCATACTTTCTCTCTATATATCATGCTACCTTCTATCTTTTTTTTCTCTACCTTTTATCATTCTTTCCCACTCATTTGTGATAGATTCATATAGATTCCCAAAGGCTTTGGTATTTCTCATAACCCTAGTCTTCACTGTTTTCATTGTCTCTTTCATGATATTTATAACTTAATCTTCAAACTTCTATTGGATGGACATGAATAACATTTCCTTCTTGCTAAGATAAATCTCCCATCATGCATCACATTGTTCAACCTTGACCTTGTCTTCTTTTTCTTCACAAATTCTTATCACTTGACATCTATTTTTTATTTTCAATTCTACCACAAAGGAACTATACATCATCATTATCTCTCTCTTTAATCTAATCTTTCTTTCATTAGCCTTCAACTGCATATTCTACAATAGGGTGAGGATTTATTTAAAATCTCTTTTTGGTCTACTCATCAGAAATTAATAGTTTAGTATTGATTCTTTCTCAAATTTCTCTGCAAAATCTTTTCTTTTCTTCTACTTTAGCTCTGGGGAAGACTAGCACTTGCTGCCTCATATTAGTTGATTCTTCCCCTTTAAGAACTTACTTTCTCTTCTTATCTCCTATAAGTCATCTCTTAACACCCACCAATGTCAAATGAGACATTCATGAGTACAATTAATCTCTATCTTCAAAATTTGAGACTCCTTAGGGTTAGGTATGATTTAATATAGTAATCAAGGAGGGATACATTATATGGCTTAAAGATTCTCCTCCTTGGTAATCAAAAATTGTTTTCTTCAAAATCATACCAATATTTATTTTATACTCTCTATAGGGCAAATAGAAAGATCACCTTATCTTGCATGATGGTAGTCATGTAGAGAGTCAGCTACAAAATAGAACACAAAACATACAACAAAACTTTGCTTTCTTCAATCAACTCTCTCATTACTAAGTGTCTAAAGGGAATTTTCGATGAACCTCTCCAACTTCCCTTACCGTCCATTACAATCTTGGTAATATTGTATTTTTAGGGTTTTGAAGATTATACCATCCACAACCCCCTATGTTGTGACTTTGTGAGGATGTCAAAATCTTATTATTGATTGAAACGATCACAAAATGTCATTGGGTGATTGTATCTCATCCAACATAGTCTCAAAAGTATATAGATTATACAAGTAGTAAAATGAGCATAAATTTATATATTGATCTCATAGGGATTGAGTTTATAGTTCAAGCAATCAACAGTGAATTAACTACTTCTCGATAGCTCGAAGTTGAGCTGATAAGCTTGGATTTTTGATAAGAAACTTAGATGCTATAATTGGTACAATTCATTGTGTGTGATGATATTTTTTAAGTATTGGGTCGATGTTATATTTAATTTTTAAACTAATGCTAGATTAGTATGAAAATACTCAAGTGGCCTCTTGACATATAAGATGACTACCATCATTAGAATATCATTACCAAGGATGATACCCTCATAGTTGTCTACTCGGTATATCACTACTAAAGTAACATGATGTTTCATTTATATGTTATTCACATATATACTCTTTTTAGATAATATATCAACTATTCTAAATGATTACTATAAATATGTACTTCTATTCACCGACTCTTTATTCTTAAAGGTGTGAGATTATATGCTAATAAAAATATTTATATTTTTGACTTTAAAAGTACCACACTCATGACAATTAATATACATCTCATAAATCTCAAACATAGAAATCATATAAAAGAAATTGACTCGGAAGGATATCACAACCATATAGATCACCACCTCGTGTGTGTGATATGTGATTCACCTATCACTGTCTGCCATGGTTGACACATGGCTCCCACAATATGGTTAAACATCTAGATTAAATATTATACCTAGCTTCACATCACTCGAGGTTGATTCTTCTAGAATATAATAATGGATTGGTCATAAGTACACTCATATTTTTAGCTTTGTAATTATCATATTTATAATAATTATTACCTCGATCTTAGATTTTCATACATAGGTTTATCTCATGCACTAAGGTTTGAAAGTTTATTACTTCTTTCTTAGAATACCACATGAGTGTGTCTCATGACATACTTATCATGGTCCAAAACAACCAATATGCATAAGCCTTTGATATACTAAAAATTATAAATTTCAATTCTACAACATATCCATATCCATTAAAAATTTAAATCACAACATTAACACACATATAAACTATATAAAAATAACATATCTATCAAACACAAGTACATCATTCAACTAAATATCTCAATTTATCCTAACTTTGGGTAAGATTTCATACGAGAAATTTGAAGAAGCATGTCATAAAATTGAGGGTTCTCAAAGCAAGCACAAGTAGAAATCTAAGTTTCAAAACCTAAACTCAATCAAGCACTATTCACATTCACATTGAATTTGTCCCAAATCTAAGGTTAGAATCATGCTACACATATGGTTTATTATTGCTCTTGGCTTGTGAAATTATTCTCTGGATTATATTTGTTCGAACTTTAGAAGGAGCCATGCTTTCTCTTTGAGCTTTTATTCCTCATTTGTCAAGACGCTATCACCTACAATGACTTTTTCATTAATTTATCATGTAAAGTCACGACTTCTTCAAAAGGTATAACTTTCTTTGTAATAGCTACTTTATCTTCATATGTCTTTGGATATTTCATCTTTGTTACTTCTAACTTATTTTTATGTCCTAATGAACTAAACATCAACTGTGGAATTTCCATTACTCACACTTCCTCTGCAATTTTGAAAATCTTCTCAATAAATTCTCTATATTATTAAATTTAAAATTTTATTAGTTTTTCTGTTTTCTCTGTATCATTAGAGTAGTATGACTTCAAAGAATATCATGACTTCATAATAGTATTATTCTTTATTATCACTCAAGATATT